>ML777135.1:273184-335287 GCA_009831015.1 Picea engelmannii | reverse complement strand
ATATATAATTTTAAATGTTTCATTATTTCCTTAAAATGTCCTAGGTACACTCACATTACATTTCAATTTCAAAACATTTTTTATGTTAACCTATTAACTCATATAAACTCTAGTGATTTAGGAATGCCTCTCTTAAATCTTTTGCAGTACAAAATAAAATCCTAATGTAAACCATGTAATTCCTTAATTTTTTTTAAGGTCTAATAAACCAATGTTGAGGTTCTATTAAGAAGTTCAAAATTCAAATAGAAGAAAAACATTTTTTAGGTAATTTTTTTATGAATAATTCCATTAACTTTAATAAAATGAAATTTGTTTTAAACACATTCTTCCCAATTATAAATTTTACATAATTAAATTTTAAACAATATTAAATCCTAATTTTTTTACTCACTAAATCTATTAAACAAACTATTATTAAAACTTTTTACAATTTATAAGACATAAATAATATAATTTATAAGACATAAATAACGTAATTTATAACACATAAATAATTGAAAGTAAGCTTACTTAAACATTTTTTTCTTTATTAATATAAACTTATGCTCTTTTTTTATCAAGTAAATCCTCTACTAAAAAGTAATGAAATCAATTTACATAAAACTTAATAATATAAAAATTCTTAACAAATAAAAGAAAAATAAAGTTCTTTTTAAAAATTAATTTATTATTTTAAAAGATCATAATTTATATTAATTTAAATTAAAAAGTAATAAAAATATTCTAAAACTTTTGTTTTATAAATAAAAATAAATATCAAATTTCAATATTAATTATATTCTATATTTTATCACATAAATATAAATATCAATTTTTAACATTGATTATATTCTATATTTTATCACATAAAAATAAATATAAAATTTCATTATATTTTACATTTCATCTATTAATATAGAAGTATTTTTATACAATAAATACATTTTCATTAATTTTATTATTGTACATCTATTAATATAGAAGTATTTTTATACAATAAATACATTTCATTACATATTAATATAAAAGTAAAATTTGGTTAAAAATCAACAAGTTTTAAATTATTTTTTATTAAATTATTTTTGATTGATTATTTTATACAACATATTTAAATAAGAGTAATAAAAATATTAAAATATTCTAAAACTTGTGTTTTATAAATAAATTTTAACATTGATTATATTCTACATTTTATCACATAAAAGTAAATATCAAATTTCAACATTGATTATATTTTAGATATCATCCTTTATTCATTATATTCTACAACTCATCACATAAAAATAAATATCTAATTTCAACATTAATTATATTCTACATATCATCACATAAAAGTAAATATCTAATTTCAACATTGATTATATTCTATATGTCATTATTGTATATTCTACATTTCATTTATTAATATATATAGAAGTATTCTTATACAATAGACACATTTCATTATTTTTATTGCAAGGTAGGTATTAATATGAGTAAAAATAGGTTAAATATAACTACTTTAATTATTTTTTTTAATTGATTATTTTTACGCCTAAAGACGTATACCTATTGACAATGGACAGATTTAATAGGGGTTTAGTGTTTAATAAGTTTTCTATGGACACGATTAAATGTGGCTGGAATATTCTTAGTAGTCACACAAAATAAATAGCTGTACTAGTTATACAAAGCAAAACTCATAAATAGAGAAAAGCTCACCCTATTCCACATGAATAAATAAAAATGATTTGAATGCCGCAACAACAACCCCACCCGGCCATTTCCTTTCAGCGGGGAAATTTTCCCATTGAATTCATCTATGCCGGGGTCTATATTCGACTATTGAATGAGATCCTTGGACGAAAGTAAAATCAGGTACAGTTAAGCATGCTCCTTTCCCCGTTGGCTTTCCCTAATCCATACTCACTGGATTAGAGGGAGAGTGGGCTCGGTCAAATGAGTGTCGACCGGAGGGCTCCTGTCTTTTGGACACTTTACCATGAACATACTAACTCATGAATGCATTAAAAGATTCTAACAACAAATGGAATTACCTTGGAGCGAAGCGAAGCGGAGCAGCTTTCCCAAAGGGGCTGCTGGGAGTTCTGATTCAGGTGGATTAGTTGTTGTGTTTCCCTTTCTTCGTGCTGGTGTACTTCTACGTGGGGGCGCTGCTTCGAAGAAAAAAAACAGATGTGGTTACTTTCTTTGTAAGTTAAATATTAATATATATAAATATCATTATTTATTTATTTTTGTTTTTTTAGAAATGTGTTGGTAATTTTGGTGGCCACTATTTTTAACTTGTGGTTAAGAAATCATAGGGGGTCCACTTATGTGTGCACCGTTCATGATATCATTTAATACAATATATTTGGGTGTAACCACACATGTTCGACCACTATCTCAAGGTGCTAAAATTGAAGGACATGAGGATGGACTTGGATCCACTTATGTAAGGTGCTAAAATTGAAGGACATGATGGTGAGCTTTGATCCATTTATGTCAGGTGCTAAAATTGAAGGACATATCTCTAGATGCAATCCAACCACATGTTCTACCACTACTTCAAGGTACCCATGGATTCATGTTAAACACTCATGATAAGTGAACCTTGCCTAGCCATGCAAAACTTGACTTTCCACCATTAAATCCAGCCCCTTTAGACCTAGATATCTTACTTTCATTGCAAAATTCATCTTATTATAAAAATTGGTTAAAAATAAACAAAATAAATCATTTTTTAATAATTTTTTTCGTAATTCAATTAAAGTTTTTCAAAAGTTATAACTCCGAAGAACTTTAAACATACAAATTTTTAGCTAAATATTTTGGTTTATTTTATTGTACATCTCATCTATTAATACGTATAAATATTCTTGTGTAATTAGTACATACTACTTCTTTCAGTCCGGATTAGAACCATGAAAAAGTGACTCAATGAGTGGATAAATTCTGACGAATCTATATTTATATTTTATCTGCAAAGTAAAATTCCACATCGATAGGTTGCTTTTTTCGACTATTTTCCAAATTCCGAAAATTCCCCACCGACAAAATTCGGAATTTGGAAAATTCCCCACCGACAAAACGTGATTTTTCCTTTTCAAGACGATAAACTCAACCAAAATATAGTGTCCGTAATGTGCCGTAAATCCTCGAGTTGCCTCTCAGCCCGCAGCGTTTCTCTCTGCTCTAGGGATAGAATTTGACGGTCAAATTGCCCGTCACAGGCCAAATTTCCTGTCAAATACAGTTCAAAATTTTGTGCAACCGAACTTTCTTCTTTGCAACCCGTAAAACGGGCATTGTAGTGATAGACCGTCAAATTCGACGGGCTTTTCAACTTTAAAATTCCAACCCAACCCTGCTCGGCCCTATGATGGATGGTATTTATTATTTAGTTGCATCCTTCAAGTTTACTCAACTCTCCGTGATTCAGATCTCATAAAATCTATTAACATATAATATTGAAGTGAATCAGATATTACTGTTTTACACTTCAATTCAATCTATGATCTTTTTTCATGTTTGCTGGCGTCGTATACGCCAATGAACATATATGAAACGAATTTATATTTGTGATTGTGTTGGTCTTGAAATAAAAGGGAAAGTAATAAAGAGCAACGACGGCGAGTCGCGACGGCCTCAGATGTGATGTGAGTGGGGTCCTACGTACGGGTATCTTGTAGTCGCTCACATGCATGCAATTAAATGGATTCAGAAGTCCCTTCTTTAAAGCGTGGCAGGACCTCACATGTCTGCTTATATTTGTACCTTTTTGCAGGAACGTCAGGATTTGCAGAGAACTGCTGTTTCGTCGTTTCGAGGTTTTGGAATTCGCTCAGCCGCTTACTAGATGGAACAACCTTCTGGACGTGGGCAAGGGGCGACCTGGAGGGCTGCTTTCCAACGGATATATTTGAGGCGCCTGGTGGCTGCGTTGCGGTGTCAGAGAATCGAACGCCCGAAAGGTGTCACGGCTCGAAGTCGCGCCGTGAAATTGACTGCAGATCTGTCGCTGGCCATTACGCAGAGGGGTCGAACAGCGTGGAGCCGGGCCATCATTGACAAATACCTGCTCAGCGTCAACAAATGGCAGCTAGTTCAATCCAAACGGAATTCCCACCGAAAAATAAGATCGTGGTTTACCAAAAGCAGACCCTGCAAACCGAATTGTACTTGCAAAAAACCTTGTAGCCTCCGGTTACGAGATCATTGCGACGAAGAAGCAGAAGGCACCGTGGCTTCCCGTATGCAAACCCTGAGGGCGCTCATCCCGGGAAGCCAGGGACTGGACACGCCTGTTTTCTTAACAGAAGTCGCGGATTACATCATGGCCCTTAAGATGCAGGTTCAAGCCATGCATGCACTCGCAAAAGAGTACTCGAATTCAATTGCTGATTCTGCTTGCCCAGTCTAGGCATGTCATGAGGTCGAATCTCGGGTGTCACGGGAACAAAGGCAATTTCTACACCGTGTGGGAGGGACGGCGCTTCTAAAGGTACCTTATAGATCAGGGAGCTCGGTATTTTATAATTTGTTCGCCAAGAGAGGTTTCTGTTGTGTTTTATTGTCAATGTCCAATTTTAATTATCCTGTTTAAAGATATAATTGTATGTATGTTTTATAAGTTTAGCAAACTAAGAGACTCAATATTGCTATTTCTTTGACATCTTGGCTTCTATATATACAGGCGTCTGTGAAGAATGTCTTTCTGTATTTATTTTTTCAAATCTGTATTTGTCTATGATCACTGTATATGATCACTGTATGATGTATGTTTAGTATTAAATTGATTTATATTTATTGGAGATGGGGAATTTAATCATTTTTTAACCATAAATTTCAATTATATGATTATCAATTGAATTGAATTGAAGATGCTAACTTATTTTTAGTCGTTCTTCCAAATCAATGAATAAAATCTCATTTTCATAACTTTCTTACATTTTTGAGGAATTCAGATTTTTACTGTGTTGAGAATTTTACCAACCTAAACCTTACAACTTAACCAACCACAAATTTACTATTTACTGCTATGCTAGTCCTAGAATTATTATTCTCCATATATGTGTATGGAATTTTCCAAGACAGTTGGGAGTTCCATGGCAGCTATTGTTTCCGTGAGGATTGCCATCATTATTCACTCGAATTACAATCCGCCGACTACTGCTAGCTATTTTAGAGCTCTTTCTTCGCTTCGGTTAGGTTCTAATTTTCATATAAGACAAGTGCTTAGGGTTTTGATACAGCCGAGGCTTTTCTCTCCATTTTATAATCTCTAATTTCCAAATTCAACGAGCGGATAGGGTTTCGATAGGAAAAGGGCAGCTAGGGTTTCAATCGCTAATGAAAAACTGATTTAACGTGTTTTATAATATTCTGTAGGGTTTCAATCGCCAATGAAAAACGGATTTTAAGATGTTTTATAATATTTTATATAAACAATTTCCAAAAACAGCTTCAAATCTCCAACTTACCCGTGCCTGCGAAGGGGCATACCTATGACACCCGAAGGTTATAATCAATTGCCGATTCCACCAGTATCATATACGATGTTCACATGATCATGAAAATATCGCTGAACGTTGTGATAACAGTGTGACTGCTAAGAAAATGCCGTATCTTTTCTTTCCAATCTGATTCCTTTGAACTTGTGCACGGGTGACTTTTTACAATGGTATCCTTTCTCATTTTATCACATAAATATTTTCTCGTCCTTTATTGTTACTATGATAATAGAGCCCGTGACATCCAAATGGTAGTTTATTCTACATTTTATAAACAGTAAATTTAATTTTAAATATAATATTAATACTATTTTGTATTTATTTAATTACCTTAATTAATATGGGCGAGATCGACTCATAGATACGTATGTTTTAAAGTGAAGATTTAAGTTCGAATCTATAGCGGACATGATATGTAAAAAGTAAAATTTGTTGCGTATTGATGTAAAAATGTTTTATATATATTTTTGTTATGTTATAAAATTGTATTTTTATTAGGTTAATGTGAAGGTAGGATTGAAATGCATAATGTAAAATTGTAATTAGTATTTTTTCATGTAAAAATGAAATCTAAAGTTCATATTATTATAATTTATAATAGTAATGCAGTATATTTTATGACTTATATTGTTAATCAATTTTTTTATAAAATATTTTTTAAATCATAATTAATAAAAGAAATATGTATATATTTTATAGAAAAGAAGATGATTTGTTAAATTTCATACTACTATAATTTATAATAGTAATGCGGTATATTTTATGACTTATATTATTAATCAATTTTTTTTATAAAATATCTTTTAAATCATAATTAATAAAAAAAATATGTATATCCTTTTATAGAAAAGAAGATGGTTCATTAAGCATTTTTCATAGGCTAAAAGAACTTTATAAAGTTAATCAAACTTTGTATAATTTAAGTTTTAAGGGTTTATATAAGAACAAGTGTAAAAAGAAATGTGTAGTCAAAGGCTAGTATTTAAATGGATTAAAATATAGTTTTAGGGTCACATTTAAGATATATATTAATACTAAATAATTCAGTGGTAATATATCTAGGGAGGTAATATGGTGTATCTAGGGAGGTATCCAGTGAAAATGTGGTTAAGTATTATTATGTATGGAGGTCAATTCTAGTAAATAAGGCCCATCTAATAGTGTGAACACAATAAAGGTGACAATTCTTCACTGTACTCCAATATATTGCTTACACTTCTTTACATAGCACTCTTTATCTCCTAGGAACATTCTAGAGAATGAATACTCTAGTAGGCAGGCAAAACCTTCTAGTAAACCTTATCCCCTTTATTCTGTTCACACTATTAGATGAGCCTTATTTACTAGGATTGGCCTCCATACATAATAATACATAACCACATTCACATTGGGTACCTCCCTAGGTACCCCATATTACATCCCTAGGTATATTGCAGTCCATCCCTCTTCATATGTTTCATCTTTGAAACATGGGAAGAAACCACACAATATGACCAGCTATGAAATGTATCCAACTGGTACTAAGTATGACTATCCATCCATCCCAATGGAAAAAAAAACATCATGTCCAACTATTTCCTTGCCACCTTGAGCTTGATCCTTATCAGACCATTGATGCCATAGGATTGTTTCTATATCCTAATATCGTCGTGCAGTGTTGGTATTCCTCCATGTGCCTCTTGATTGGTTTCCTTTCTAGTGTCATGTTGCTTCATAATAAGTGTATTGATGCACACACCCTTGCCTTGATGATTTTGTTTTCTCTATATGGTGTGGATGGTGATATATAACAACTTTACAAATCAACCCTTTTTTCTTCAACTCTTGAATACAATATTCCTTTGAGTCAATTATCTTCTTGGCTTCTTTATTGTGTCCTTCATGGGGATTTGTTTCATGTCCTTTTGTAGACTTGGCCTCTGATTCAACTTTGGATTCCACAATAACTTTTTTTCTTTCCCCCATGGGCCCTTCTTTCTTATTAATAGACACATTATGCAATGTACCTTTTTGTTTCTTGTATCAAAGTTTCAAAAACTTATTTTCCAAATTAACATTAATTGTAACAATTGCTTTGATCCAAGGATATCCAACAATAACATCCACATCATTCATACATATTGCATGGAAATCATAATGCAACACATATTTTTCCATGGTGATCTTTAAATCTTAAAAAACTTGAATATTGTTATCCTCCACCTATGTGTCTTGCATATTCTTTGTTGGAACTTGCAATCTATTAACCAACAGAGAAAATGTGATAAAATTATGCATGCAACTAGGGTCAATAGAAACAATTATATTTTCTTTATCAATACATCCATGAACCTGTAAAATAAAATTTCCATATAAACCCTTGTTTCTATCTATATCGTTTTTTCTAGCATGAGACCATTGATTTAACAATACTTTTTTTAATTTCTCATATAAAAGTCTCGTTATCTCTTCATGGTTAAAACCATTCCATGCTATGCTAACATCATCCTTTAAATTAACAGGTAGATAGAAGCTCCACATTAATGGATATTCAGACTTCATCCATTTTATATATTCTTTAATATTAGGGAATTAGATTTCCCTATAAAATACATCCTGCTCCAAAGAAAATTGTGACAAAAAATAGGCTTTAAAAACAATTTACTCTAGAAATCACACGTCTTTTTCTGAAAAAATGTAAAAAATTACATATTTTCAAATGTTGATATCTTTACTTCCCGAACTTCATTTCGGATGATTTGTTCTTGAAATTGGGTGTTTTCTCAAGAGGAATTCATATATGTAACCCATTCCTTACAATTCGACAAATAAATTTTCATAATTCAATCTGAAGTGCACCACCTCCCTTTTTCCCTCGAATTTTTTTGTAAAAAGAATAAAAAATCTTCCTTCTTTGGTTGAAGAAAGAGCTATGATACTAATTGTTAAGTACCTGATTAGATTTGAAAATATATCATAATATAAACCTTCAATCTCAATAAGAATAAACCAAAACATTCACCAAGTATTCAAGACAAGATTGTAGACAAAACCCTTCAGGTAGTGTAACACCATATATTAATCATTATGGAAGGATAACACTCCTCAAGAAATCCTTGTTTGTTACAATAATAATATTCTTCAATATGCTCCAATACATTTCATACACTTCCTTATATAACATTCTCTATATCCTAGGAGAATTCTAGAGAAGGAATATCCTAGTATGTGGAACTTTCTAGTAAACCTTCTCACCTTTATTGTGTTCACACTATTACATGCGCCTTATTTACTAGAATTGGCCTTCATATTGGGTACCTACCAAGGTACCCCATATTACTTCCCTAGGCATATTAGAAATTCCATATTGGTTGAAGGGTTTGTATCATAGGGATATGGACTACACCCAATGAGAGGGCATCATTAGTTTGTGGGGAAATATATCATCCATCAATTAATTGCTACTCTATACTCTTCTCCATGGATATTGCAAAATACAAGCAACGATACTCACCATTTTTCAGGTCATGGAGGTTTTTAGCTATGGGATTTTCATTTATTCAATTGACAATAATTCTTGATATGGACATGACAATAATAGTGTCGGCAAGCCATGTTTCCATGGTGGTGGCCATGAACCAAGATACAGGGAGAATAAAATTCCAGAGGAACTTGAACTATTGTGCAAAGAGTCATGCCCCAGATATGTATGAGAGTCTAAAGGTGTGCTAGATCTATATTAACATTCTTATATTGAATTTGGATTTGCGAGTTAAAGTTGGAATATATCAAAATTCCACTAAAATATAAAATACCATATCACATAGTATTTTTGAAAATAACGACATTTCACTTTTTCCAAAAAGAAAGAGAATAACTTGTATTAGAATGAGTTGTAATGCTACATGAAATTTTACTACTCATGGGACTTTATCCTTGAGGACAACAAATTTCCATGAGATAAAACTAAGAAGGATTTGACCACAAAGATTGGATGCCTAGACCTAAAGTTACCTACAAAATTGAAGAACAAGAAGAAGCTAGCCCATATGCAAGAAGCAACAAAGACCATGTAAATATAACCTTACTCTGCCTAATGAATTCTTTTCAAACTGAGTGAAGAATAAATGACCAAAATATTAGCTTAGACACCACTCTCAACAAATTCTTGAGTTTAACCGCAAGCATGGGTCTAGGTATAAGGAACTAGTAGACAACTATGAGCTTACAGTTCTCAAATCTCTTTGAGAAATCACATCACCAATCACTCCACCATAATTCAAGTGCCCATATTTCCATATTTGGAAAAAGGTGATGAATGATTGATTCCTACACATGCTTAGTGTTGGGTATGTTTCTTTGAGGCAACCAAAATTGTCCTTTTATATCTTTGGATGCCCTTTTATATCATTTCGTCCTAAAAATGTTGGGACCACTTTCGAGTGGGCCATGTCATATCCTTTTCATGACATCAAACATATCGTTGAGTCATAATTAGATCATTTCAATTCTCATTTAAAGAAGCGTGAGGATCATCCTAGTCACCTCTAGGATGTCTTCACTCGATGTCAATACTATAACATCTATTTGAAATCACGTAAGTGCATATTTTATGTGGTTTCTTGGTGATTACTAGGATTTATCATTTCCAAGTATGTGTCCATGTTTGATCCTTCGAAGGTTGAGGAAATCATCTCATTTCCTCCTCCCCATAGCATAATCCAACATCAAAGTTTGCAAGGGAAGGTAAACGTTTTGCGAACATTCATAGTTAATGAAGTTGATATGGCAAAAGGTTTTATGTTCTACCTTAAAAATGGTGTACCTTTTATGTGGGATGACCAAAAAAATTTCTCATTTGATTATTTGAAGAAGGCTTTGATGTTGACCCAATTTTGAGTCCCCTCGATTATGTTCGATACTTTTTACTATATGTAGTGGCATTAGAATCCACGAATGGTATGACGATTCTCCAAAAAGATAGGCCACAAACATATCATCTAATATATTATATTAGCAAGGGTCTCATTGCCCCTAAAATTTGGTACTTGCATGTTGAAAATTTGGCCTTAGCATCTATTCATGATTTCCATTGACTTAGGCATTGCATACTACTGTGAAAAAAATTGGTAATTGCATACTCAAACCCAATGCAACACATATTGACCCATCATATCATTGCAGGAAAGTAACCTAAATGGATCATCATCTTGGAATAGTTTGTCCTGGAGTTTGTGACTTCCAAATCTAAGAATTATTTGGATTTTGCAGAGTTATTGTTTGAAATTTCTAGAGCTGGTGAAGGAATAGTGGTTAATGCTTCATTTATGAGTTATCCATTATTTCGCATTGATTATTTTGATCCTTGGTATGGGAATGTATTTATATATCTCCAAACCCAACAACTTAACCCTTATTTATCTATAGATGAGAATCAATGCATCCTCTATCAAGCCAAAAATTACCTCATCATTGGTCACACACTTTATAGAAGTCGATTAGACATGGTATTACATGATTGTCTTGTCCATGAAGAAGCAAAGTGATTTCTAAAGCGTATCGATGTTCATATCACTTTGTGAGAGACATGGTTCAATACAAGAAGTTGATACTAGTGAAGGTTGGGTTTTTGAAGAATGTTGCAGATTCATTGATGAAGTCTATTAGTACTGAGAAGTTTTCTTAGTGTAGAGAAGAAATGGGATATGCTACCTTGAATTGTTGATCATGTAATCACCAGGCCCCTTGTATGCAAACAAAACAACAAGTGGGAAAATGTTGGGTATGTGTTACATTATTTTCATGGTTAGGCCCAGGTGTTGTACTTTGTGCTGGGAATGCTAGGTGGTGTGAGGACAAAGCCCTTGAAAAAAATGTTTTTTTTTTGTCTATTTTATGGTGGGTTTTGTCCCTTTGTACTATGATTTGGTTTAATGAATCTAATTCACGTTAATAAATTAGGGTTTTGAATTTTGTAGAATAATATATATTATATTGAAAATGGAGAGTTAGAAGTGTGTCTCTAAAAAAATGTTGGTTTTCCTAAATAAAGGTTTCCATGGTAATTTTTTATTACTATATAATATTTTATAAATAATTTGTGTATGCATTTCTATAATGTAAAGGTTTAAAACTTACACTCCAAGTACTATAGTGCACCATCTAATCTCTCAAATCAATGTAGAGGGAGTTATTTTCTATATTCTTGATCATGTGGTAATAAATGTTGACGTGAATTAGCATTGATTTGAGGGGATCATTAAAGTATATGAAAAATGAAAATAATGCCATTTTTTCATAAGGATTCCTAGCTCAAGGTTTGAATTTATTTTGGACTAATGATTATTCATGGTAGTGAGACCCCTTTTGACATGGAAATATGAGGATTCCTTAAAGAAACTAATTTTCATTTTTCCCCTTGTGATGATGTTTACCAATTTATTATCTATGGGAGTCACTTTTCAAATCATGTATTTAATAACTACAATACAATCATTTATTATTATCAAGGATTTAATTATTTATTACTTGGTAGTTTGGATGCCTCTCAGTAAGGCATAGGAATTTTCCTGATCATCGATGTCTTTTCATAAACTGCATGTTTAAGATGCTACAATATTTCCCCTTAGATCAAAGAGTATCGAGTTGCTCCCCCACACATAATTTTCTTAATGAGAGTATTAAAAATATTCTTACATCTAAATTTAAGGATAAATTGTGGTGTGATAAATAACTAGAGGATAAGAGAAAATTAAGATACTACAAGGAGGTTATCAACCTTAATATAGAATATCAAAATTATCTCTTAGTTTTGACTATAGCATAAAGAAGAAAATAAATATTTCTAAAATAAAAATAACTCACAAGATCCATAGTGAAACAAAGCATTGGATAATTCAAAAAAGTATGTGGGTCGAAAGAATTTGTCATATTTGTAACACTAAGAGGATTGAATATGAAAGGAACTTTATCTGATATTGTCATTCTTACACCCACATTAAATCTGAATTTAAAAATATTTTTTTAAAAACCACCCTTTCTAACATTTTAACTCAACAAAACTATGGTGATTTAGGAATAATTATCTTAAAACTTGAGATAGTGACTTATGGTGTGGTGGAAGAAGTCCTTCTTTTCTTGAATAGTCAAATATAGATAATGATAATGGAATGCCGCCGCTGATGGGACTCGGGCGAGGGTCGAACTACACTCAGCTTTCATGAAGGAGCTCAGGCCCAGTGTGATCCGAAAAGACCAGCTATGCCCCCACAGCAGCTCCTCTCTCTGTGCCTAAAGGATTCGCCTTCCTTCAATATCCCGCCAAGATTGTTTCAGTCACTTTGAAAAACTAACCAGAGAAAAGAAACTTGTCCGTCCGAAGGGAGATAGGGGGAGATATGGCTCTTCGAGCACATAAATAAAATTCTAAATAATAACAAGTAATTCTTTACCCATTTTTAAATATTGATAGATATATGGTGGTACTAATGGAGGTTAATAACCACCACCACCACCACCACCACCATCATCATCATCATCTTATATACTAATATATTCTTATGTAATAGATGCATTTCATTATGTTCGATGCAACTATAATAATAATAATAATAATAATAATAATAATAATAATAATAATCTATTTTTAAGGTCATGACCAAACCAAACAACAAATTGGTGTATGAGACCCCTTGTTTGTGGGACAAGGGCCCCCCTCTGCACAACGATTTGAATGTTGAAGTGTATAGAAGTGTACATACCATACCCCCCTCCGGATTTGAACCTGTGACCTCCAAGGAGGAAACAAAAATTATTAACCATTAGGCCCACTCAGATTGTTATATAAGGGTGAGTTGACAACTGGACAGATTCCATTTTTTTCAATTGCAATTTAAAATTCATATTAACATATATTATGTTTTGTGTTGAAATTTTGTATTAAATTTGATCATTTTTTACCTATTTTGAATGTCTTTTATGTGTGGTTGTGGAGATGAAATTTTAGAATCAAATTTCCAACCCACAAATTTTATTGTTTAAAAAACTATCTACGAGTGATTTTGTCCTTATAGAGGTACCTTAAGAACAAAATATCTCTCTCTCTATACATACATACATACATAAATACATACATACATACATATATAAATGTATACGCATACACACACATGCATATATTTCATTATTTGCTTGTCTAATACAATATTTTGGGGATCTTATTTATTTTTCAAAGAAAACCATGAAACAAGTAGAACATATTATATATATCCCCACATACAACCCAGTAGTAAATTTTGACATCTTAAACTTCCATGAGCTCAATTTTGATAATAAACCTTTAACACCAAATATAAAATTTATCATGCACAAAATCCCCATAGAAGAGAATTTTGATAACCAAAAACACATGATCTTCCACAAAAATAATGTTGATATTTAAAAAAAAAATTAAATATTGAATTAAATTTTCCATCAAATAACAACAATATTGAATACCTCTCTCATACTTTTACAAAAACCCTCTCTACTTCCATAAACAATATCTATATTGAGGTGTCATGAAAAAAGGAAAATAGAACAACCAACCCTTGGTATGATAAAAAAGTAATGTCTCTAGAAAATACATTAGTGATGCTTCTAATGAGTCCTTAAAATCAAACAGAATAAATAGGTACAAAGAACTAATACAAATAAAAATATGTATCATATAAATAGAAAGCAAGAGAAGTTTTTCCACCTCTCTAAGCTAGATCCTAGGAAATTCTAGAGGTATTATTTTACTCATAAAACTATAGAAAACAATATTATTC
Organism: Picea engelmannii; assembly: GCA_009831015.1. Taxonomy (NCBI): domain Eukaryota; kingdom Viridiplantae; phylum Streptophyta; class Pinopsida; order Pinales; family Pinaceae; genus Picea; species Picea engelmannii. Next base: position 321,021 of record ML777135.1, on the reverse strand, counting down.
CCTTAAGTGACTCGAACTCCTATATTAAAAGATTTATGAATCCCTTGATGTTATAAAAAACATTCAAACCCTTTCTACAAAGGATAAATTTTGTTATATATAAAATACATAGAGTTTGGGGTTAAGCAACTTGCAAAAGGGAAAGATAAATACATCAAAAACTACTGATAAAATATATAAAAATTGGAGGGCTTATGCTCATCGATCACATACACAAGCTCTTCGATTTAGAAGTCAAGAAGGGATTCTATAAAACATAGAATCAAAGAATCATTTTGCATATCTTTAGAAGTGGGGATAAAACCAAACCCTCTAATTATAGGAATAATATGGTTACCAGATTTTAGCCAATTTATATGCAATTATTTTTAAAAATAATATCAACATATGAATAGAAACACAAGAAAAAGAGTTGAAGGCTAGGACAAAATTAGGAGCTATCAATCAACTCTAGACCACCTAATTGTTGAAATTCTCTCCAAGCGTATTCAACCCTTGATATGCACTAATACTATATTGATCATTTACCACTCTACTCAACACTCAACATTTAGTTCAAAATAAAATCACTTTATCTACTAAATGCACAACCAAGTACTCAACTAAACATGCAGCAGAAGCATAAACAAGGAAACCAAATCAAGCACATAAGAACACTAATATTTTTGGGTAAACAACCTCTCAAATAAAACCAGGAGGAAAAATTAGTCCAATGATGCTTTTATTAAGGTCAATTCAGGACTCCTGTAACAAGGATAATATCCCACAAAGAGAATTTTACATTGCAGACAAACCTGGAAAGAACTTACCTGTTGTATGGAAATTTTAGCACACTTTCTCATAAATCTATGACTTTCCCTTCTACGAACCGCATATGTCCACAACATTCCCCACTATGAACCATGTATGTTCGTGTCTGTCACAACAGTGACTCATGGATATTTACATAAAATCCATATGAAGAAGCTTTGTATGGTGCACTTATTTCCTTTGGCTTCTCCCTCTGAAACCTACATGTGGCTACCTCTTCTTTCTCTCCTCCTTGACGTCTATGAGCTCTAGATTAATTTACTTCTCCACCTATCCAATATATTGAATCATGGTCCTTTGTGACCCACCCCTCTCATCAATACTTGGATGAACTATCTTCACCCAACTAGCGAGATCTCCTCACTCTAGTGTAATAAAAGGTCCTTCTTTTCTCATACACTCCTCACACTAGAGAAATTTCTTTTTTTCTATCCTCAACCTTCGTCTCTCACCAGATCTCTTGACCTTGACCTCTCATCAAAAGTTTTGAGCATGTTTACCCCCTCAACAAAAATGTATTCCTTCTTCTCCTAGCCTTACTTTTATAATCATGATTTACAATATATTTGTAATCTCCAAAGTGATCTATGGTTGACATTACTTCTCACACCCACTTAAGATTTAGATTACATTTTGCATGCTAAGCATATCTTGAAATAACTCAAATCACTAATAAATACAATTTTACTTTAATTAATTCCTTATAACTAAAGTAAACTCAATACTAGAATATTTTTGACAACTTCTACATGAAAAACACAAGCCTATGTGGAAGTACATATATGATGCTACCAAAAACATCAACACTCCCTCTTAGCAAGGAAGACACTTCTCCCACTTGGAGTTGGATTTATCTTCACTACCAGATATGCTACCATGTTTGCTCTCCCTTTGACACAAAATTCATTCCTTGCATGATGGTATGAACATGCCCCTATAAGTTTCCTGCTCTTGAGCATCCTGCATGACCATCTCATACCATGACTCCTTATTGACTGACTTGAATTTCTACGTCCCACCTGAACCTGAAGGCTGACTCCCTATGGGTTGTTCAACCTTCATAGCTACCTGCTCCATGTTCTCTGTCACTATGCTGCTGGAAATTGCTCTCATAGGCTGGCCCTTTAGCCTATACAATTTTCTCTCTCTAACTCCAAAGAAATTTTCTTTTTCAAAGCTAGATCCTTTGGGAATGATAATATTAGGTTTCAATCTTAGAATAATACCTCATATCCATTATTCTCAACCAATGAGACTGATATCACAGTCCTCTTCTATTTTGACACCCATAACACATCCTGCACTCTCAATGTGCCTCCCAATTCCATTTGGAATGGAACTGTTCCAAATCCATTCACTGTATGCTTTCTCCCCATACCAAATTCCACATGCATCTTTGAGTTAGAATTTGTGAATCTCTCTAACACCTCTCACACTCCTATCAGATGACATGTGTATCCATTATCTATCAACCATGCACTATCTCATATCGTTCCCAAGGAATTATGGGAAATAAGTAAGAAATATTTATGTTCAAACTTCTTGCAAAACTCATCCAGTTAAGTATTTCCCAATGCAACTACGTTTGAATGAATTCCATTTCTCCCTTATTCCTATGTGGACATTTCCCTACATAATTTCCAAACTTGTGACATGCAAAGAACTTGACATTGTTCATGTCCCTCTTCTTCTTTCCATCTTTAGTGGTTGACTCTCCACTGGAGATATTCTTGAACTTTCCCTTCCTTGCCTGGTTGGAAAGAGAAAATTTCTCATCAAGGATCCTCTTCAAACCATCCATGGACACTAACCAGGTCTCCTCATAAATACAATCAGTCCATAGTCTAGCAAAACTTGGCACTGCCTCTCATACATAGATCCCTTACAAAAAAGGTACCCAATACTTCGGAATACCTCTCAACTCTACATTTAGAAACTCAACATCTTGTACTATCTATCCAATCGGTACAAGATGATCTCAGATATATGCAATATTCATAATATAATTTGCAACTGTGTCCTCAATGGAAATCTTGACAACTTGAATTTGGTGCTTCAAATGTCGAAGCCTGCTTGTATTATTGTTTTGGTATAGAATCACCAAAACATCATACATTTCCTTGGAAGATTTATTCTAAGAAATGTGCAGAATCAAGTGATCCTTCACTGATTCTAGCAACACTTGCTTTTCCTTCACTTCCTTCTTCTTATGAACTTCCAATTTCTACATATCTATAGGAGTTGCAAATACAACCTCAACATACTCTTTGAGGTGATTCTCCTCCAATAGAATTAGAATCCTTACCTTCCAAGCCTAAAAGTTTATTTCCCCTTCTAACATGTCCTCAATATTCAATGCGTTCACCATCTTCAAGATCTGTTCTGATAACCCTATGCTAGAACTACCTTGTACTGCCCTATATGACATATATGTGACTTTTCCTTATTAGGCCTGCAGATCTCCATGATTGTCTACACTATGAATTGCATATGCCTCTATATACCTACAAAAATGCCTATTCTTCCCAATAATGAAAATCTTTCCTTTGATTAACCCTGCTGGTTATTTACCTAATAAAATATGTTCTCTTAGTTTCCTCCCTTTAAAGACTAGGCTCTCATACCATGTTGAAATTCTCTCCAAGTGGATTTAACACTTGGTATGCATTAATACCATGTTTATCTTTTACCACTCTACTCGACACCGGAGAGTTAGCTCAAAGTAAAATTATTTTATCTACTAAAAGAACAACTAAGTACTCAACTAAACATGCATCATAAGAATAAACAAGGAAACCAAATCAAGCCCATAAGAACACCAAGATTTCCAGGTAAAAAGCCCCTGAAAAAACCCCAAATGGAAAACTAGTCCAATGAGGCTTTTATTAAAGTCAATTCATGGCTCCCATAATAGGGATAATGGGCCACTGAGAGAACTATACACTACAGACAAACCCAGCATGAGATGACATGTTTTATGGCAGTTCATGCACACTTTCCCATACATTCACAACTTGCGCTTCTACGACCCACAAATATCTGTGAATTGATCCACTACGACCCGGGAATGTCCGTGACTATTGACTCAACTATGAATCGCAGATATGTATAAAAATTTCATATGAAGAACTCTTTACGATGCACTTATTACCTCTAGATTATCCCTTTGAAATGCACCTGTGGTTGCCTCTTCTCTCTCTCTCCTCCTTGACCTCTATGACCTCTAGATCATGAATTTCCTTCTCCAGCTACCCAAAATCTTGAATCACAGTCCTTTGTGAGCCAACCCTCTCATAAATACTTGGATGAACACTCTTCACCCAACGAGTGAGATATCCTCACTCTAGTGTAAACAAAAGTCCTTATTTAATCATACACTCCTCACACTAGAAAAAGTCCTTCTTTTCTATCCTCAACCTTGGTCTCTCACCAAGTCTCTCGACCTCGACCTTTCATCAAAATTCTTGACCATGTCAACTCCCTTAAATAACTCAAATCACTAATAAATACAATTTCACTTTAATTAATTCCTTATAACTAAAGTAAACTCAAGAGTAGAATATTGTTGACAACTTCCACATGCAAAACACATGCCTATGTGGAAGTACTTGTCTGATGCTACCAAAAACATCAACACTCATCACACTTAGGGTCATTGTGAAGGAGTGTTGCAATAATAAAATAAACTTCCTCTGATGTTTCATTGAATTTAGAAAATATTTTTATAGAGTTCCTAGAACTAACCTTTGGAATAAAATAGAAGAGCTAAAAATTATTTTTGAATAGAGATTTTCTATGATAAGTTTGTATAAAAACCTTTTTTCCAGGTTTACAAACACTGGGGGATAATGTAAAGAAAGAAATTGTAATATAGAAGTTATGCAAGATTGTCCCATTTTCCGTACCCTTTATAGCATATTGATTGAGAAGTTAGAGGGTTGTTTTGAAGAAGCATGTTGTGTTGGATAAATCCTAGTTGGTATAGTAATCATCCTTCATGTTTACTTTGATGACATTGATCTTATGATGAATAGTCCTTCTGATCTTGACAAGAAGCTAAAATTTCTCAAGTACTTTTTCTCTATCATGGGTATTGTTCTTAACAATGAAAAAATGGATGTTATTATAATTAAATCAAAAAGGACCATTTAGAGTAATTTCATGTATGACAAAAACAATTCAGATAAAGGGACTTCCTACAAATATGTCATAATCAATCTTCATCACAAGCTTAACTGAAACTATAGAATTGAGAAAAGAATAAATGGAGGGTGAAAATCATATTAGGTACATGAAAATAGTTTTAAATCAATGGAAATTTGACTATGGGATACGAAGAAACTTTTCTTTGAGTTCAAGATTGCAACATCTCTACAGAACAATTCAGAGATATAGAGAAATTTCAAATTTTTTTTATAAATTATTGATCAACAAACTATCATGTATATTCCACTCGAATAGCTTTTCACAACATATTTTATACTATCATAAAATATTAGATTATGTAATTTATTGCCTTGGATCCGTGATTAGTTATTACTAGCTTATTTCTCATATTTATGAAAATAATTGAAAATGAAAATGAAATAAAAAGAAAATATATACACCATCCACACAATTGAACATAACATATATACTAGGACACCCAATATGGGAGAAAACCCATCTAGAAGGTGAGGCCTATTCTCTAATATCGTTTCTTCAATTATGAATAACAAGTACAAATAAATGTGCACTCACTCCAGAGTTTCATCCTACAATGTGGCATGAATGATTCATACAAAATATCCTACTTCTCTATTATGATCTCAAAATAACACTACTAGATTCTTTGATCGACTATGGAATAAATACAATACCAAAGAATGGAACCCGTTATCCTAGTAGACGAGTATTTAACATGGCCTAATAGCCATCTAGGGTTAGGGTTTTTACTTCCTCAAACCTTCAATTAGTGGTCAGTTTAGGAACTTTTACAATCTTATTGAAAATATGCACATGGATAGACCCACATGTTTGATTAATTAGGACTAAAAAGGCATCCACCCATACAATGGTGCTCATTATGGTAGGTCAACTTGTGGAAGCCATGCCTTTCAGATACGAGCTCTGATTGAGGTGATTTTTGTACTGTTGGGAGGGTATGAAAGTGTAGTTCACCTTCAAGGGCATGGAATAAGTTTTGGACATTGTAACAAAAAAAAACCATTTAATTCCTCAAAGTATCTCTAGAAGGTTCCCGAACCTAGTTTTCCAAATTGGGATCTGCCACCAAAATGGCTTTGCAAGAGGATTCCTCCAATGTTTTCCACCCCAAAAGTAAAAATATAGATGAAAAACTATATAATGATCCTATCCAGATCACAACTCAACATTTACAGAGGATTTTGGTCCCCAAAATATTTACTAAATGAAGTGAGGAAATTGTTTTTCTACCTTCTCTTTGGAGGACCATTTTTCTTTTCCTGGAAGTTGTCCTTTCAACCCAATTTACCAAAGGTCATGTTTCCCCTATCTTTTACTTATGGACTACTTACAAAAAATTGTTTCTTTTACCAATTCTTTCTAATCATATGATGATAAGTCCTCTATGGTAGGTAGTACTTGCTCCTCCTCCTAATACAATATGGAAGGCTCATAGTGTTTCAAATTATCCACATTCACTACCGAGTAAATGCACATGTGTGGGGGTGGACCGAGTCTATAGACATTATCTCCAACCTTCTTCAATACCTCAAAAGGGAAATACAAAAAATAATTGATCTTCTTACTAGGGCCTTGGATTCTTTCCTTGTTCAGTTCTAGCCAAACTATATCTACCACTTTAAATGACTTCTTGGTTCTTTTTTTATCATGTATAGCCTTATATTTTTCCAATGACTTCTTTAATGTCTCATGTACTTGTAAATGGATTTGTCTACTTTTCTAAAACAAATTATATACTTGCAATGATTCTCCTATGATTTCTTCCCTCACTCCTAATTGTTATCCATAAACAACATCAAAGAGTGAAGGTGGAAAATATCATGAGTAAGTTTCAAAAGGGGAGTTGTTAGTATAAGTGTGGACTACTATGTTATAAGAGTGTTAAATTTAGATAATATTTTCAGCACAGGTATTCAGATCCTGTAGATATATTCAACTTTGTGTCCATATCCTCCCAAAGTATATTCCAAAATGAATTGATAAATAAGGTATCCATGTATGAGATGATTCTCCTTGGTATCCCAAAGTTCACCCAAACTTGTTGAAAGAATCTGTTTGTTGCTTGTTGTCCTCTGATGGTATTTTTACAAGGAATAATAAAGAAAATTCTCTTTGTGTGCATCATTGGTAAAAGGATCCATGTGCACAAGATTTACCAAGTCTATAATATTATATTTGGGTGTCCTTGAAATCATGCCAGCCAACTTATTAGTGATTCCCTTCTTATACCTCATGACTAGACAAAATTTCTGCAAAAATCCCGTCCACTTGCAATGTATGGTTTGTTAAATTAGCTTACTATAGGCCTCCAAATATTGTAGTGGATACTAATTAGTGCGTATAGTCGTTTCCTTTCCTATGAGATAATTCATCCACTTCTTATGCACTTGAAATAGGGAATATATTTTCTTATGATATGTAGACTAGTTCAAAACTCCCCCATGAAACATATCAGAATGATAGCATATTGGCATAACACCTTGCATAAAAAATGATCCCATAATATACCCAATTGCATTTGTCTCCACTTCAAAGGGATTATTCAAGTTTGGAAATGTAAGAACCGATGCTTGATTGATCTTTCATTTTATCTCATTGATTTTTTTTAAGAGCTCTTTCTTCTCTTCGGTTAGGTTCCTTCTTTTGCTGAAGAAAGAGCTATGATACTAATTGTTAAGTACCTGATTAGATTTGAAAATATATCATAATATAAACATTCAATCTCAATAAGAATAAACCAAACCATTCACCAAGTATTCAAGACAAGATTGTAGACAAAACCCTTCAGGTAGTGTAACACCATATATTAATCATTATGGAAGGATAACACTCCTCAAGAAATCCTCCTTTGTTACAATAATAATATTCTTCAATATTCTCCAATACATTTCATACACTTCCTTATATAACATTCTCTATATACTAGGAACATTCTAGAGAAGGAATATCCTAGTATGTGGAACCTTCTAGTAAACCTTCTCACCTTTATTGTGTTCACACTATTACATGCGCCTTATTTACTAGAATTGGCCTCCATATTGGGTACCTACCAAGGTACCCGATATTACCTCCCTAGTCATATTAAAAATGCCAAATTGGTTGAAGGGTTCCTATCATAGGGATATGGACTACACCCAATGAGAGGGAGACATTAGTTTGTGGGGAAATATATCATCCATCAATTGATTGCTACTCTATGCTCTTCTCCATGGATATTGCAAAATACAAGCAATGATAATCACCATTTTTCAGGTCGTGGAGGTTTTTATCTATGGGATTTTCATTCATTCCATTGACAAGAATTCTTGATATGGACATGACAATAATAGTGTCGGCAAGCCATGTTTCCATGGTGGTGGCCATGAACCAAGATACAGGGAGAATAAAATTCCATAGGTACTTGAATTATTGTGCAAAGAGTCATGCCCTAGATATGTATGAGAGTCTAAAGGTGTGCTAGCTCTGTATTAACATTCTTATATTGAATTTGGATTTGCAAGTTGAAGTTGGAATATATCAAAATTCCATCAAAATATGAAATAGCATATCACATAGTATTTTTGAAAATAACGTCATTCCACTTTTTCCAAAAAGAAAGAGAATAACTTGTATTAGAATGAGTTTTAATGTTACATGAGATTTTACTACTCATGGGACTTTATCCTTGAGGAAAACGAATTTCCATGAGATAAAACTAAGAAGGATTTGACCACAAAGGTTGGATGCCTAGACCTAAAGTTACCTACAAAATTGAAGAACAAGAAGAGGCTAGCCCATATGCAAGAACCAACAAAGACCATGTAAATATAACTTTACTCTACATAATGAATTCTTTTCAAACTGAGTGAAGAATAAATACCAAAATATTAGCTTAGACACCAAACTCAACAAATTGTTGAGTTTAACCGCAAGCATGGATCTAGGTATAAGGAACTAGTAGACACCTATGAGCTTACAATTCTCAAATCTCTTTTAGAAATCACATAACCAATCGCTCCACCATAATTCAGGTGCCTAGATTTCCATATTTGGGAAATGCTGATGAATGATTGATTCCTACACATGCTCACTGTTGGGTATGTTTCTTTGAGGCAATCAAAATTGTCCTTTTATATCTTTGCATGCCCTTTTATATCACTTCATCCTAAAAATGTTGGGACCACTTTCGAGTGGGCCATGCCATATACTTTTCATGACATCAATCATATCATTGAGTCATACTTAGATCATTTCAATTCTGATTTAAAGAAGCATGAGGATCATCCTAGTCACCTCTAGGATGTCTTCACTCCATGTCAATACTATATCATCTATTTGAAATCACGTAAGTGGATATTTTATGTGGTTTCTTGGTGATTACTAGGATTTATCATTTCCAAGTATGAGTTCATGTTTGATCCTTCGAAGGTTGAGGAAATCATCTAATTTCCTCCTACCCATACCATAATCCAACATCAAAGTTTGCAAGGGAAGGTAAACGTTTTGCGAACATTCATAGTTAATGAAGTTGTTATGGCAAAAGGTTTTATGTGCTACCTTAAAAATGGTGTACCTTTTATGTGGGATGACCAAAAAAATTTCTCATTTGATGCTTTGAAGAAGGCTTTGATGTTGACCCAATTTTGAGTCCCCTCAATTATGGTTGATACTTTTTACTATATCTAGTGGCATTAGAATCCACGAATGGTATGGTGATTCTCCAAAAAGATAGTTCACAAACATATCATCTGATATATTATATTAGCAAGGGTCTCATTGGCCCTAAAATTTGGTACTTTCATGTTCAAAATTTGGCCTTAGCATCTATTCATGTTTTCCAATGACTTAGGCATTGCATACAATTGTGAAAAAAATTGGTAATTGCATACTCAAACCCAATGCAACACATTTTGACCCATCGTATCATTGCAGGAAAGTAATCTAAATGGATAATCATCTTGGAATAGTTTGACCTGGAGTTTGTGACTTCCAAATCTAAGAATTATTTGGATTTTGCAGAGTTATTGCTTGGAATTTCTAGAGTTGGTGAAGGAATAATGGTTAATGCTTCATTTCCTAGTTATCCATTATTTCACATTGATTATTTTGATCCTTGTTATGGGAATGTATTTATATATCTCCAAACCCAACAACTTAACCCTTATTTATCAAGATATGAGAATCAATGCATCCCCTATCTAGCCAAAAATTACCTCATTATTGGTCACACACTTTATCGATGTTGATTAGACATGGTCTTACATCATTGTCTTGTCAATGAAGAAGCAAAGTGATTTCTAAAGCATATTGATGTTCATATCACTTTGTGAGAGACATGGTTCAATACAAGAAGCTGATACTAGTGAAGGTTGGGTTTTTGAAGAATGTTGCAGATTCATTGATGAAGTCTATTAGTACTGAGAAGTTTTCTTAGTGTAGAGAAGAAATGGGATATGCTACCTTGAATTGTTGATCATGTAATCACCAGGCCCCGTGTACGCAAAGAAAACAACAAGTGGGAAAATTTTGGGTATGTGTTACATTATTTTCACGGTTAGGCCCAAGTGTTGTACTTTGTGTTGGGAATGCTAGGTGGTGTGAGGACAAAGCCCACGAAAAAAATGGTTTTTTTTTTGTCTATTTTATGGTGGGTTTTGTCCCTTTGTACTATAATTCGGTTTAACGAATCTAATTTAGGTTAATAAATTAGGGTTTTGGATTTTGTAGAATAATATATATTATATTGAAAATGGCGAAGTTAATAAAATGAGAGTTAGAAGTGTGTCTCTAAAAAATTGTTGGTTTTCCTAAATAATGGTTTCTATGGTAATTTTTTTATTACTATATATTATTTTATAAATATTTTTTGTATGCATTTCTATACTGTAAAGGTTTAAAAATTACACTCTAAATACTATAGTGCACCATCTAATCTCTCAAATCAATGTAGAGGGAGTTATTCTATATCTTCTTGATCATGTGGTAATAAATGTTGACGTGAATTAGCATTGATTTGAGGGGATCATTAAAGTATATGAAAAATGAAAATAACACTATCTTTCCATAAGGATTCCTAGCTCAAGGTTTGAATTTATTTTGGACTAATGATTATTCATGGTATTGAGATCCATTTCGACATGGAAATATGAGGATTCCTTAAAGAAACTAATTTCCATTTTTCCCCTTGTGATGATGTTTACCAATTTGTTATCTATGGGAGTCACTTTTCAAATCATGTATTTAATAACTACAATAGAATTGTTGATTATTATCAAGGATTTAATTATTTATGACTTGGTGGTTTGGATGCCTCCCAGTAAGGCATAGGAATTTTCCTGATTATCGGTGTCTTTTCGTAAACTACATGTTTAAGATGCTACAATATTCCCCCTTAGATCAAAGAGTATCGAGCCGCTCCCACACAAATAATTTTCTTAATGAGAGTATTAAAAATATTCTTACATCTAAATTTAAGGATAAATTGTGGTGTGATAAATAACTAGAGGAAAAGAGAAAATTAAGATACTACAAGGAGGTTATCAACCTTAATATAGAAGATCAAAAGTATCTCTTAGTTTTGACTAGCATAAAGAAGAAAATAAATATTTCTAAAATAAAAATAACTCACAAGATCCATAGTGAAACAAAGCATTGGATAATTCAAAAAAGTATGTGAGTCGAAAGAATTTGTCATATTTGTAACACTAAGAAGATTGAATATGGAAGGAAGTTTATATGATATTGTCATGTTTACACCCACATTAAATCTGAATTTAGAAATATTTGTTAAAAAACCACCCTTTCTAACATCCTAAGTCAACAAAACTATGGTGATTTAGGAATAATTATCTTAAAGCTCTTTGAGCACATAAATAAAATTCTAAATAATAACAAGTAATTCATTACCCATTTTTAAAGATTGATAGATATATGGTGGTACTAGTGGAGGTTAATAACAACCACCACCACCACCACCACCACCATCATCATCTTATCTACTAATATATTCTTATGTAACAGATGCATTTCATTATGTTCGATGCAACTATAATAATAATAATAATAATAATAATAATAATAATAATATATTTTTAAGGTCACGACCAAACCATACAACAAATTGGTGTATGAGACCCCTTGTTTGTGGGACAAGGGGCCCCCTCTGCACAACGATTTGAATGTTAAAGTGTATAGAAGTGTACATACCCTACCCCCCTCCGGATTTGAACCTGTGACCTCCAAGGAGGAAACACGCATTATTAACCATTAGGCCCACTCAGATTGTTATATAAGGGTGAGTTGACAACTGGACAAATTCCATTTTTTTCAACTGCAATTTAAAATTCATATTAACATATATTATGTTTTGTGTCAAAAGTTTGTATTAAATTTGACCATTTTTTACCTATTTTGATTTTTTTTTATGTGTGGTTGTGGAGAGGAAATTTTAGAATCAAATTTCCCCACAAATTTTATGGTTTAAAAAACTATCTACGAGTGATTTTGTCCTTATAGAGGTACCTTAAGAACAAAATCTCTCTCTCTCTATATATATATATACATACATACATACATACATACATACATGCATACATATATATATATGTACACACATACACACATGCATATATTTCATTATTTGCTTGTTTGATACAATTTTTTTGGGATCTTATTTATTTTTCAAAGAAAACCATGAAACAATGAGAACGTATTATATATATCCCCACATACAACCCAATAGTAAATTTTGACATATTAAACTTCCATGAGCTCAATTTTGATAATAAACCTTTAACACCAAATATAAAATTTATCATGCACAAAATCCCCATAGAAGAGAATTTTGATAACCAAAAACACATGGTCTTCCACAAAAATAATGTTGATATTTAAAAATAAAAATTAAATATTGAATTAAGTTTTCGATCAAATAACAAAAATATTGAATACCTCTCTCATACTTTTACAAAAACCCTCTCTACTTCCATAAACAATATCTATATTAAGGTGTCATGAAAAAAGGAAAATAGAACAACCAATCCTTGGTATGATAAAAGAGTAATGTCTCTAGAAAATACATTAGTGATGCTTCTAATGAGTCCTTAAAATCAAACAAAATAAATAGGTACAAAGAACTAATACTAATAAAAATATATATCATACAAATAGAAAACAAGAGAAGTTTTTCCACCTCTATAAGCTAGATCCTAGGATATTCTAGAGGTATTATTTTACTCATAAAACTATAGAAAACAATATTATTGCCTTAAGTGACTAGAACTCCTATATTAAAAGATTTATGAATCCCTTGATGTTATAAAAAACATTCAAACCCTTTCTACAAAGGAGGAATTTTATTATATATAAAAGACATAGAGTTTGGTGTAAGCAACTTGCAAAAGGGAAAGATAAATACATCGAAAACTACTGATAAAATATATAAAAATTGGAGGGCTTATGCTCATTGATCACATACACAAGCTCTTCGATTTAGAAGTCAAGAAGGGATTCTATAAAACTTAGAATCAAAGAATCATTTTGTACATCTTTAGAAGTGGGGATAAAACCAATCCCTCTAATTATAGGAATAATATGGTTACCCGATTTTAGCCAATTTATATGCAATTATTGTTTAAAACAATATCAACATATGACTAGAAAGACAAGAAAAAGAGTTGAAGGCTAGGAAAAACTTAGGATCTATCAATCAACTCTAGACCACCTAATTGTTGAAATTCTCTCCAAGCATATTCAACCCTTAATATGCACTAATACTATGTTGATCATTTACCACTCTACTCAACACTCGACATTTAGTTCAAAATAAAATCACTTTATCTACTAAATGCACGACCGAGTACTCAAGTAAACATGCAATAGAAGCATAAACAAGGAAACTAAATCAAGCACATAAGAACACTAATATTTTTTGGTAAACAACCTCTCGAAAAAAACCGGGAGGAAAAACTAGTCAAATGATGCTTTTATTAAGGTCAATTAAGGACTCCTGTAACAAGGATAATATCCCACTAATAGAATTTTACACTGCATAAAAACGTGGAAATAAATTACCTATTGTATGGAAATTTTAGCACACTTTCTCATAAATCTATGACTTTCCCTTCTATGACTTGCAGATGTCAACGACTTGCCCCACTATGAACCACGTATGTCTGTGACTATCTCAACAGTGACTCATGGATATGTACGTAAAGTGCATATGAAAAATCTTCATACAATGCACTTATTTCCTCTGGCTTCTCCCTCTGAAGCCCACATGTGGATACCTCTTCTTTCTCTCCTCCTTGACCTCTATGAGCTCTAGATGAATTTCCTTCTCCACGTATCCAATATATTGAATCATGGTCCTTTGTGATCCACCCCTCTCATCAATACTTAGATGAACTCTCTTCACCCAACTATTGAGATCTCCTCACTCTAGTGTAATAAGAGGTCGTTTTCTCCTACACTCCTCACACTAGAAAAAATCCTTCTTTTCTATCCTCAACCTTGGTCTCTCACCAATTCTCTTGGCCTTGACCTCTCATCAAAAGTTTTGAGCATGTTGACCCCCTCAACAAAAGTGTCTTCCTTCTTCTCCTAGCCTTACTTTTATAATCATGAGTTACAATCTATTTGTAATCTCCAAAGTGATCTATGGTTGAGATTACTTCTCACACCCACTTAAGATTTAGATTACATTTTTCATGCTAAGCATATCGTGAAATAACTCAAATCAGTAATAAATACAATTTTACTTTAATTAATTCCTTATAACTAAAGTAAACTCAATACTAGAATATTTTCGACAACTTCCACATGAAAAACACAGGCCTATGTGGAAGTACATGCATGATGCTACCGAAAACATCAACACTCCCTCTTAGCAAGGAAGACACTTCTCCCACTTGGAGTTGGATTTATCTTCACTACCAGATATGCTACCATGCCTTCTCTCCCTTTGACACAAAATTTATCCCTTCCATGATGGTATGAACATGCCCCTATAAGACTCGTTATCATTGAACATTCCCCTATAAGTTTCCTTCTCTTGAGCATCCTGCATGTCCATCTCATGCCATGAATCCTTATTGACTGACTTGGATTTCTCCGTCCCACCTAAACCTGAAGGTTGACTCCTTATGGGTTGTTCAACCTTCAGAGCTACCTACTCCCTATTCTTTGTCACTATGCTGCTGGAAATTGCTCTCATAGGCTAGCCCTTTATCCTATACAATTTTATCTCTCTAACTCCAAAGAAATTTTCTTTTTCAAAGCTAGATCCTTTGGGCATGATAATATCTTTTCAATCTTAGAATAATACCTCGTATCCATTCTTCTTAACCATTGAGACTGATATCATAGTCCTCTTCTATTTTGACACCAATAACACAGCCTGCACTCTCAATGTGACTCTCAATTCCATTCGGAATGGAACTATTCCAAATCCATTCACTGTATGCTTTCTTCCCATACCAAATTCCACATGCATCTTTGAGTCAGAATTTGTGAATCTCTCTAACACCTCTCACACTTCTATCAGATGACATGTGTATCCACTATCTATCAACCATGCACTATCTCATATTGTTCCCAAGGAATTCTGGGAAATAAGTAAGAAATATCTTTGTTCAAACTTCTTGCAAAACTCATCCAATTGAGTATTTCCCAATGCAACTACGTTTGAATGAATTTCATTTCCCCCTTATTCGTATGTGGACATTTCCCTACATAATTTCCAAACTTGTGACATGAAAAGCACTTGACTTTGTTCATGTCCTTCTTCTTCTTTCCATCTTTAGTGGTTGACTCTCCACTGGAGATATTCTTGAACTTTCCCTTCCTTGCCTGGTTGGAAAGAGAAAATTTCTCATCAAGGATCCTCTTCAAACCATCCATGGACACTAACAAGGTCTCCTCCTAAATATAATCTGTCCATAGTCTAACAAAACATGGCACTGCCTCTCATACACAGATCCCTTAAACAAAAGGTTCCCAATACTTGGGAATACCTCTCAATGCTACATTTAACAACTCAACATCTTGTACTATCTATCCAGTCGGTACAAGCTAATCTCAGATCTATGTAATATTCATAAGATAATTCACAACTGTTTCCTCAATGGAAATCTTCACAACTTGAATTTGGTGCTTCAAATGTCAAAACCTGCTGGTAATATTGTTTTGGTATAGAATCACCAAAACATCATACATTTCCTTGGAAGATTTATTCTCAGAAATGTGCGGAATCAAGTGATCCTTCATTGATTCTAGCAACACCTGCTTTTCCTTCACTTCCTTCTTCTTGTGAACTTCCTGTTATCACTCCAAGAAACTTCTTAGGGTTGTAGGCTAAGAATGCTTGGTAACTTAAGAATATAATGTGTAGGTATGCTTGGAACAATGGGATCACTCAATGATTAATGTAATAGACAAATCGTCATATCTTCAAATGAAACAGTGCTTTTAGAAAACAATAATCAGACGAGGTGTTTTTTAAAGGAGAGGATGGAGAATACTAATCTTGATTGCCAAATACAACTAAGTGTAGGGATTAATACAAGGTAGCAAGAAATCCTTCACTTCAAGTCTATAAGATTAATAAAGAGATGATAGTCTTTAAAAGCTAAGATAAACTTAAATAAAGTACAGAAACAAGATGCATTAACGTTTCTGATATTGAAAGCAAAAGGAAACTGTAATTTCTATTATCCAATAAGAGTCTATACAGTAGCCAAAATGTATTCCCAATTTGAACCCTTATCTCTTAGAAAAGATAGGCATTTATAGCCTTTTACAATCAATTTTTAAGATCCTGAAAACTTGGATCTGTATCTAAAAATAGAAAATAAAACTAACTAATGCAATCAATAACAAAGACTAGTTCCTAGAACTCGAATTGTCTTCTATATCAATATTTGACATCTGTACTTCATCAGCTTCAGGACTCTATTGTGTCATGGGAAGGTAAAGGCACCTGTCTTCTATAGTTGGATTTCTTCAATTAACCATAATTGAAACTTCAGGTGACCAATTTAGCATTTGGTCTTCAAAATCTCCACGAATCTCTGATGCTGAGTGTTTCCTAACTAAGTGGTTAATCCTTTGATGCTCTTAATCCTTTGTCTTGCTCCAGCTTTATCTTTCAAAAATATCTTTTTGTTCTTTCACCAGCTAATTCGCCTTATGATCCGCTGGTTAGCTGGTGAAAGCTCTGCCTTTCACCAGCTAACTGGTTGTAAATTTTCCCTTTGCGCTGGTGAAAGTTCTGTCTTGGCCAAAAAGGAAACTTCCACCTCCAAAACTATTGTTTTATCAAAAACTTAGTGTGTCTTTGATTTATCTCCCTTCATATTCACAACAACCTAGGCTAGTACTTGTAGATCTAGATGTGACTTCTGCTTCTGCTTCAATTTCTTAATTTTCCTCTTAAGGCGTTTTGCTAACCACCATAAACTGTTATAATCTTTGGTGATTTTATTATTTCTCTTTTTTTCTTTGACACTCTCACGAGCCAACCTCTCAAATGTTGCATTTGTCTCTGTGAAATTTTCAGACAGAGATTTGTATCTTGCCTTGATTACTCTTTCCAAAACCTCCTGTTGAGCAATCACTTCCTTTAGTTGCTGATTTTTTTGTGATTTCTTTGACTTTTTTCTCTTTGATGTTTCACCTTGATCAATGGGAGTAAAAGTCTCACAGTCTTGTGCAAATTCCATGGAGTGTTCAGGGCTTTTAATGGCTGGACTTTCACCTTCTTTCTCTGTCTCTGTTTCTGAGTCTGTGTATGGTAGATTTAGAATATTTGTCTTCTTTACTATAGGCTTCCCTGAAGTGGTTTCAAAATATAATTTTTTCTTTGATATTTGATCATTTATGCTAGAAATCCTATCCTCTTGTGGTCCTGGAAGAGTTCTCCTCCTCCTCGAGATGCTCTGAGGAGTTCATTGTTTTTTCCCAACTTTCTTCTGCTCATTCATCGACTGAGTTTGGGTTTCAAAGCCTTCCCAAAAAAGAAAATGTTGCCAAGTCCTTCCTCTTTGTCTTAGTTCTTCTAGGATTATCAATTTGATCAAGTCGAAATGAAAAAGAGTGTTTTTCATACTTAGAGGTTCAACCCTAATCTTTTTACATACTTTGGTTAGGCTTTTGTGAAAGAAGAAAGGTAAATTCAGGAGAGTTTTCTCTGTGAAATGATCTAAGAGATTGAAATGATATAGCATCAACTTATCATACCTGCCTTATGAGGTTATATAGAGTTGAATGCATTTGAACAGGTCTTTCCATACGTCCTCCAAATGAGAAACTGGCATGCTTTTCTTCCAGGTGACATTTCTAAATTCTGCCTTAAGATATGCTCTGAAATTGAGATTCTTGGTTGTTGTTGTCTTAAACTAGTTCTGGCCTGATCTAGGTAAGTTGGTTGTTGTGGAAATGGCAGCTTCATCAACTATAATTTCTAAAGAACCCACACTGGCTTTGTTTCCATCATACAATTTAGCAAACGCTTCAGTTGTTGTTTGGTGGCAACCATTCTGTAACTTTTCAGCATAACCCATGCAGCTTGCGTCTGAGAAAATTTTTTGCACCTCTGGATGTGTATGTAAAAAAGACAGGCCGTCTAATTCTTTCCTCAGTAATGAACCGCTTCATTTCCTTTCCATCTGTAACTCGAACCTCAGACAATTTTGCAAACAATATCACTGTATTTTCCTGATTGAGCCAACGTTTGGCGCTGGTGAAAACTCTCGGTGTTTCCTTTCAAATATGAAACCATAATATATTGCTTGTGAACAATGCATGTTGAAAATATAAAGTGTTGATTTGATGTCGCCGACTAAGTAGTACTGCTCCTTTACCTGTGATGATGAATGTGAATTCATCATCTCCAAAGCCATCATTGTTTGAAGCATGCATTCACGAACACGATCCACTATGATATCGGATTTAGACGTGCATAACATAATCCTCATCATCATTTTCTTTCACCATCGTCTCATAATGATTATGTGACGTGTGTCGAGCATGTCATCTTTTTTATTTGTGAAATCGTGGAAGAAAAACACGTGTTTTGTGCTTTCACCAGCTAACTGTCTACGGGAAAGTACTCCTTAGCTGTTGAAACTTGCCGCTTTCACCAGCTAATCATCAACCTTGCAACATGCATTAGTTGTTGAAAATATTTTCATGAAATTTTATAGAAAAGACCTTTATGGATCAACTTATTTCTAAGGCATGAATTTAAAACCTAAGTTTTGACACTAGAAGAAATTAAAAACAAATGGAGAAAACTACAGAAAATCATGTTATCATCTACAAAATGAAACCATAGTGACTGATTGATTTTGGGAGCTAACATTTGTCTCCAACTGGGATGGATACCTCCCTGTGAGGTCACCAAGAACCTAGTTAGACTCAGTAGCCTTTATTACAATTTGAAAATTTGAAAATTTGAAAAATGGTTTTGCTTAGTACCATTGAGCATGGAGTTATTCAAGTGATGAAAACAAAAAAAACATAACTGAAAGGAATATGTACAAGTAAAACAAGGCTTTAAGAAAAGCCTTATGAAAAATAGGTCTTTAGAAAACGCCCGTTGAAAGGGCCACCTGCTACTTCCTCGCCTGCAAGATTTTGGAGAACAAAGGTATTGTTCTGCTAAACTGCTGTTATGACGAAAGGAACTTCCTAGAGAGCATCAAATTTTCCGCGTTTCCCCTTCTCTTGCCTTGCTGCATCCCATTTTAAGACCAATTCCCCTGTTTTGAAAATATTTGTTTTGATTTTTTTGTCGAAAATCTCCTTCATCTTTTCTTGGTGTAATTCTGTCTTTTCCAGAAGTTGCTCTCTATCTTGCTACAACTCTACCAGATTATGGATTCTTCGAGTTAAATCACTTGGTTCAGAATCAGTTTCTTGTAAAAACTTTGCAACTGGCAGTGCAAGTTGAACAGGAAATATGGCTTCAGTACCATATACCAACTTGAAGGGGGATGTACCAATTGACTTTTTATTTGTAACCCTGTCAGCCCAGAAAGCAAATTTTAGCTTGGAATCCCAGCCTCTATTATTTTGTTCAAGTAGCTTCTTTATAATTCTGACTAAACTCTTATTTGATGACTCATCTAAGCCATTTCCTTGTGGATAGTAAGAAGTGGAATGTACTAGCTGAATTCCCATCTCTTCACATAGTTTTACCAAGTGTTTATCTTTGAATGCAGCAACGTTATCAATGACTATTCTCTTAGGGCAACCAAATCTGGTGAATATATTTTCTTGCAGAAAATTAATGATGATAGTATGGTTGGCGTTCCTGGTAGGAATAGCCTCAATCCACTTTGTGAAATAATCGGCGGCAACAAGGATCCATCTGTGATGACTGCTAGAAGGCAGGTGAATCTCACCTATGAAGTCCAGACCCCATTGTTGGAAGGGTCCTGTGACCACTATAGGTCTGAGGGGAATATATTTCAGTTGTTGTTTTCCTTCAAATCTTTGGCACTTGTCACATGTTTTCACAAACTCACACACATCTGAAAATAAGGATGGCCAGTAATAACCAAATCTTAAGATTTTATGTGTGGTAGTCTTCCAATAGTGATGTCCTCCGCATTCACTATTATGGAACTCAATAATAACCTTAGCTGCTTCCTCTTGGTTTATGCACCTTAATAATAAACCTATTGGATTTTTCCAGAACAATAAGTTGCCATTGGTGCAGAAATTCATGGCTTTGATCTTTAAATCCCTTCCTTGTGTTTTTGTCAAATCTGAGGGGACTGATAAAGTTTGCAGAAAATGAATAATGTGAATGTACCATTTTCAATTAGCTAGGTGAGATGAGACCTTCATTTCCTCACTTCTTTTATCCTCTGAAGAATGAACATTATCTGCATTAACACTTACCAAATTTATTTCGAGCAGTTTACAATTTTCTTCTGCAAGGAATTTGGCAAGGCCTTGACCTTTCACAAGTTTTGCCAGTTTAATTTCAACATCAAATTCAATTAATGTTTCTATCCACTTACTCCTTTTCCCATCTATGTCGGGTTGTATAAGAACATCTTTAACTGAACTGGAAGGTACGTAAGCTATTACCTTGGCTTGAAGGATGTAAACTCTGAAAGCTTTTAATGACTTGATGAGTGCATATGCTTGTTTCTCCAATAATTCATACTTCACCTCTGCATCCCTCAATACTTTACTGAAGAAGGAAACTGGATGCTCTTGATCATCAACATTTCTCTGCAAGAGTACTGCTGCAATTGTATCTTTTGAAGCAAATGAAAAGATATAAAATTCCTTGGCAGAGTTGGGGCTGATTAAAACAGGGGCTGTCATAATGGATTCCTTGATAGCATTGAATGAGTGTTTTGCTTCTTCAGTCCATTTTACTTCGGATTTTTTTCTTAACATAGAAGTGATATGCTTTGTGATTTCTGCAAAGTTTGCTATAAACCTCCTGATACAGTTTATAGTCCCAAGGAAAGACTTAATGTCCTTCTTTGATCTAGGAAGAGACAAATTTTTAATTGCTTCTACCCTTTTTGGGTCGATCTTCACCCCATTAGCTGAAACAATATGTCTAAGTAATTTCCCTTCCTTAAGTGCAAAATTTGATTTTTTGGGATTAAGAGAAATGCCATACCTTTGAAATTTTAAGAATGTCCTTTTTAAGTGTTGCAAATGATGTTCATGGATGCTTGAAAAAATAGTGATATCGTCAAGATATATCAGGACAAATTTGTCTTTCTCCCCAATGAAAGCAATGTCCATCACCCTTTGGAATGTCGCTCCTGCATTCATCAATCTGAAAGGCATATTTTCATACATAAGCGTACCCCATGGAGTAGTAAAGGCAGTCTTTTCTCTATCGTCCAGATGGACAACGATCTGGTTGTATCCAGAAAACCCATCAATAAAAGACATCACGTTTGATCCTGGCACCTTCTGCAAAATATGTTCCATTTTGGGCAGCGAGTAGTTATCCTTCCTAGAGAACTTATTCAAATTTTTGAAATCCACGCAGAGTCTGATCTCTCCATTCTTATTTCTGACCGGCACAAGATTTGCAATCCATTCTGAATATCTGAGAGGTATGATAATGCAGGAATCCAATAGTTTCTTGATTTCTCTTTCCATTGTAGGCAACAATAAAGGATTAAAGGATCTAAGTTTCTGCCTAAATGGTTTGGTATCTTTGTTCAAGGGGATCTTGTGCTAAATTACCTCTGTGTCGAAAGTCTTCAAGTCATCATATTGCCAAGAAAATATGTCAGGAAACTCCTTCAGTAATTCACCATAATCAGCCTTTTGTTTTTCAGTCAAATGTGAAGCTAAGTTGACATATTTAGGATTCTGTTCACTGGCTACATTATACTGCAAAACTTCTGAATATTTTTCCCCCTGTTCCAATTTCACAGCTACATCATTATTATCAAAAAGATTTTCTAAAGGGACCAAACCTTTATGAATTTTGTTGGTGGACAGCTGTACTATTTCATGTGTTGTGATTTTTCTTTTGAATTTTGGCTACTCAGCTTCATCTTCATGTTCATTCTCCTGATCAATTTGCAAATCTACAAACTCATCTATTACTAGAAGAAATCTAGTGAGTTTGGCATCGTCTTCGAAAACCTCCCAGAATTTTACATTATCAGGGAGGGATGGCCTATACTTAACTTGAATTTCGTAATTCAATTTATGAGGCAGAGGAGGTATAAAAGCATAGGTCGACACAGCTAATGAATCAACCAATTCATTCATTTCTCTGGGTACATATGAAATTTTGAAATCTGCAAAAGTATGAATCGCCCTCAAAACTTCGTCTCGATATGCTTTCAGATTGGCATGTTTTGCTTGAAAGGACTTATTTACTTCCTGAATGATTAATCTGCGTCTCTGAATACATGTAATCTTTTAATCTCCATCTCTTTCCCTGCATTTAACCCCAGAAGTAGTGCCTCATACTCTGCAATATTGTTAGTGACTTTAAAATCAAGTTTAAAGGACAGATGAGAAGTTTTCTTTGAAGGGGAAATCAATACCACCCTTGCTCCTGCTGATTCTTTGGTACAAGCACCATCAAAGAACATGGTCCAAATATAGTCCTCTTTTACCTATGTGGACTGAACTGCGGGCTTTCTAAGAAACAATGCATCTAGTAATGAATCATCAATTTGTAAAATACAAGATCCCATACCTGTGTCGACAAAATAGATAGGATGATTGGATGGATTTTGTTTTTCATTGATTACATATGCCAGTTGTGATTCCCTATATAACCTTTAGTTTAACCCTCCAAAAATAGGGATAGTAGCGTAGGAGAGATCCATTTGTAGAGTGCCACCTAGCCTCTTCATCCACGATCTTGATAACAAACATCCAAATTTAGGTGGTATGTCTGCCACTACTATATCTATAACCATAGTTTTCATGGATGCTTGGGTTAAAGTTACAACCAAGTCCTTGATCATTCCGAGACATTTGACTTTTTGAGAGTCAGAAGAGAAAATATCGTGGTAAGACTTGGTGATATCTAGCCCAAGCTCATGCATGACCGCCTTTGGCATTAAATTATGAGAAGCACTGGAGTCCAACAAACAATTATGTAATGTTTTCTCATGAATATTTAGAGAGATGTAAAAAGGAGGACAACTTTCATCTCTATATTCTATCATTTGGCCCAGAGTAATGGTTGGATTTTCATCATATATGTTGAGAATATCAACAGAAGGGGATATAGATTTGGGATCCATAGTTTTGAGGATATCTTTTTTGAACGTTTCATTTTTCATTAACTGAACCAGAGGAATGGGAATTTTAATTTTTTGTATTTCAGCCTCAAAATTAAAAGAATATGGGACTTTATCAGAGACTTTATCAGAGACTTTTACCTCATTTAAAGGATATTTCTTAATGCTTTTTTGTTCAACAGGGGTCTGACTTTCCATAATTTGTTGCTTGACAGGGGCAGCAGTCTTCTTGGGAGGAGCTGATGCTTTTGCTTTTGAGGGATCTGTTTGTTGATTCTCTGATGTCTGATTTTTTTTCTTAATAGGGGTTGTGCTCTTTTCGGGAGAGGCTAGTGCATTCTATTGGGCAGTATCAGACTAAGATCATAGATTATATCTGTTCTTATCTTCCATCGTAAAAATGCCATCATCAACAAAATTATTCTTTGTCTGTTCATTCATCAATGCCTCTTCATAGTCGTGTTGTGTCAAATAATATTTCCCTATTTCTTCTCCAACACAGGGAATATTATCTTCTCCATCTTCTTGATAATAACCTTCATCTTCATCCATCACGACATTCTGAAGAGGAGCCTTTATTCTTTGATCTTCAATAGGATTCTTTTCTCTTTGCAAAATCTGCATTGGCTAATTATTTCTTTTGAAGTTGTTAGGATTTTGATTTGGGTTCCTACCTACATAATCATAAGTGCCCCTTCCCTTTATAGCCTTCTTATTTTCAATCTTGAGCTTAGATATCTCAGAGGTTAGAGACTCTAACATCTTAGCCATTTTATCTAACTTTGGGTTAACACTTGATGAAGAAGAAGCTTCATTTCTCGGCCTTCTCCTATCAGAATTTCCCTTTAGCTTTTGAGAGGATAAAACATTTGATTCCACCTCAAGGGTAGCATATTGCATCAGAGATAGTGTAGGTGACCTCCTTTCTCTCAACAACAAACAAAACTCTGAGTCAAAAGAATCAGAATATGTGATTTTGGCAGAAGCATCTGAAGGTTTTATCTCTGCTGGTATTTTACTGTACATCGAGTTAAACCTTTTAGTGAAATCAGAGATTGACTCACCATTTTGTTTCCTTAGATTTCCAAATTCTGTGATATAGTACACAAAATCTCTTCTATCACCCCAGTGTTTCAAGAATGTATCATCCAATTTCTCAATTCCAGCTATGGAACTAGCAGGGAGTTCTTTGAACCATTTCATGGCCATCTAAGATTTGGACAAAAAATAGTGTCCAAACATCTTCCTCCTCAATATTAAGGTTTTCATCATAACTGTAGAAAGCCTCAATATGTTCTTCAGCAGACATATCGCCTTCACCTGTGAATTTGGGCATATACTTCTGATAGTCTCCTGTTGGCATAGCTAATACTGGGTTTGGCAATATAAGTGGTGGATACCTAGCAACTAGGATTTGTTGCATCTTAGTCAAAGGAGGTGGTGTAGCCATAATGATCAGGGGTGAGAAAGGTGATAGTTTCTCTTTTGAGTCTTCAACACTGGGGGAATGTGAAGGAGGTGAATCTTCTAATGGGAAAGAGGTATGATATGAGGTTGTGTAAAAATTTGTAAGTTGTCCAGCTAAGTTTTCTTCACCTTTAGTAGACAGCTCTTGAAGAAGATGTTCAACAACAAGGACGCTAGTATAGATGTTTAAATGATCTTCTTTCTTCTGTGAATGAAAAGACTCAAGAGAAGAAGAAGTATGATTTCTTTCTAAAGTCTTGGATGCTTTTTCAATCAATGTTGAATCTTTCCATTTATCATCATTGCTATTTTTCTATTAATAAAAGGGAGTTTCTTCTTCTACAGTAGTTACAGTTGTTTTTTCATCAACACTCTTGGAAAACAATTCAAATTTTTCTGTAGTAGATTTTCCAGAACTAAAGAGAGGATTACCTTATGTATCTGATTTTGAAACTTGACCCTGAATTGTCTTTCCTCTCCTGAGAATTAGTTCTGGATTGGGCACTGGTGTGACAAGTGATTCTTGTGGATTTGCCCTAGTATTGATCCTCTTAGCAGCTAGGATGAACTTGTGGAGTTTCCAGATAGATGATTACAACCAATAAAATTTCTAATCTTTGTCTATCATCAAAGGTCAACTCTCTGTCGCATCCCAAGAAAGAAAATCTTAAATTTCGTTTCCCCGACAACGACGCCAAATTGTTATCACTCCAAGATACTTCTTAGGGTTGTAGGCTAAGAATGATTGGTAACTTAAGAATATAAAGTGTAGGTATGCTTGAAACAATGGGATCACTCAATGATTCATATAATAGACAACTCATCATATCTTCAAATGAAACAGTGCTTTTAGAAAACAATAATTAGACTAGGTATTTTTTAAAGGAGAGGATGGAGAATACTAATCTTGATTGCCAAATACAACTAGGTGTAGGGCTTAATACAAGGTAGCAAGAAATACTTCACTTCAAGTCTATGAGATTAATAAAGAGATGACAGTCTTTAAAAGCTAAGATAAATTGAAATAAAGTAAAGAAACAAGATGCATGAACATTTCTGATATTGAAAGCAAAAGAAAACTGTAATTTCTATTATCCAATAAGAGTCTATATAGTAGCCAAAATATATTCCCAGTTTGAACCCTTATCTCTTAGAAAAGATAGGCATTTATAGCCTTTTACAATCAGTTTTTAAGATCCTGAAAACTTGGATCTGTATCTAAAAATAGAAAATAAAACTAACTAATGAAATCGATAACAAAGACTAGTTACTAGAACTTGAATTGTCTTCTATATCAATCTTTGAAATCTATACTTCATCAGATTCAGGACTCCATTGTGTCATGAGAAGGTAAAGGCACCTGTCTTCTGTAGCTGGAATTCTTCAATTAGCCATAATCTAAACTTTAGGTGACCAATTTAGCATTTGGTCTTCAAAATCTCCATGAATCTTTGATGTTGAGTGTGTCCTGACTAAGTGGTTAATCCTTTGATTCTCTTAAACCTCTTTAAATACTTGAAAATTGTCTTGCTCCAGCTTTAGCTTTCAAAAATATATTTTTGTTCATTCACCAGCTAATTCGCCTTATGATCCGCTGGTTAGCTGGTCAAAGCTCTGCCTTTCACCAGCTAATTGGTTGTAAATTTACCCTTTGCGCTGGTGAAAGTTATGTCTTGGCCAAAAAGGAAAATTCCACCTCCAAAACTGTTTTTTTATCAAAAACTTAGTGTGTCTTTGATTTATCTCCTTGCATATTCACAACAACCTAGGCTAGTACTTGTAGATCTGGATCTGACGTATGCTTTTGCTTCAATTTCTTAATTTTCCTCTTAAGTCGTTTTTCTAACCACCATAAACTGTTATAATATTTGGTTATTTTCTTATTTCTCTTTTTTTCTTTGACACTCTCACGAGCCAACCTCTCAAATGTTGCATTTGTCTCTGCGAAATTGTCAGACAGTGTAACACCATGTTTCCCCCAGCTTGTAAATATAACTGGACTGGCCAAGGACTATGGAAAACTCATAAATGTGAATATGTGATGTAAATGGACCTTGAGGAAGAGGTCAATGCATGTGAATGATATTTTGAAATTATTGCAGGATGGTTGAGAGGGGATGTGCAGAAAAAGAGACCACGATGGCGATGGAAGGCACCTGAAAAGGTTGTGTTAACTTCCACCGAGAAATTAAATACCGTATTTGGACTCCACTGGCTCGGAGAACCAAAAGCGGCTCACTGGCCCTGAAATTTAATGCCTCGTAGGCTGGTAGGTGGATGGCTTGATGAGGGATGGGGTGGTGAACCGCCCATCCGTAGAGCTGTCAGGCATGATCAGTGCGGGGGTAATCGCGCCACACGCAACCTCACGAGAGGATAAGGCGTAAGACAGAGGCGATTGAAAGGGAAGACACGAGGGGAACTCTGGCATTAAACAGAGTGAGTGATAGCAGAGAAGAAGGATTGCAACCTTCACTCCTGGTCACTGGAAAACAGAGAGATGCAGTCTTAGAGCATCGTGGTCTCTGTTATCACCCCATAAGTTATGGGAATCAACTGGTGACTGGGATATTATCTATCTCTAGTATTTTTGTTGACAAATGATTTTTCATTCTGCAAATAATTTGAAAAGAAAAGAGAAAAACTAAAAAAGAAAAGAAATAGAAAAGAAAAAGAAAAAAGAAAAGAGAAAAAAGAAAAAAGAAAAGAAAAGAAAAAAAAAAGGAAAAAGAGGGTATAAAAGAATTAAAAAAAAATCCCCATGCAATAATAGTAACTTGGCCATACCTTTCAAGCATGGCCAAGTTCTTTTTAAATTTGATGTTGATAGGATAGTCAATAATTTGGCTAAACAGTTTAATCTTAGCCAAAGTTTCTAGGTTAGATTAGTGAATAAATCTGGCCAGACTGTCTAATCCTGGTCAGATAGCCCTAGGGTAGAGTAATTTCTTAACCCAACAGTTTACTTTGGGTTAACTATCATAGGAAGATAGGTTAGCGTGTAGGTTAGTTGCTTCATTGTTTCAATCCAATAAAGCCAGCTTGATGTAAAATGTTGCACCGAGTCTCAAATGTCTAAGGGATAGTATAGTCGAAGCCCCATGGTGGTGTCACCTTGAAAATTTGGGCTGAGGTCAAAGATAACGTATGGAAATATATCACAAAGTCCATAAATGAAATCTGGCCCATGATCCAAATCATGTTTGAGCAGAACGAGTTGGTCCAGAGAAGTAAACAGGCCATTGAAAAGATCAGAGTAGAATTGGGAGATAGACCAACTCAGGCAAATGAGATCATCAAATTCCTAAACTCTAAGACCAGAGAAGAGCTAGAAGAGTTGAAGATCGAGGACAGAACAGAGACCATCCTTAAGGTCAAAAGATTTTTGACCAAGAGGGGATTAATGCTTCAACTACAAGAAAAGGTTTAGACCATGGACCTAGGGGTACAAAAATTCTTCAACAAGATCGAGGCTCTCCAGAAGAAAGGTCTCCCCGGTCTGAAGGTTATTAATGATAAACTAATGACACTCCCAGATTACAAAAAGAGACTGTCTGAAGTGTCTAAGGACAATTCAAAGTTTGCTGGCATACAAGGGAGCATCACTGGCAAAGCATTCCTGGACTCTCTTCAGTTGGACATCAACATCCAACATGAGATTCGATACATATTCCTCACTAAGCCCACATTCACCAAATATACGGAAATGGACGAAGTGTATCGAAGACTGCTCAAAGTCACTATGCCTAGTCATCTCAGATGGGAGGAACTTTGCGATCTTCTCGATTAGCAGATGAGTTGTCCAGGTCCAGTCACCTATCCATTCAGATGGGGTTGTGCAAAGGCTTCATCAATGGTCTACCCAGGATTTCCGCGTGCAATTGCACCAAGTCATCAAGCAGTTTTGATTAGTTAAATTAGTTAGACTAAAAATAGAATGAGCACGTCCTGATCCATTATGATAGGAACGTTTGTAATTTGAATTATAAATACTTCACCTTTCGAAGTATTGAGGGTTGTTGATCTTTACACCCCGACGCTATCAGACTGTAACAATTTTTTAAGAGATCTGCCAATAATAAAAATGAGGCACTTTTACAGGATTCTTGCGTGTATTCACTGGTGAAGTTTATTCTCTAAGTTGAATGTTATTCTTGCTTTGTGATCATATTGTTTTCTGAAACTAATCTTTAAGAGTAACGTATGTTGTAGGATTTATCTTGGATACCCTATTTCCGACTTTAAAGATTTTAATGTTTATCTTCTGATGTTTTCAATTAAGAAATTCTTAACTGCTTCTTGGTTGAATTTATCTTTCTCATGTTTTCTTCTGTCCATCATTTAAGCTACTAAAAGATCCAGTGACTATATTATCTCTCCCTGTGAAAGTGTTCTTTATCGTTTCTGGTTGTATTTCATATTTATTTAAACACAGACCCCATAGCCCAATGGATGTGTAGATTGTCTCAACCAATTTAAAAAACACTTCGACAACAAAACTTACCTATTTCTTTAACTATCCTAACATCTAAAGTTATAAACAAAGCTAAATATTATAGAGAGATCCCTCTCTAAAGCTAGAAGGGCTAGATCCCATCTTTAAAAGTGGTTGGATAAAGTTACCTTTGTGGATTTCTTCTTTTTCAACCTCTAGGAAATTTACCAAGTGCTAACATAATGGTGACCATACTGGGGAAGAACTAAAAATTGATAATTTCATGTTTTCTTTCCCCCAAAAAGAACGTTCAAATTTGAAAAGAAAATAATGTTTAGAGGTTGACCAAACTTTGTACATATTATTTTCTGACTCGTAAAATTTATATATATAACCAAAAAGAGTTCTGTCTCCCAAGAAAGTTCATACTCGATCTCATCCAAACCTAGAACCCACGATAGTGATAGATAACCCCGAACAGTTGCTCAGGCGAAAGACCTTAGCGGCTGGTTCAGTGAGTCATATTCCCCTTCATAAGTCTCCTTCCTTTTCCGAGAATCCTGTTGCCTCTCAAAACTCTGACCTTGAAAATTTTCCATTGCGAAGCCTGGTTAGAACACGGTCTGACAGTTTTGTGACTGAAATCATCTTTGACCCAACTGTTCTGCAACCCCGAACCCCCGAAGTTCAGTCTCCCACGACTAAACCTCAAATCACTCCCTCAGCACTATCCAGTCCCTCCTTGTCCTCGTCTTCAACTGCCACCTCGCTGACCATCCAGGTTGTCGTCCCACCTCCTCCACCCATCATGGCAACTCGATATGCTCCTCTGGTGTTGGTTGCGTCGCTACATGCCATGCCCCAAGACTATCAAACTAGACTCCCACAGTTCAACGCAAAGGTACCTTTAAACGCCCAACAACATGTCGAAAAAATGAATGATTATTTTGAATTGCAAGAAGTTGATGAGGCTGACGTTCAAATGAGATTGTTTTCCCAGAGTTTGACAGGTGACGTCAAAAAATGGTTCAAAGATTTACCTGCCACCTCAGTCCCTGACCTTGTCGCGTTCCAAAGGAGTTTTCTTGACAGATGGGAGGTAAAGAAAAAACCTCTCCAAATACTGTTAGAATATAAGAATATAAAAAGAAATCAAGGTGAGACGGTACAAGATTACTGCACTCATTTCAACAACCTATACAATGCAATCCCAACTAAAATCAAACCTCCACAGGGTCTGGCATTGATTAAATTCCCTGATGGATTTGATGCTGACATGTCATACCAACTAAGAGAAAGAAATGTTGCCACCCTAGAGGACATGCAAAAAAGTGTTATAATTGTGGAGGCCAATCTATTGGCAAAAAGGGCACGATAGAGGTCAGAAAGGAGAGTCACAATTAAAGAAGAACCTTCCACGTCGAACACAAATTCCAGATTGGATTCTTTGGCCAGAACAATGGAACTAATGCTGGAAAGACTGACTGTGTCGGACAGAAATCCTCCAAGAGACAACACACTTGCTCCTTAGGTTTGAAACCCCAATTTCAGGAGAAACCCTCCTCAAATCAGACATAAAGATCCTAGGGATCAAAGAGAGCAGAGGGGCCCAGATCAACAGATTAGACCTCCCCTGCAAGAAAACTATGTTGATGAAGGGGGGGAAGTGATTGAGGAATTGGAAGACACTCACATCAACCTCATGGGAATTCACGACAATGAAGCTATCTTCCTTACCCAAGAAGAGTATGAACTTTTTCTTCTGAATCAAATGAAAGTATGTGAAGAAGCTGAAGACGCAGAACAACAGGCCTTTGAAAATGTTATTTTGGAGGTACACCGTCAGTACGATCTACGGAGTAAGAAGACAGAAGGGAATTCCTCAAAAAAGACGACTGAAACACAGAAGGTAGTCGAAACCAAGAAGACCCCTGAGCCATCTACTGGGGAGACTCCTAAAGGGATTACTGCTGAGAATATTCCTAGGAAGAGTAAAGACGACGCTCCCGTGAATAAAAACCTCACCATTCTGAAAAGGCCATCACAGCCAGAGGTTTCACCTATTAATCCACCGAGTACTTCTGAGCAGAAGAATTTGGTGGACAAACCAGAAATGATGAGCCAAGGCAGAGCTCCTACACCCTTTAGCCTGGAAGGGGAGTTGGCCAAAATAAAAATTCCCATCCCACTTACAGAGTTGATGAACAGAGGCGGTTATCATTCATAGGTGATTAAAGCACTGGCCATTGAACCTGACATAGGCACAAAAGCCTTAACCATTGGATCAACAAGTCATTCAGACACTGTGAACCTCACGGATGATCGACCCGAGATTCTTTTCGAACCTGAAGTAGATGGTCGAGATGATACTGGTGAGGTCGCTCCTTTTTACATCAGTCTGAACATACACGACTTGATCTTGCATAACGCTATGCTGGATTCGAGCGCCTCCCACAACCTGATGCCTAAAGCGGTAATGGAAAAACGGGGACTGGAAGTCACCAGACCATACAAGGATTTACACTCATTCAACTCCAACAAAGTTAAATGTATTGGTTTGATCAAGGACCTATGCATCACCTTGGTTTAGATTCCTATGAAGAGCATGGTAATGGATGTGGTGGTTGTAGACATCCCGCCGAAGTATGGAATGTTGCTATTCCGGTCTTGGGGGGAGAAGTTGAAAGAAACCCTGCAGCTGGATATGTCTTATGCCACTATCCCAGTGTTTGGGCAATAGAGGAGGCTGTACAGAGAAACATTGATGAAGTACATGGTCAGTAGCCAAGAAAAACCACACAATTATCCCCTTTACTCTGCGCATTCCGATTTAGATTCGTTCATCTTGTACAATGATGGTGATACGGAAGAGAAAGATACTCAGTTGATGGAAGACACATCTAGTCAATATGAAAGCCAATAAAGCATTGAGGTAGCAAAGATGAAGAACGTGATAACTGAAGAGTTACCCGCTGATTTCTGGAGCATGGATTTTGATGGAGCTGTGAGTAAAGAAGGAGCAGGAGTTGGAGTCTGGCTACATAATCACAGAAATAGGTATTCAGAAAACCATTCCTACAAATTAAATTTCCAGTGCACTAACAATGTTGCCGAGTATGAAGCTTTGATGCTCGGTCTGAAACTTTTGAAAAAGGTTGGTGCTAAACAGATTATGGTAAGAGGTGATTCTGAGTTAATAATCAAGCAAATTAAAGGTGAGTATGTTGCGAAACACCCACGTCTTAGAGCTTATAGGAATGATGTTCTTGATTCTTTGAGGTGTTTTACTGAAGTTGACTTGCAGGTAATGCCAAGGGGACAGAATATTCTGGCAGACGGATTAGCCACCTCAGCAGCCACCTGTAAGATTCCTTTCCGCCCGACTCGTCCATATACTGTTGAGGTGAAATGCAGACCTACAGTTCCCGACAATATCAGGTACTAGCAAGTATTTGGTAATGATGATCAGATCGAAGACTTTCTTCAATGTAAAAACGACTTTGAATGTACAAATATAGATTTAGAGAACGAAGATGAAAATGTAAATAGTTCTGATTTTGAATTTGATAGTGTAAATACCATAGACTCAGGAGAATTAGGTGATGACGATTTGGATGCTGACGTTTTATAGTTGAAAAACAATGTTTTACCTAGAGGCCTAGTTCCTTTAGAGGACTTGTTCGATTCTAACGACGTAGCCAAAAAACCAAAAATCGAAGCCCATGGAAAAGAGGTAGAAGATTGTAATATAGGGACTGAAGAGAAACCTAGGATGGTCAAACTGTCTAAATCATTACCCCCAGAGAAAAAACTCAAATACATTGAGTTGTTCAAAGAAATTTCGGATGTTTTTTCCTGGAGCTATGAAGATTTGAAAGCCTATGATACCAGCATCATACAACACAGGATTCCAATAAAAGAAGACCAAAAACCATTTAGACAGAAACTTAGGAGGATAAATCCCAAGTTGCTCCCTCTGATAGAAAAGGAAATCAAGAAAATGTACGATGCCAAGATCATAGTTCCTTTACGTTTTTCCAAGTGGGTTTCTAATATGTTCCCTACATGTAAGAAAACCGGGGAAAACGGACTCTGCATAGATTTTCAAAATATGACTAAAGTCTCCCTGAAAGATAACTACCCCTTGCCGAAAATGGACCACATCCTGCAAAGGGTGGTCGGGTCCAGTCGAATTTCTCTGCTGGATGGTTTCTCGGGATACAATCAAGTCTTAGTTCACCCGGACGACCAAGACAAAACCACTTTCACCACACCATGGGGTACTTTCATGTATGTGAAAATTCCTTTCAGTCTGATGAACGCCGGAGTCACATTCTAGAGGGTGATGGATATCGCCTTCATGGAAGAATCAGGTAAGTTTATTGTCGTCTATTTAGATGATGTGACTGTGTTTTCCCAATCAGATGACGAACACCTAAGGCACCTCAGACGAGTTTTCGAGAAGTGTAGGAGGTTTGGGATTTCTTTAAATCCTAAGAAGTGCCTTTTCGGGTTAGAAGAAGGCAAACTGCTAGGACACATAATCTCCAAAGATGGAATCAAAATAGACCCTAGCATAATTGAGGCCATACAAAATTTAGAACATCCCAAGAAACTCAAATAACTACAGTCTTTTATCGAAAGAATTAACTTTCTATGAAGATTCATTCCCAATCTGGCAGAACTCCTCAGGAACATTAAAAACATGCTTAAAAAGGACGTAAAAATAAAATGGGACTCTGAGTCTAGAAAATATTTCGAACAGGTCAAATGAGCACTCACAGAAGCCCCTATTTTGATCAGCCTAGATTTTACTAAGGATTTCTATCTCTTTTCTTTCGCCTATGAACATACTATAGCAACGTTTTTACTTCAGAAGAACAATGAAAGGTATGAACAACCCATAGATTTCTTCAGCAAAGCATTAAGGGATGCTTCTCTAAATTACAATATAATGGAGAAACAAGCTTTTGCCTTGGTAAAAGCCATAAAATACTTTAGGGTCTACATTCTCCATTCCCACACCATAGCTTATGTTCTGAACGCGGTAGTCAAGGACATCTTGACACAGGAAAATCCGGATGGATGAAGGGGAAAATGGATTGATGTCATTTTAGAATACGATATAGAGATTAATCCCACTAAACTAATCAAAGGTCAAGGCCTCGCTAAATTAATGGTTGAATCTAACTTTCATGCTCTTGACATAAATTTTCTAGATGTGGAAGATGAACAGGGTGAGATGGCGTCTCCTAACGTGAGAGAAGTATTTCTCAACTCTCCATGGTATGCAGACCTTATATTCATTTTACAAAATTTACAAGCTCCCCCTGGTTTGACTAAGACTAAAGCTATATTTTTAAAGTTGAAAGCTTTGAAATTCTGTATTCTAGATAGAAATTTGTATTGGAGAGACCTTGCAGGCATTCTGTTAGATTGTTTACTGAAAGACAAAGATGATAAAGTGTTGCAAGAGTTTCATGCAGAAGAATGTGGTGGCCATCTGAACTGGAAGGTCACAGCCAACAAAATACTCAGAGTTGGATTCTACTAGCCCACCATGTTTTCCGATGTACATCAAAAGGTAACAGCATGTCACCAATGTCAACTGTTTGAAGGAAAAAGGAAACTCCTTCCTTTACCTCTGAAACCAATCTTAGTTCAAGACCCTTTTTCAGCAATGGGGGCTCGATTTCATTGGAGAAATACACCCCCCTTCTTCAGGACAACACAGGTGGATTCTTACTTCCATCGATTATTTTACGAAATGGATCGAGGCAGTACCAAGAAGGAAATCCACTGACTCTGTTATTATTAAATTCCTTGAAAATAATATTTTATCTCGTTTTTGTTGTCCTAGAAAGATTATAACTGACAATGCAACTACCTTTTGGTCGAAGAAACTCATAGATTTCTGCAACCAGTATCACATTGGTTTGGGGCATTCCACAACCTACTACCCTCAGGGGAATGGGCTGGCGGAATCTTCAAAAAATACTTTGGTAAATATCATCAAGAAAACATTGCAGGAAAACAAAAAATCATGGCACAATAAGTTGGTGTTTTCTTGATGGGCTGACAGACTGACCACCAAAAGGTCAATTGGTATGTCACCATACTAGCTGGTCTATGGTACAAAGGTAGTTTTCCCCACTTCTTTGGGAGTTCCTGTCATGAAGTTACTTCAAGAGGTACAAGCTAAGCCAAATGAATCACAGAGAAGGATCAACCAGATGATCCAGTTGCAGCAGTCTAGGGAGGATGTTTTCAATAAAACACAGGTCGAACAAGAAAACATCAAGAAGATCTTTGACAAACAAACCAAGGAGGATGATTTTGAGCTCGGAGATTTGGTATTGAGATGGGATGCCAGGAATGAGGACAAGGGAAAGCATGGGAAATTTGAAAATCTATGGACAGGGCCATACATGATCCAATCTTTCAGGGGAAACAATGCTTTTTTGCTAAACAACGTCGATGGGTCAGATATGCCAGGAGCACCTGTGAATGGCAGAATGCTGAAACATTATGTCCCACCTCAGTAGAAGATTTGAGTGCTCACTCTTCATTGTACATACCATTTTAATTTTCATTTTTACTTGCATTTTCTGAGTGAAGAACATCAGTCAGTTGGTTGAAGCCCGAAGAGAAGGCCCTAAGCCGCTGACCTTTGTTTTTCCAATTTTTAAGAATAAAACCAACGAAGGCTGCTAGGCAGAAATTTTCAGGACTACAGGAACAAGGATTCTTGGCACTTCATAGGGAAAGTACCATCCCCAGGTGGAGCCACTGTTATCACCCCATAAGTTATGGGAATCAACTGGTGACTGGGATATTATTTGTCTCTAGTATTTTTGTTGATAAATGATTTTTCATTCTGCAAATAATTTGAAAAGAAAAGAGAAAAAAGAAAAAAGAAAAGAAATAGAAAAGAAAAGAGAAAATAGAAAAGAGAAAAAATAAAAAAGAAAAGAAAAAGAAAAAAAGAAGGAAAAAGAGGGCATAAAAGAATTAAAAAAAAAAAACCCATGCAATAATAGTAACTTGTCCATACCTTTCAAGCATGGCCAAGTTCTTTTTAAATTTGATGTTGATAGGATAGTGAATAATTTGGCTAAACAATTTAATCTTAGCCAAAGTGTCTAGGTTAGATTAGTGAATAAATCTGGCCAGACTGTCTAATCCTGGTCAGATAGCCCCAGGGCAGAGTAATTTCTTAACCCAACAGTTTAATCTGGGTTAACTGTCATAGGAAGATAGGTTAGTTGCTTCATTGTTTCAATCTAATAAAGCCAGCTTGATGTAAAATGTTGCACCATGTCTCAAATGTCTAAGGGATAGTATAGTTGAAGCCCCATGGTGGTGTCACCTTGAAAATTTGGGGGAGAAAACCCATAAAATGCATATATCCTAAGTTTTCCCCCCAGCACATGTGCTTTTCCGCTCCCCATTTATGCCCCCTGCACATTTTGACGGTCTAGATCGCAGCGCTCAGATCTACGGCGCACAGAGCATTCCGGACCCCCTCGACCATTCTGCTTTTAACCGGGGGGGGGGGCTCCAGAATCGGTGATAAGATTTGCGCAGATCTGGACGGCCCAGGAAGGAGCGTGTAAATCCATGGTCCAGATTTGATTCTAGACCCCCCTGACCGTTCTGCCTTTAATGGAGGGGGGGGGTGCGGAATGAAGGATAAATGACGTGCTAAGATCTGCGGCCAGGAAGAGGGCGTGTATATCAACGACCCTAATTGGATTTTGAACCCCCCCTGATGATCTGCTTTTAACCCAGGGGGGGGGTCTGGAATGGTTTTTCCTCTGGAGGGCCCCTTGTCATACGTGGCATCAACCTATTGGTCCCGAAGTCCCATCAGCATCTGCTATCTGACAGCTCCCGTCACTCATGGACGTCATCTTCCACTTGTTCCACTTGCTCCTAAGTTATGTCTCATCCCATAACTGCTGTCAGTCCCCTACCCCTTTTCACTCATGAACAACCCCTTATTGTGACGTTCAGCTCCAATCCCTAGCAGCCACATCACCCATCCGTATGTTTTGACCACCGTCACCTGCCATCTCACCCCCAAGTGGCTCGCTGTCCATTTATTACTGGATAACAATCCCGTTATCCTACTGACCTGTCTCCCCCATCCAACTGACCCTAGTTTTAAATAAAATTACCGTTCTCCTCCATTTTCGTTGTTCACTCATCGCACCAGAAAATCTCATAGCCAGCCCCTTTGTTACATCCTGTCGCCTTCATCCACAGTCAGTCGACCCCACTAACTTCGTGTTTATTGCAGGTACTGTTGCAGATATGGCGCCAAAGCCAAGACAAGCAGAAGGAGAGGAGAATCCTTTTCTCCCGCCTCCTGTCGACCTGGACAAAATCCCATTGGTCGACAAAGATAGATTGATCGCTGATACCAAGTGTGATTTTGATTTTTCATACCTCCAGTCATGGCTCCGAGAGGTTTTCCTGGACCAGAGCGATGAAATTGGGCTCTGGGAGTCCAATTTACCCCTTTACCTTTTTCCCCAGATTCACCATTTCCCCGAATTTGCACTTAAGTGTCAAGCTTACTACATCCTCAAACAAAGAGCCGTCATATCCTCATCCGGAGACACCCTGTTCCTCATCACTCCCGAAGACATAGACCAGATGATGCAAATTCCCCGTGCCGAATCTGCGTCTCCTTTCAACCTAGAACTCCCCACTGAGTTATATCAGAAGATGACTTTTCCCCAGAGAGCTCAGATATTCGAGATTTTCCTTACCACCTCCGCTCAATTCCCTTCCACAAATCCCCCTTACCTGTCATCCATGTTCTCCACCAAAGGAAACCAAGTCATTTCCTCCCTTTGTTCCCTGCTAGGTTACTATTCCGACCAGTGGGTAGATGAGCCCATTCTGGGTTTTCTATCCATTTTCTCCAATGATGAAAAACCCACAACATAGCTTGATTACAACACCTTCTTGGCTGACAATATTCATGAACAGTTCGTGAATTTTGGCACGGAAGGCATGTTCAGATACTCGTCTATATTGGCATACATGTTTGTTTACTTTCAAGCAGATAAATTTAGTTTCTCCATGCAGAAAATGGACGCAGATGGAAGGCCTCATCTAGTCACAGCATGGACCTCTTTGTTGAAGAATAACTCCACAGAGTACAACCTCAAAGCATTCATTGATCTGTTATACCACCCTGTGGTAAGCATGTTGAGAGGCAGGCCCAAGCCTCGAATAAACGATGAAGTTCGGAGAATATTTCACCTCTCGGACAACACAAAGACCGGGGATTGGTACCTGTATCAAAACCACACCGAGATCAGGGTATTCGGGTGTGAGTTGGCACCCTACAAGCTACCCAAATATTTGTCGGTAAGAATTTTTGCACTAGAGTATATTAGACAGATCATGAATTCAGATGATATCCATTTCGTGTCTTTGAAGAAAAAGGAGTAGCTTTGAATCAAGGGGCAGATTGGCTCCTTCATATGCAACAGTCGAGGCACCGGAGAAGAAGCTGACTGGATGCTGAGAGAGATGAAGTTTTTCTTAAGCTTCCCATGGCACTATGATCCATATGGGATGATCTCAGAAATGCGGGTGAAGAACAAAAATATCCCGTATGTTCACGAAGCTAAGCCTGAGATTGAGAAATTCGCTAATCATACGGTGTGGGTGCCTGACACCTTGATTGAAGTGGAACAGCAGGTACCCCCTACCACTGTGCCACCAACTTCCACACCACAAGTACCTAAGGAAAAAAGGCCTCGACAAGAATCATCTCCGCCTGTCACGGAGGTGTCATCTGAAAAGTTCCAGTTATATACTAAGAGGCCCAAGACAACCACAGTTCCCAACCCTACTGGTGAGAAAGAGGTCCCGCCTATCATAGTGACTAAGTATGTCATTCCACCCTTCGGGTTGAGCTTGCATAAGGAAATCACCCCAGTTGTGACAAAGAAATTCACAGACTCCCCACTAGATACTCAGCCAGGAAAGACTGGGCCCAAGTTGAGTATTTTCGAGAAGTACGAGCTGATTAAGAAAAAGAATCAGATTCTTACCAGCAGCACCTATGCTCAGTTTCGAAAACAGATGTCAACTGCACATCACAAGCTACTGTCTGCATTTGACACAGAAAAGGGTAGGATGCACATGGCCTTCCTCCAGGAGCAGGTACCAGACCCCAAGGTAATCACAGACTACAAGAGGGCCACCTTCGAATTCCAAACGAAGGACGTGCATCTAGCATATCAGATGGATCTGCACAAACAGACAGGAGAGATGGTATTTTACACATTGGCGCATGCTTCTGCTTCAGTGGCAAAATTGCAGGTGTCACTCAACAATGCTCAAACGCAGCTCAAGCTGGAGAAGATTTCATCCTTCGCAAAAGATAACAGAATTAAAACTTTGGAGGAGTTGGTTCTCAAGATCGGCTATGATCCCTCGAACGTCAAATATGCATAAGAGATGATAAATAAGAATAATGCAGATATCGCCTCCTTGAGGAAACAACTAAAGCTCCCTCCTACAGAAGACTCACAAACAAAGGAGATAGCAGAGAAAGAAGGCAAGAAAGACGAAATGCTCAAACTGCTTATGGAGCAGAATGCACAACTCAAAGAAATGGAAGCAGAGATGGAGAGATTATTAAAAGAGAAAGAACAGATGAAGCCAGTGGAAGTCATTCCATTGAGTGCCATTACGATTTTAGGAGCAAGCATAGCAGCAGTGACAGCAATCCCATCTGCAACACCAGTGACACCACAAGAGGGAACAATTGACCTCGCCAAATCCATGGAAAAGATGAATCTGCAAGAGACTGAAATCAACAGGCTTAAGAAGGAAGTTGAGAACCTCCAGGAACTCAAAGCTTCTTTTCATACCAGTCTCTCCAAAGAAAAGAAGATAACTGAGCAGCTCAGGAAGGAACTATAGCAGCTCCAAAAGCAAACAGTGGCAGGGAAGACTTTGGTTGAGGTCAAAGAGAACGTATGGACAGATATCACAAAGTCCATAAATGAAATCTGGCCCATGATCCAAATCATGTTTGAGTAGAACGAGTTGGTCCAAAGAAGTAAACAGGTCATTGAAAAGATCAGAGTAGAATTGGGAGATAGACCAACTCAGGCAAATGAGATCATCAAATTCCTAAACTCTAAGACCAGAGAAGAGCTAGAAGAGTTGAAGATCGAGGAAAGAACAGAGACCATCCTTGAGGTCAAAAGAGTTTTGACCGAGAGGGGATTAATGCTTCAATTAGAAGAAAAGGTTCAGACCATGGACCTAGGGGTACATAAATTCTTCAACAAGATCGAGGCTCTCTAGGAGAAAGGTCTCCCCGGTCTGAAGGTTATTAATGATAAACTAATGACACTCCCAGATTACAAAAAGAGATTGTCTGAAGTGTCTAAGGACAGTTCAAAGTTTGTTGGCATACAAGGGAGCATCACTGGCAAAGAATTCATGGACGCTCTTCAGTTGGACATCAACATCCAACACGAGATTCGATACATATTCCTCACTAAGCCCACATTCGCCAAATATACGGAAATGGACGAAGTGTATCGGAGACTGCTCAAAGTCACTGTGCCTAGTCATCTCAGATGGGAAGAACTCTGTGATCTGCTCGATTAGCAGATGATCTGTCCAGGTCTAGGCACCTATCCAATCAGATGAGGTCGTGCAAAGGCTTCATCAATGGTCTACCCAGGATTTCCGCGTGCAATTGCACCAAGTCATCAAGCAGTTTTGATTAGTTAAATTAGTTAGACTAAAAATAAAATGAGCACGTCCTGATCAGTTATGACAGGAACGTTTATAATTTGAATTATAAATACTTCACCTTTCGAAGTATTGAGGGTTGTTTATCTTTACACCCTGACGCTATCAGACTGTAACAATTTTTGAAGAGATCTGCCATTAATAAAAAGGAGGCACTTTTACAGGATTCTTGCGTGTATTCACTGGTGAAGTTTATTCTCTAAGTTGAATGTTGTTCTTGCTTTGTGATCATATTGTTTTCTGAAACTAATCCTTAAGAGTAACGTATGTTGCAGGATTTATTTTGGATACCCTGTTTCCAACTTTAAAGATTTTAATGTTTATCTTCTGATGTTTTCAATTAAGAAATTCTTAACTGCTTCTTAGTTGAATTTATCTTTCTCGTCTTTTCTTCTGTCCATCATTTAAGCTACTAAAAGATCCAGTGAGTATATTATCTCACCCTGTGAAAGTCTTCTTTATCGTTTCTGGTTGTATTTCATATTTATTTAAACACAGACCCCATAGCCCAATGGATGTGTAGACTGTCTCAACCAATTTAAAAAACACTTCGACAACAAAACCTACCTATTTCTTTAACTAGCCTAACATCTAAAGTTATAAACAAAGATAAATCTTATAGCGAGATCCCTCTCTGAAGATGGAAGGGCTAGATCCCAGCTTTAAAAGTGGTTGGATAAAGTTACCTTTGTGGATTTCTTCTTTTTCAACCTCTAGGAAATTTACCAAGTGCTAAGAGTCTCAGCTCGGGGGTGGCTAGTGGTAAATCCACTGGGAGTCACTACGCCTACGGTTGGGTGGAAACGAGCACCCCTCTTAGCAGTCACACCCATTTCGGGTGCTATTATCTGATAAGTGTTTTGTTTATATTGCATCTTGAAATTCATATGTTGACATATATGCTCATAAACTGTGAAATGGTGAACAATTACAGTATAAGAATGTCTGTGTAGTATTTTGATAAGTAATGATAGATATATGCTTATAACATAAAGACCACCCATGTCTTAGGTTGATACATGAATTTAATTAGGCGTGAGTCGAACTAAGTTAGGCTTCTGGCCCGTTCTCGGGAAGCTGTTTATTTGTATCTACCTGCAGAAATGCCTCAGTATAGATCTCTTCACAGAGATTTCCTCGTTAGAAAGGTTCACCAACAACCCTGAAAAAGGACTTGAACGCACAAGTCTTATTAACCCTATACGAGGAGGAATGACCCTCTTAAGGTTCCGAGGTAGCAGTGTAGGGATATGTAACAAATCGTCGAATGAGATTTCGTCGGGTGACCCATAGCCATTCATGACCGTTAGATTGACGGAAGTAACGAGGGCATTACATACCTTGCCCCTTTTCCCCTCTATCTTCGTGAACAACGAGGAAATTGGGATCGTAGATTCCAAGACCCAAGAGAACGTTTGGACCATTGATCTTTCCACATCCACGAAGTAGTGGAAGAATGCACAAGGTGGGACAATCTGAGCTGCTGGATCTCATCACAGATCCCGTCGGTCATTGGATCGGGTTAAGATGCTTGGATTTTAGTCTCTGGAGTGTGCGCAGAAAGAAAGGATCTAGACCGTTAGATCTGGGTCTGATTCCCCGTCAGTCGTCGGATCAGACAGGTAAGTTCCTTTTGGGTTGGCGTTTGACGAAGCCCGAGAGTTCATCTGGACCGTCCATCCCTTTAGGATAGGTGTTAGAGATCCAAAGAGAGTCAGGATAGTGGCCATCGGCATATTGAAGATCCTGAGGTCGATGGAATTTGGACGTTATAAGTCCCGAACCCTGAGAGTTCATCTGGAGTTTCCATCCGTTTGGGACGCGTGTCATAAATCCACAGAGAGTTGGGATATTCGGCATCGGGAAATCGGAGTTCTTGAGGTCGAAGGAGTTGGGACATCACAAGTCTCGAAATCCCGTTGAGATCAGAGCCGCATGTTTTTTAGGACATGTGGCGAGATCGAGAGCCCATCAGCATATCGGAGGTTTGGAAGGAAAGACTTCTGGAGCACCAGAAGTCGCGAAAGCGTGAGATTGGATCAGGACCGTCCGCTTGTGGGGACGTGTGCCAGAGATCCAGGCCATCGGGGAAAGTCTCGATGAGGAGGCCTCCATCGAAGTTTGGTTCATCGGGATATTGGAGATCCCAGTGACAAGTTATCGGTGCATGTTGGAATCGCGAAACGCGAAACCCTGATGAGTGGGGGGCAGTTGTCCGCACATCAGAGAAGGAGGATAGTGCCACCGTGAGGGGCCAACTGTCAACGAACCGGAGAGTCAGGATTCAGGGAATCAGGAATTTCGTGGACATACGCACTTTGGCATTGAAAACCCCGAAACCCCGATGAGGGACAAGGTTGCAGTCTCATGAGATAAAGGTCACATGGACCAAGAGCTTAGCCTAGAGGGCTAGCGGGAATTGGAACACGTCGGGAATTTGAAGTCCAACACCCCGATGGGAGGATATAAGGCTGCGGTCTTATGGGAGCGTTCATATGGACCAGAGGGCATAGCCAAGAGGGGCTAAGGCCGGAAGAGAGAAGTTTATCGAAGATTCAGGAGCTCCATGATCGAGAGTCCATATTTTCGTGACAATGAACCCCGATGAATGGAAGAAACCCTGTCGGAGGATCTCAGGGTCTGTAATGACCGTTAGATGTGGAAACCAGACGTTAAATTAAGCCAGGACATGGTTATGCTTTATGATAAGCAGCGAGTAGATCTGGACGACTAGAATCCACCCACCCAGATCTACGGATGAGGTTCCATTCCAGAGCCCCCTTATTGTTCTGCCTTTAGCAGTAGGGGGGGGGGGTCCGAAAATGGACATGCAACTCTCGAACGATCGAGATTAACTCATCAAGATCGACGACGCTCAAGTGGATTCCGGACCCCCCTTTCCATTCTTCATTTAATGGGGGGGGGGTCCGGAATAGTGTGGCGTGTGAAGTAGGTCCCCCTCCTGTCATGTCGACTACCGTGTCGAGTTTCCCTTTTTTCCACCTGCATTACACCTAACCGTGCAACGGGGCTTGTTCTCATTGGAGGTTCTCTACCCCTGTTGAGATTTGTTCCTATTGGCCAATTGCTGATCCTGTAGGGATTCGACCCCATTGGCCGGTCGCTAGTCCTGTCAGGGTTCAGTGGTTGTAGAGTCGAACGATTAGACATTACTGTAGCGCCGAGGTGTGAAATACAAAAAGACAATGCATTCAAATTGAACCGTGAACATAACCCACGATCACATGGGAACGGAGAAGGAAAGAGAAAGAGCCAACTTACAGCGGGTCTCCATGGCTATT
This sequence comes from Picea engelmannii, assembly GCA_009831015.1. NCBI lineage: Eukaryota > Viridiplantae > Streptophyta > Pinopsida > Pinales > Pinaceae > Picea > Picea engelmannii. Next base: position 276,268 of record ML777135.1, on the reverse strand, counting down.
TAGGGGTTCGAGTCTGACAGAGGACCAGAAAAAATTGATTTAGGTAGCGGGTGTGTTACAAAGTGGTATCAGAGCATGGTTACAACACTCGGCCTGATTGGGCTCATGCACGAGTCACGCATAAACCTCGTTCGAAGCACTCCTATGAGGAGTAACTCCCTGACTTGACTCCCTTGTCCAGGATTAAAATCTTGGAAAATGAGAACCCGACTGTGTATGCAAGTGGAAGAAGTTATGAATTTATGCGCAATTTATAAAAATGAATTGAACTCTTGACTAACAGCCAGTGTTTGTCTTTTCACTCAAGTGGACGATCAACCGCGGGAATCTACAGACGCAGATTATGGTGACTCACCAAGTGGTGGGAGAAGGCTCCCACAACAGAGACGAAGAGTCTGACGAAAGAAGAGCAATAGGAACCCCTCCAGACCTAGCTGAGACTGTGAGGAGTCTCATGGTCGAATTGAAAAGCTGCAAGGCTGACAATGAAAGGATGATGAAAGAAAAAGAAAAATAAACCAAAATTAATGCAGATCTACTGCAGATCTTATCCGACCTACAACGACAAATGCAGCATGAACCTGAGATGCAGAATCATGGTCATGTCAACGGTCACACTGAGAGAAGCACATCCAGAAAGGTCCACCCCATAGGTAAAGGACCAGTGTTAGACGATTCCACTGAGAAGGAATCTAATGATTCATAAGGCTCTTCCCGCAGCAGGACCAGTTCCTATTCTTGCAGAAAACAGAAGAAGAAAAATATTTCCAAGAGTCATAAATTTGAAGAATTCAGGAAGGCCAAACCTCCCTCCTTCGACGATGAGATAAATAAGGGAGAGGAAGCCAAGGCCTGGCTACTTGGACTGAAGAAATATTTCAGAGTCTATGATTTTTCAGAAAACTTGAAGGCTCGAGTGGCCACTTTCAATCTGAACGGAAAGGCTTCCATCTGGTGGGAAGACCTTAAGAATATGAAGGGGGTCCGTGAGGAGGACCTGTATTGGAAACGGTTTGAGAAGTACTTCCAGAAGAAGTGCTTGTCGGAAAGATATTTTGACGAGAAGGATAAAGAGTTTTGTGAACTCAAACTGGGACAAATTACTATGGAGGAGTATATCAACAAATTCCTCGACTTACTGAGACATGTACCCTACATCAAAGCAGAGAAGGCGAAGGCACAACGCTTCGTTAGTGGGTTACCCAAGGAATACCAGAACCGAATTGAATTTGACGAGCCAAAGACCTTAGAAGACACTATTCGAAAGGAAACGTATTGTCATGAACAATATGGACATCGGGCAGAGTCTCGTGGAGACTGGAAACATAAGAGTGGTTCGAGATTTCAGAAAAAGGGGAGCAAATCCTCAGGATTTAAAAGCTACAGAAAGAACCCCAAAATGAACTTTCCCACCCGGAGTGTACTCCAACAGAACTTTCCCTCGGGGGACGGAAATAAAACCTTTGGACCTATACTAGTGAAGACGAACAACCCAAAGAAAGAACCCCTGAAATGATGGGATTGCAGAGGAGAGCATCTCCTGAGAGACTGTCCACACCAACAAAACAACAGTCGTAAAGTTTATAACATTCAGGAAGATACCACAGTCAATGATGTGGCAAGGAGTGTGCCACAGATTTATGCAGCCTTGGATAATAACCAAGCTGACCACCAAGCTTCAGGGGTGGAAATAGAAGGTATGATTTTCAACCATCTGGTGTCTGTTTTGATTGACCCTGGTTCAAATTCGAGTTATATAGCCCCTAAAGTTGTTGATAAGTGTAAGCTATAGCCACGAAAACAAACTAAGCCATGGTTGGTACAGTTAGCCACTAGCACCAAAAGAAAGGTGGTAGAGGCCATACCAGCCTGCCAATTAATGTTGGGTGAATTCCCCACCCAAGCAACCCTTAATGTATTACCCCTGGGATCATATGATCTGTTGATTGGTATGGACTGGATGGCTGCCCATAAAGCCAAACTGGACTGTTACTATAAAACCTTAGAATGTGTGAGTGAAGAAGGAAAAAGGATAACCCTTCAAGGGATCCGAAAACCAGTCTCGATGAGACAAATATCATCATTGCAAATGAGGAAGTATTGTCGAAAGGGATGTCCCCTATATGCAATACAGGTGTTGAAAACAACTGAAGGTACATATCCAAGCCTTGATGATCACCCTATCCTGAGAGAATATCAATATGTGTTTCCAGAGGAGATACCGGGTCTACCTCTGAGAAGAGATATTGATTTCTCAATAGAACTTGCACCAGGAGCGGTGTCGGTGTCTAGAACACCCTACCGGATGAGCACACCTGAGTTAGTTGAACTCAAATTGCAATTGAAAGAAATGATGGACAAGGGTTATATTCGACCCAACATGTCCCCATGGGGAGCACTGGTCATGTTTGTGAAAAAGAAGGATGGCACCCTTAGACTGTGCATAGATTACAGACAACTTAATAAAGTAACCATAAAGAACAAGTACCCATTGCCCAGGATCGATGATCTATTCGATCAGTTGGGGGGCGCGTCTATTTTCTCAAACATTGACTTGAGGTCGGGATACCATCAAGTCCAAATTAAGGGTGAAGACATCCATAAAACTGCTTTTCGGACACGGTATGGTCATTATGAGTTCGTGGTGGTGCCATTTGGGTTGACCAACGCCCCTGCCACTTTCATGTGCTTAATGAATAATTTACTCAGTAAATTTTTAGATAAATTTGTACTGGCCTTCATTGATGACATATTAATCTACTCTAAAAATAAAGAAGAACATGAAGAACATCTTAGACTTGTGCTGCAAGTGCTAAGAGAGCATCAACTCTATGCTAAATAAAGTAAGTGTGACTTCTTTCAGAGGAAAATACACTACTTGGGACATGTTCTGTCCAAGGAAAGGGTAGCAGTAGATCATGACAAGATCAGGTCTATCATAGAATGGCCTACCCCAAAGGATGTCTCAGACATCAGATCCTTTATGGGATTGGCGGGATACTATAGAAGATTTATAAAAGATTTCTCCAGGATTGGTTGTCCAATCACTGCCCTCCAGAAGAAGGGAACAAAATTTCTGTGGAC
>ML777135.1:204953-271358 GCA_009831015.1 Picea engelmannii | reverse complement strand
CACATAATGTTTTCCATGTTTCATTATTGAAGAAATATGTACATGATGCTAATCATATAATTGACTGGTCTGTGATCCAGGTGGAACCAGAGGGATAATTTCTACCAGAACCCCAATGCATACTGGACAGAAAGGAAACCCTGCTCCAGAACAGAACCATTGCACAGGTCAAGGTGCAGTGGAAACATTTTGGTCCAGATGAGGCTACATGGGAAATGGAGGATGTCATGAGACAGGCATATCCGATTTTGTTTACTTTTGTACATGCAATTCATGTTAGTAGCTAAGAACATCGAGGACAATGTTCCTTTTAAGGTGGAGGGAATTGTAACACCCTGTTTCCCCCAGCTTGTAAATATAACTGGACTGGCCAAGGACTATGGCAAACTCATAAATGTGAATATGTGATGTAAATGGACCTTGAGCAAGAGGTCAATTAATGTGAATGATATTTTGAATTTATTGCAGGACGATTGAGAGGGGATGTGCAGAAAAAGAGACCACGATGGCGGTGGAAGGCACATGAAAAGGTGGCGTTAACTTCCACTGATAAAGTAAATACCGTATTTGGACTCCACTGGCCCGGAGAACCAAAAGTGGCTCGTTGGCCCTGAAATTTAATGCCTCATAGGCTGATAGGCGGATGGCTTGATGAGGGATTGGATGGTGAACCACCCATCCGTAGAGCCGTCAGGCCTGATCAGTGCGAGGGTAATCGTTCCACACACAACCTCGCGAGAGGATACGGTGTAAAGAAGAGGCGATTGAAAGGGTAGATGCGAGGGGAACTCTGGCATTACACAGAGTGAGTGATAGCAGAGAGGAAGGAATGCAACCTTCGCTCGTGTTCACTGGAAAACAGAGAGACGTAGTCTCAGAGCATCGTGGTCTCAACTCGAGGGTGGCTAGTGGTAAATCCGTTGGGATTCGCTATGCCTACGGTTGGGTGGAAACGAGCACCCCTCTCAGCAGTCACACCCATTTCGAGTGCTATTATCTGATAAGTGTTTTGTTTATATTGCATCTTGAAATTCATATGTTGACATATATGCTCATAAACTGTGAAATGGTGAACAATTACAGTATAAAAATGTCTGTGTATTATTTTGATAAGTAATGATAGATATATGCTTATAACAGAAAGACCACCCATGGCTTATGTTGATACATGAATTTAATTAGGCGTGAGTCAAACTAAGTTAGGCTTCTAGCCTGTTCTCGGGAAGCCGTTTGCCCGTATCTACCTCCAGAAATGCCTCGGTATAGATCTCTTCATAGAGATTTCCTCCTTAGAAAGGGTCACCAAGAACCCATAAAAAGGACTTGAACGCACAAGTCTTATTAACCTTGTACGAGGAGGAATGACCCTCTTAAGGTTCTGAGGTAGCAGTGTAGGGATATGTAACAAATCGTCGAATGAGATTTTGTCGGGTGACCCATAGCCATTCACAACCGTTAGATTGACAGATGTAATGAGGGCATTACATACCTTGCCCATTTTCCCCTCTATCTTCGTGAACAACGAGGAAATCGGGATCGTAGATTCCAAGACCCAGGAGAATGTTTGGACCATTGATCTTTCCACATCCACGAAGTAGTGGAAGAATGCACAAGGTGGGACAATCTGAGCCGCTGGATCTCATCAGAGATCCCGTCGGCCGTTGGATTGGGTTAATATGCTTGGAGTTTAGTCTCTGGAGTGTGCGCAGAAAGAACGGATCTAGACCATTAGATCTGGGTCCGATTCCCCGTCAGCCGTCGGATCGGACAGGTAAGTGCCTTTTGGGTTGGCGTTTGACGAAGCCCAAGAGTTCATCTAGACCGTCCATCCATTTAGGACAAGTGTCAGAGATCTAGAGAGAGTTAGGATAGTTTCCATCGGCATATCGAAGATCCTAAGGTCGAGGAAATCGGGACGTTATAAGTCGTGAACCCCGAGAGTTCATCTAGACCGTCGATCCGTTTCGGACGCGTGTCAGAAATTCACAGAGAGTCGGGATATTCGGCATCAAGAAATCGGAGTTCCTGAGGTCGAAGGAGTTGGGACATCACAAGTCTCAAAATCTCGACGAGATCAGAGCTGCCCATTTGTGAGGACACGTGGCGAGATCGAGAGCCCATCGACATATCAGAGGTTTGGAAGGCAAGATTTCTGGAGCACTAGAAGTCGCGAAAGCGCGAGATTAGATCAGGACCGTCCACTTGTGGGGATGCATGACAGAGATCCAGGCCATCGGGGAAAGGCCCGACGAGGAGGCCTCCATCGGAGTTTGGCTCATCGGGATATCGAAGATCCCGGTGACAAGTTATTGGTGCACGTTGGAATCGCAAAACGTGAAACCCCGATGAGTGGGGGCCAACTGTCCGCACATCAGAGGAGGATAATGCCACCATGAGGGGCCAGCTGTCAACAAACCGAAGAGTCAGGATTCGAGGCTTAGGAATTTCGTGGACATATGCACTTTGGAATTGAAAACCCCGAAACCCTGATGAGGGACAACGATGCGGTCTCGTGAGATAAAGGTCACATGGACCAAGAGCTTAGCCTGGAGGGCTAGCGAGAATTGGAACGCGTCGAGAATTTGAAGTCCAACACGTCGATGGGAGGATATAAGGCTACGGTCTTATGGGAGCGGTCATATGGACCAGAGGGCATAGCCAGGAGGGGATAAGGCCAAAAGAGAGAAGCTTATCGAAGATTCGGGAGCTTCGTGATCGAGAGTTCGGATTTTCGTGACGGTGTACCCCGATGAACGGAAGAAACCTTGTCGGAGGATCTCAGGGTCTGTAATGACCGTTAGATGTGGAAACAAGACGTTAACTTAAGCCAGGACGTGGTTATGTTTTAGGATAAGTAGCGAGTAGATCTGGACGACTAGAATCCACCTGCCCATATCTATGGATGAGGTTCCATTCCAAATCCCCCTTACTGTTCTACCTTTAGCGGTAGGGGGTGGTCCGGAATTGGACACGCAACTCTCGAATGGTTGAGATTAACTCATCATGATCGACGACGATCAAGTGGATTCCGGACCCCCCTTGCCATTCTGCCTTTAATGGGGGGGGTCCGGAATAGTGTGGCATGTGAAGTAGGGCCCCCTCCTATCATGTCGACTATCGTGTTGAGTTTCCCTTTTTTCCACCTGGATTACACCTAACCGCGCGACGGGGCTTGTTCTCATTGGCGGTTCTCTACCCCTGTTGAGATTTTTTTCTATTGGCCAATTGTTGATCCTGTAGGGATTCGACCCCATTGGCTGGTCGCTAGTCTTGTCAGGGTTCGATGGTTGTAGAGTCGAATGATTAGACATTACTGTAGCGCCGAGGTGCGAAATACAAAAAGACATTGCATTCAAATTGAACCGTGAACATAACCCATGATCACATGGGAATGGAGAAGGAAAGAGAAAGAGCTAGCTTACGCTGGGTCTCCATGGCTATTGAGGGGTTCGAGTCCGACAGAGGACTGGAAAAATTTGATTTAGGTAGTGGGTGTGTTACAGACAGAGATTTGTATCTTTCCTTGATTACTCTTTCCAAAACCTCCTGTTGAGCAATCACTTCCTTTAGTTGCTTAATTTTTTGTGATTTCTTTGACTTTTTCCTCTTTGATGTTTCACCTTTATCAGTGGGAGTAAAATTCTGATAGTCCTCTGCAAATTCCATGGAGTCTTCAGGTTATTCAATGGCTGGACTTTCATCTTCTTGCTCTGGCTCTGTTTCTGAGTCTGTGTATGGTAGATTTAAAATATTTGTCTTCTTTACTGCAGGATTCTCTGAAGTGGTTTCAAAATCTAATTTTTTCTTTGATCTTTGAGACTTTATGCTGGAAATCCTATCCTCTGGTGGTCCTGGAAGAGTTCTCCTCCTCCTCGAGCTGCTTTGAGGAGTTAATTGCTTTTTCCTAGCTTTCTTCTGCTCATTCATGGGCTGAGCTTGGGTTTCAAAGCCTTCCCAAAAAATAAAATGTTGCCAAGTCCTTCCTCTTTGTCTTAGTTATTCTAGGATGATCAATTTGATAAGGCTGAAATGACAAAGAGTGTTTTTCATACTTAGAGGTTCAGCCCTAATCTTTTTACATACTTTGGTTAGGCTTTTGTGAAAGAAGAAAGGTAAATTCAGGAGAGTTTTCCCTGTGAAATTATCTAAGAGCTTGAAATGATATAGCATTATCTTATCATACCTTCCTTCTGAGGTTATATAGAGTTGAATTCCTTTGAGGAGGTCTTGCCATTCGTCCTCCAAATGAGAAAATAGCATGCTTTTCTTCCATGTGACATTTCTGAATTCTGCCTTAAGATATGCTCTGAAATTGAGATTCTTGGTTGTTGTTGTTGTCTTAAACCAGTTCAGGCCTAATCTAGCTAAGTTGGTTGTTGTGGCAATGGTGGTTTCATCAACTATCATTTCTAAAGAACCCACACTGGCTTTGTTTCCATCATATGATTTAGCAAACGCTTCAGCTGTTGTTTGGTTGAAACCATTCTGCAAATTTTCAACATAACCCATGCAGCCTGCGTCTGAGAAAAGTTTTTGCACCTCTGGATGTGTCTGTAAAAAAGACAAGCTATCTAATCATTTTCTCAGTAATGAACTGCTTCGTTTCATTTCCATCTGTAACTCGAACCTCAGACAATTTTGCAAACAATGTCACTTTATTTTCTTGATTGAGCCAAGGTTTGGAGCTGGTGAAAACTCTCGGTGTTTCCTTTCAAATATGAAACCATAAGATATTGCCTATGAACAATGGCTGTTGAAAATATAAAGTGTCGATTTGATGTCACCGACTGAGTAGTATTGCTCCTTTACCTGTGATGATGAATGTGAATTTGTCATCTCCAACGCCATCATTGTTTGAAGCATGCATTCATGAACACGATCCGCTATGATATCCAATTTAGACATGCATAACATAATCCTCATCATCATTTTCTTTCACCAGGGCCTCATAATGATTATGTGACGTGTGTCGAGCATGTCATCTTTTTTATTTCTGAAATCGTGGAAGAAAAACACGTGATTCATTCTTTCACCAACTAACTGTCTGCAGGAAAGTACTCCTTAACTATTGAAACTCGCCTCTTTCACCAGCTAATCATCAACCTTGCAACACACGTTATCTGTTGAAAATCTTTTCATGAAATTTTATAGAAAAGACCTTTATGGATCAACTTATTTCTAAGGCATGAATTTAAAACCTATGTTTTGACACTAGAAGAAATTAAAAACAAATGGATAAAACTATAGATGACCATGCTATCATCTACAAAATGAAACCATAGTGACTGATTCATTTTGGGAGCTAACACTTCCAATTCCTACAGATCCGCAGGAGTTGCAAACACAACCTCAGCATACTCTTTGAGGTGAATCTCCTCCAATAGAATAAGAATCCTTACCTTCCAAGCCCAAAAGTTTATTTCCCCTTCTAACATGTCCTCAATATTCAATGTGTTCACCATATTCAATATCTGTTCTGATAACCCTCTGCTAGAACTACCTTGTACTGCCCTATACAACATATATGTGACTTTTCCTTCTTTGACCCGTAGATCTCTGTGATTGTCTACACTATGAATTGTGGATGCCTCTATATACCTGCAATAATACCTATTCTTCCCAATAATGAAAATATTTCCTTTGATTTACCATGCTATTTATTTACCTAAAAAAATATGTTATGTTCATTTCCTCCCGTTAAAGACAGGCTCTCATACCATGTTGAAATTCTGTCCAAGTGGATTTAACACTTGGTATGCATTAATACCATGTTTATATTTTACCACTCTACTCAACACCCGAGAGTTAGCTCAAAATAAAATTATTTTATCTACTAAAAGCACAATTGAGTACTCAACTAAACATGCATCATAAGCATAAACAAGGAAACCAAATCAAGCCCATAAGAACACCAAGATTTCCAAGTAAAAAACCCCTTTAAAACCCCAAATGGAGAACTAGTCCAATGAGGCTCTTATTAAGGTCAATTCATGGATCCCGTGATAGGGATAATGGCCCACTGAGAGAACTATACACTACAGAAAAACCTGGCATGAGAGGACTTGTTGTATGGAAGTTCATGCACACTTTCCCAGAAATTCACGACTTGCACTTCTACGACCCACAAATATTTGTGACTTGACCCACTATGACCTGCAAATGGCCGTGACTATCGACTCAACTGTGACTCATGAATATGTATGAAAATTCCATATGGAAATCTCTTTACGATGCACTTATTTCCTCTAGATTATCCCTCTGAAATCCACCTGTGGTTTCCTCTTCTCTCTCTCCTCCTTGACCTCCATGACCTCTAGATCATGAATTTCCTTCTCGAGCTACCCAAGATCTTGAATCATAGTCCTTTGTGATCCAGCCCTCTCATAAATACTTGGATGAACACTCTTCACCGAACGAGTGAGATATCCTCACTCTAGTGTAAACAAAAGTCCTTATTTAATCATGCACTCCTCACACTAGAAAAAATCCTTCTTTTCTATCCTCAACCTTGGTCTCTCACCAAGTCTCTCAGCCTCGACCTTTCATCAAAATTCTTGACCATGTCAACTCCCTTAAATAACTCAAATCACTAATAAATACAATTTTACTTTAATTAATTCCTTCTAAGTAAAGTAAACTCAAGACTAGAATATTTTCGACAACTTCCACATGCAAAACACATGCCTATGTGAAAGTACTTGTCTGATGCTACCAAAAACATCAACAGTCATCACACTTACGGTCATTGTGAAGGAGTGTTGCAATAATAAAATCAACTTCCTCTAATGTTTCATTGAATTGAGAAAATATTTGTATAGAGTTCCTAGAACTAACCTTTGGAATAAAATAGAAGAGATAAAAAATATTTTTGAATCAAGATTTGATATGATAAGTTTGTATAAAAACCTTGTTTCCAGGTTTACAAACACTGAGGGATAATGTAAAGAAAGAAATTGTAATATAACAGTTATCCAAGATTGTCCCATTTCCCGCAGCCTTTATAGCATATTGATTGAGAAGTTAGAGAGTTGTTTTGAAGAAGCATGTTGTGTTGGATAAATCCTAGTTGGTATAGTAATCATCCTTCATGTTTAATTTGATGACATTGTTCTTATGATGAATAGTCCTTGTGATCTTGACAAGCAACTAAAATTTCTCAAGTACTTTTTCTTTATCATGGGTATTGTTCTTAACAATGAAAAAATGGATATTATTATAAGTAAATCCAAAAGGACCATTTAGAGTAATTTCATGTATGACAAAAACAACTTGGATAAAGGGAATTCCTACAAATATATCATAATCAATCTTCATCACAAGCTTAAATGAAACTATAGAATTGAGAAAAAGAATAAATGGAGGGTGAAAAGCATATTAGGTACATGAAAATAGTTTTAAATGAATGAAAATTTGACTATGGGATAAGAAGAAACTCTTCTTTGAGTTCATGATTGCAACATCTCTACAGAACAATGAAGAGATATAGAGAAATTTCAAAAGTGTTTTTATAAATTATTGATCAACAAACTATCATGTATATTCCACTTGAATAGTTTTTCACAACATATTTTATACTATCCTAAAATATTAGATTATGTAATTTATTGCCTTGGATCCCTGATTAGTTATTACTAGCTTATTTCTCATATTTATGAAAATAATTGAAAATGAAAATGAAATAAAAAGAAAATATATACACCATCCATACAATTGAACATAAGATATATACTAGGAAACCCAATATGGGATAAAAACCATCTAGAAGGTGATGCCTATTCTCTAATATCGTTTCTTCAATTATGAATAACAAGTACAAATAAATGTGAACTCACTCTAGAGTTTCATTCTACATTGTGGCATGAATGATTCATACAAAATATCCTACTTCTCTATTGTGATCTCAAAATAACACTACTAGATTCTTTGATCGACTATGAAATAAATACAATACCAAATAATGGAACCCGTTATCCTAGTAGACGAGTATTTAACATGGTCTGATAGCCATCTAGGGTTAGGGTTTTGACTTCCTCAACCCTTCAATTAGTGGTTAGTTTAGGAACTTTTACAATATTATTGAAAATATGCACATGGATAGCCCCACATGTTTGATTAATTGGGACTAAAAAGGCATCCACTCGTACAATGGTGCTCATTAAGGTAGGTCAACTTGTGGAAGACATGCCTTTCAGATACGAGTCTGATTGAGGTGATTTTTGTACTGTTGGGAGGGTACCAAAGTCTAGTTCACCTTCAAGAGAATGGAATAAGTTTTGGACATTGTAACAAAAAAAATCCATTTAATTCCTCAAAATATCTCCAGAAGGTTCCCGACCCTAGTTTTCCAAATTGGGATCTGCCACCAAAATGGATTTGCAAGAGGATTCCTCCAATGTTTTCCACCCCAAAAGTAAAAATATAGATGAAAAACTATATAATGATCCTATCCAGATCACGACTCCCCATTTACAGAGGATTTTGGTCCCCAAAATATTTATTGAATGAAGCGAGGAAATTGTTTTTCTACCTTCTCTTTGGAGGACCATTTTTCTTTTCCTCGAAGTTGTCCTTTCAACCCAATTTACCAAAGGTCATGTTTTCCCTATCTTTTACTTGTGGACTACTTATAAAAAATAGTTTATTCTACCAATTCTTCCTAATCATATGCTGATAAGTCCTCTATGGTAGGTAGTACTTGCTCCTCCTCTTGATACAATATGGAAGGCTCATAGTGTTTGAAATTATTCACATTCACTACCGAGTAAATGCACATGTATGGGAGTGAACTGAGTCTATAGACATTATCTCCAACCTTCTCCAATACCTCAAAAGGGAAATACAAAAAATAATTGATCTTCTTACCAGGGCCTCGGATTCTTTCCTTGTTCAGTTCTAGCCAAATTATATCTACCACTTTAAATGACTTCTTGGTTCTTTTTTGATCATGTATAGCCTTATATTTTTCCAATGACTTCTTCAATGTCTCATGTACTTGTAAATGGATCTGTCTAGTCTTCTAAAACAAATTATATACTTGCAATGCTTCTCCTATGATTTCTTCCCCCACTCATCATTGTTATCCATAAACAACATTCAAGAGTGAAGGTGGAAAATATCATGAGTAAATTTCAAAAGGGGAGTTGTTAGTATAAGTGTGGACTACTATGTTATAAGAGTGCTAAATTTAGATAATATTTTCATCACATGTATTCAGATCCTGTAGATATATTCAATTTTGTGTCCATATCCTCCCAAAGTATATTCCAAAAGGAATTGATAAATAAGGTATCCATGTATGAGATTATTCTCCTTGGTATCCCAAAGTGCACCCAAACTTGTTTAAAGAATCTGTTTGTTTCTTGTTGTCCTATGATGGTACTTTTACAAAGAATAATAAAGCGGATCCTCTTTGTATGCATCATTGGTAAAAGGATCCACGTGCAAAATATTTCCCAAGTCTATAATATTATATTTGGGTGTCCTTGAAATCATGCTAGCCAACTTATTAGTGACTACCTTCTTATACCTCATGACTAGACAAAATTTCTACAAAAATCCCATCCACTTGCAATGTATGGTTTGTTAAATTAGCTTACTATATGCCTCCAAATATTGTAGTGGATAGTAATTAGTGCGTATAGTCATTTCCTTTCCTATGAGATAATTCATCCACTTCTTATGCGCTTGAAATAGGGAATATATTTCCTTATCATATGTAGACTAGGTCAAAACTCCCCCATGAAACATATCAGAATGATAGCATATTGGCATAGCACCTTGCATAAAAAATGCTCCCACAATATAACCAATTGCATTTGTTTCCACTTCAAAGGGATTCTTCAAGTTAGGAAATTTAAGAACCGATGCTTGATTGATCTTTCATTTTATCTCATCGAATTTTTTTGTGTGATTCTTTCCCCAATGGAAACTCTTAGCACTTGTTATTATGGTGTGGAGTGGTGCAACTACCACTGAAAAGGATGTTATGAACTTTCTTAGGTATCCTAATAAACCAAAACATATCCTAACTTCAGTTACATTAGTAGGAACTAGCCATTTAGTGATGTCCTCCATTATTGCAGGATCTATATTGATCTCCCCTCCACAGATCACATACCCCAAATATACCAATGACTACTAAGAGAACTCACTTTTTTTGAGTTTATCCATCATCTAGTGATTTTTTAGAGTCTTTAACACCTGCATGAGATGTGATATGTGCTCCTCTAGGTAGATCTATAAACCAATATATCATCAAAACATACTAAACGAAATGAACCTAAAAATGGGTACAATACACCATTCATCAATATCATAAATGTAGTTGGTGTATTACATAAACCAAATGGCATAACCAACCATTCAAAATTTTCCTTGTCTTGAAGGTGGTCGTCTAGGCACCTTCTTCTTTGATACGTACTTGTTGGTATCCCAATTTGAGATCCAAATTTTTGAAATACTTGTCCAACTGCAACTGGTCCGAAATATCATCTATCCTGAGAAGAGGGTACTGATTCTTGAGTGTATCTTTTTAAAATGTTTGTAGTTGATAAAAAATTTCCACCTCCCATCCTTCTTGGGTATGATGATGATAGTCGACCCACAAGGTGAGTTGCCTGATCAAATTAATACTTGCTCCAGTAGTTATTACACTCCATTTGCTTCTCTAATAGATTTTCTATACAACCCAATATTTGGTAATGGGGAGTGAGGAAAAAACATTATTTCATGCTCCACTTCTCTCAAAGGTGGCAATCCTTTAGGTTCTTGGAACACTCCTCTATATTCCTGCAACAACTCCGCAAGATATTTTTTCTACTTTTTAGTACATCCCTTCAGGGATTCCCTTACTCCTACCAATTCATCACTTGACTAATTCTTTCGTAAGAAAATAAAAACATACTTATTACTTGAACTAATCAACTTTTGACTTGGGTGACACTTACTAGTGATATATTTGATTTACCTTTATGCGCATTGATGATTACAAACTTCCCATCCTTTATTAGGCAGTATTGGTTTTCTATCCGCGTGAATATATTATCCCTTATATACATGTAGGGGATTCCAAACACTACACCACACATGTCAAAGGGTACTACATCTAACTCCACTTCATCGATAAAATTTTCAATTACAACAAATTTGATTTTACATTGTTTCATGACCTTGATCTCTACATCCTTCTTTACCCACACTAGTGGATATGGGCTAGGATGATGATGAACATACAACCTAAGATTGTTGACCAGATCAACTTCTTTGAGATTATCCTATGAAGTAGAATTGAATAGAGCGTCTACCTTGGTATTCTTGACTTGGATATTGATATGGAAGAGTTTTTTCATTTCCTTCTCTTCCTTGTGATGAAGGCTAATCATATTCACCTCCTTCTTCACTGAAGTATAGGAAATGTTCTCATCCACATATGATATTCTCTCTACCTAATTGCTTGAATTGATATCTAGAAGGTTCTTGTCTTTCTCATCCTTCTTATGGTTCTTAGGGTTCAGTTATTCATGCATTTTCCAACACTTGTCTTTAGTGTGACCATCATTATTGCAATGGTTATAGTGGTTAGTGTTGGTGACGGAAGTCACTCCTGGATTGCTAGCAGGAGCAAAGCCCGACGCCCATCAGTTTTATGTCACGGTTGTTTATAGATGGGTGACTGAATGGAAGGAAACTCAAAACAATAGCGTTCTAACTCGGAAACCAGGCCAGGTATGCATGAGCAAGTGAGGTCTTGCATAAATTTCAGACAGTGGGCTGTAGTAAAAGGTGAACAGGTAGAAGACTTATATGAGAGGAAAGCAGAGGCCTGTTATAAACATCAGGTTTCTAACAGACTAAGGAAGAAGACGTCCAAATGCAATATCATCTTACACTCAAACGCAAAACCAGATAATGCAGTAATGCAACAATAAATCTTTTATCATAACATAACTGCAATAACTCGCGCGACTCAGTCAATCACGAACTCTCTTAGCATGAGATAAAAATAGTCGGAGTAAGAAGAAATGTCTGTCATAAAACAAGAAATCTCATATACAGATACACAAGCTGAAACATGAAATAGCTGTTAAAACATTACAGTAGGGAGCTCTGCTCAACCATCGATACCCACAAATTACAAAGAATGAGTTTATATATACTCAAATAAAATTGCCTCACAGAGGCGTGCTCAGTCACCCAAGTCTTGGTGTCACTTCACTTCAATCAAACTCGTACTTATATTTTTTTTTTAAGCGCCATTTTAACTACGCATGGCTCCTACAAGGAGAGTAGCTGAGCCATTAAGTGTTGGGCTAGCGTGCGCAGACTTCTCTATTGAGTCAAGGTCTTCAACATGGCTTCTTTGGGAAAATCGATACACTGGACCTCCTAGGGCAGACGGCTTGCCAGAACCTCCATTCCCTTACTTCATGTATGAGAGGAAGTCTCAACCACCCGCGCCTGCCATCATTTACTCCGGGCGAGAAACAGTAAGGAGATCAGATCCGATGGCGTTTGGAGGTCGCGATGATCCCCTCTGCAACTGAACTCGACACCTCGGGCCTTCTTTATGCAACCCCTTCCTTTCCCCAAGTGACCATGGGCTATGACCATATGATTTCGGCACTCGCGAATATGAAAGGGCTAACCTTTGCTGATTGAAATCATGAGGAGCGATATGTCGAGAAGGCTTAATCGCACACCACGTGTCCCTCAGAGATCTGACGAATCTTACTTCTCCTGATACCTTTGTGGGCTCGGGCCAGAGATTCTCTCAGCACTTCGTTCCTCGCAGATCCTAACACCAATACTTCGGGACTTATCGCGGCGAGATCCCAAGGCTCTATGCCACCCGTATTTCACTTGTCGACTCTGGTATGGCCCCCACTGCCTCCAACTGTCGGGATATCGCTTCTCGCAATCTCGCGATCCTCGCGCCCAAATTCTCGAGCCTTTTCTTGCGAGGCCCCGATACGCGATCCTACGTGCGGATCCAACGGTTCTTCTCGATCCAGATCCAATGGCTATCCACCTTCTCCCTTCTCGCGTCCTCGCGACTTGGGTACCCAATGCTTGGGTCTTTTCCCTGTGAACTCCCGAGTCCCCGAGTTCAAGAAATAACATGGCGCTTGAACTGCTTGCGATCAACAACCCTCGTAACTTCGCGAGTGCCTCCTGAAGGATCCCGACCGTTGACTTCCTTAAAACTTTAAGCGCTATACTTAATGCGATTCGGTTAATTTGCAATTACCCACCGACCGTTGATCTACTTCGCAAGAAGGCCTTGGATGCTGTTGATGACACTTTGCTCGCTCGCTTGACCTGCTACTTGGAGAAGGGCAGGAATTCTCCCATGCTACGCTTAAGCATTTCGTGCAACTTGCAAACCCGAATGCTCTCGAACCCATGACAAGAATTATCGCTAACATATAGGCTCCATGGGGGATACAGTCGTCCCTGTGATGCTCTAAGAACTCCTTCTACAACTTCAGTGCCTTGCTATTGGGCTATGGAGTCACTTATTAGGCCGAAAACATACAAAAGAAATGAAACAAAGAACTAAAAGATAATATTTACAAAAAGAGGAGCCGTCTAAGGCTCAAATAAAACATTTTTTCAGAAAATGCCCATTCATTGGGTTGTTGAAAACCTCTTCACCCTCCAGATCCTGCAACCCATAGGTGTTGTTGGAGAAAATCTCAGAGATTTTATCCAGAGGGCGTCGAACTTGCTGTGCTTGCCTTTATCATGTCTGGGTGCATCCCACTTAAATACCAAGTCCCCGATCTCGAACTCATTTTTCCTGACCTTCCTGTCAAAAGCCTGCTTGATCTTCTGCTGATGACTATAAGTTGCGTCCCTCGCTTGTTCTTTGATTTTCTGCACTTCCACTATCTGATGGATTCTTCTGATCATATGATATGGTTCTCCCTCGTAGTCTTGAAAGAACTTCGCCATAGGTAAGGCGAGTTGAGTAGGGAAAACAACTTCTGCTCCATAGACTATTTGAAACGACGAAGTGCCTAGAGACTTCTTTGTGGTGACACGATCGGCCCATAGAGCAAATTTCAACTTTGAATCCCAGGCTCTTTTGTTATCCTCTAATAATCTCTTGATGATCTTTATTAGGCTTTTGTTAGAGGATTCCGCTAAACCATTGCCCTGGGGATAGTAGGGGGTGGAGTGAACTAGTAAGATCTGGAACTGCTCATAGAACTTAATTAAAGGTTCAGATTTGAAAGGAGAAGCATTATCGGTGACGATTCTGCTGGGACAGCCAAATCGGGCTATGATATCCTCCAGGAAGCTGATAATTACTTTGTGTGATGCGCTTCTGGTGGGGACAACTTCTATCCACTTGGTGAAATAATCGGTTGCAGTCAGGATCCATCTGTACTAACCACTTGAGGGAGGATGAATTTCTCTGATGAAGTCCAACCCCCACTGCTGAAAAGGTGTCAAAGCTACTATGGGCTTCAATGGCAGTGATTTGAGTTGTTTCTTTCCTGAGAACTTTTGGCATTTGATGCAAGCTCTGATGTTTGGCATTTGATGTACTAGAGGGGCCCCTCCAGTACAAGGTTTGGTCGATGAGGCAATACCTGACCGCCTTGAGTTTAAGAGCCCTCGCTTTACTTTTTCCCATTCCATTGGGGGGCTTCAACTCCTGCAGAAAATACAGAATGTCATGATACCAAGCACATTCTTCCAGCGATAAGCCCTCTTGAGAGCCTTGGCTAGGCGATTCATCTTGTTGAGATCCTAGGCGGGAATTGATAAAACTAACTCCCAAGGCTTTGCAGTTGGACTCATCCAGTAGCTTGGCCAAACCTTTCCCTTTAACCAACTTGGTGGGCTTAATCTCCAGATCAAATTCTAGGATCTTAGCGATCCATCGACCCCTTTTCCCATCTACGTCGGGCTGCACAAGGATGTCCTTCACGGACGCTGAAGGAACATATGCTGTTACTTTTGAATGCAAGACATAGACTCTGAAATCTTTAAGAGATTTCACTAAGGCATAGGCCTTCTTCTCCATGATTTCATACCTTCTTTCTGCGTCTCTTAATGCTCTGCTGAAGAAGGTGATGGGATGCTCACGCCCTTCCTTGTTTTTCTGTAGTAAGACCGCTGCCACTGTATCCCAGGAAGCAAAGGAAAAAATCAGGAAATCCTTGGAATAGTCAGGATTGATAAGCACAGGCGCCTCAGTCAATGCCTTTTTTATTTGGTCAAAATATGCCCAGGGCTCAGCAGTCCATCTCACTTCGCTTCCCTTTCTGAGCATTGATGTGATGTATTTTACCAGTTCAACAAAATTTGAGACGAATCTCCTCAGGAAGTTAATCTTTCCTAGAAATGCCTGGACCTCTTTCTTAGACCTGGGAAGTGAAAGGGTCTGAATTGCTTCTACCCTACTAGGATCAATCCTCACTCCCTCTGCTGACACTATATGGCCTAATAACTTCCCCTCCTTCATAGAAAACAAAGATTTCTTGGGGTTCAGGGATAGGCCAAACCTTCGACACTTCAAGAGGACTCTCTTCAGATGACAACGGTGCTCCTTGTTTGTCCTAGAGAAGACCGTGATATCATCCAGATAGATTACCACAAACTGGTCCTTCTCCCCGATGAACGCTATGTCCATGGCTCCCTGAAATGTTTCTCCTGCATTCATCAACCCAAATGGCATTTTTCCATACATGAATGTGCCCCAAGGAGTGGTGAAGGCTGTCTTTTCTCTGTCCTCAGGAATGACTGATATTTGATTATATCCTGAAAACCCATCAATCATGGATATCCTAGATGCTCAAGTTACTCTCTACAATATATGTTCCATCTTAGGTAGGGGGTAATTGTCTTTCTTTGAGCTTCTGTTCAGGTTTCTGAAATCGACACAAAGCTTGATTTCTCCGCTTTTCTTCCTTACTGGGTCCAAGTTGGCCACCCACTCGGAATATCTCAAGGGGACAATAATTCAAGCATCTAACAACTTCTTCACTTCTTTCTCCATGACAGGTAGCAACATGGGATTTATCTATCTCAGCTTCTGTCTAAATGGTTTAGCCTCTTCCTTTAGTGGGATTTTGTGCTCAATAAAAGATGCGTCATAGGTATTGAGGTCTTCGTATGTCCATGCAAACACATCAGCGAACTCTTTCAGCAACTCCGTGTACTCGGCCTTATGTTCTCTGGTCAAACTACTTGATAATTTGACAAACTTGGGCTCCTCCGGTGAACCAATGTTGCATTCGGTTGTATCGACATCTTCATTTGAGATCTCGCCCTTTACTGGCACATCATTCCCATCAAACAATCTTTCTAAAGGGACAAGTCCTCTCGGAATGTGATTGTTGGGGAGCTGAATGATCTGATAATTAGCAATTTTATTTAAAAACTCCTCAGGACGAGAGTCACCTTCCAAATCAGGATCTTGGTCAATATGCAACGCAGAAAATTCGTCCACTGATTAGAGAAACCTTTCAAGTTCAGAATCATCCTCGAACACCTTCCAATGCTTGACATTGTCCGGTACGGAGGGCCTATATCTTATATCAACATCATTTTTTATCATAGGCGGCAGAGGAAAGTTGAGCAAACTAGCTGAGACAGCTAAAGAATCGGCCAAAGTATTTTCTCCCCTCGGAATGAAAGAAATGTTAAAAGCCAAGAAGAAATTATCAATAAGGTCCCATACTTCATTCTGATAATTCCTGAGCCAGGGATTATGGGCATGATAAGTATTCCTTATCTGATGAATAATCAACTCATCATCTCCGAATATTGTTATCTCTTCAATTCCCATTTCCTTTGCGGCCCTTATACCCAGAACAAGGGCTTCATACTTTGCCACGTTGTTGGTGACTTCGAATTCCATCTTGTATGATAGGGACATGAATTCCTGACAAGGTGATATGAAAACCACTCCAGCGCCAGTGCCTTCACTAGAAGAAGCTCCGTCAAAAAACATCTTCCACACAGGGGAGCTTTGAGGGGAAATCGGATGATCACGGCTGGGATGTTTTCTGATTAGTAAAGAGATTTCAGGGGCATCGGTAAATTGTATTAAACTAGACCCCAAGTCGGTGTCAAGTGCAAAGATGGGGTGATTGGTAGGATCTGCTTCATCACTGACAATATAGGCCAGTTGGGCTTCTCTGTATAATATCCTTTGTTCCCCTCCGAAGACCGGAATGGTGGCATATGTGAGATCCATCTGTAGTGTCCCTCCAATATTTTTGATCCATGATCTAGATAACAGCATGCCAAATTTAGGGGGGACGTCGGCTACCACAATATCCATGACCACACTTTTCATGGGTAGCTGAAACAGGGAAACCACCAGGTCTTTGATGACTCCTAGACACTGCACTCTCCTTGAATCGAAAGAATATAAATCATGATAATTCCTTGTCACCCCCAATCCCAATTCTTCCATGACTGTTTTTGGCATAAGGTTATGGGAAGCCCCCAAATCCATGAGGCAGTTATGCAGTACTTTATCATGTATGTTCAGGGATGTGTAGAAGGGGGGGGACGAGTCATATCTGTCTTCTACCATGGGGCCTAAGATGACGACTGGCTTCTCATATTGAAGGTTTACTAATTTAGAGGGGGGCTGGGGGGATTCAGATTGTAGCAACTTGGAAAGGGACCTTTTGAAATCCTCATTTTTAACTAGCTCAGAGAGAGGTAAAGGAATCCTAATCTTTTGGATCTCATGCTCAAAATTGAAGGAGGGGGTAGGTTTAGGAGCTTCTCTTACCTCAGTGACAGGCTCTCTGGTTGCTGGTGAAGCACTCTGAGTCTTCTTTTCTTTAGCTGTGGCTGCTGCAGTTTTAGTAGGCCTCTCTGCTATGATGGGCTGGTCTGAGCTGTCGAGGTCTCCTTCTTTCTTCCTTGACCTGCGATTGTATCTGTTAGAGGTATGATCGACCCTTTCTCCCTTTCCTAACTCATGGATCTGAATGTTCATCAGGGATTTTTCATATGCTGACTGAGTCAAATGGGGCAAAGGAGGAGCTTCCTCAACACAGTGAATTTTAGGGTCAAATTCGTCTATCTCCTCTCCTTCCTCATGAGTAACCATGTTATTTTGGAGAGGGGTTTGAACCCTTTGATCCTCTCTGTCCTTTTCCCTTTGGTCTCTTGGGAAGGCCTGTGGTCCATTGTTATTAGGTCTCCTGAAACCTCTATTATCAGTGTTCTAAGGATTTATGTACATGGGCTTCCTTTCTAACTCCCATCTTTCCATCTTGGCAGCAAGCGATTTTATTGCTTTAGATATCTCATCTGTTTGATGGGGCAGGGGAGGGGTACTGGATGAGGAAGCTTCAGGCCTGTTCTTGGACGTATTTCTATCACCCGCGCCCCTGAGTCGGTTGACAACCAATATGTTAGATTCTACCTCCACAGCCGCATCCTGCATGAGGGCCAGCGTAACAACTCTTCTCTCCCTTAACAGTAAGCAAAAATCAGGATCAAAAGCGCTAGAGTAAGTGATCTTTGCAGAATCTTCGGAGGGTTTTATCTCAGTAGGGATTCTATTGTACATTTTATTAAATCTCTTGGAGAAGTCAAAGACAGACTCTCCTTCCTTTCTTTTCAATGACCCAAACTCTTTCATGTAATACATGAAATCTTTTTTATCTCCCCACTGTCTCAGGAAGGTACTATCTAAAGCTTCGATCCCATCAATAGATCCGGGAGGTAGGGCCTTGAACCATTTTCTAGCCTCTCCTTGGAGACTATGGACAAAAATCCTCATCCATACGTCTGCATGCATGATGACATTATCATCTGTGAAACTGTAAAAGGCTTCTAGGTGTTCATCTACAGTTATGTCCCCTTCACCCGTGAACTTGGGTAGTTGCTTGAGGTAACCATCTGCTGGGAGGGTGTTGAGGGGCTGAGGTAACACAAGGGGGGCATACCTAGCGGCTATAATAGCCTCCATCCTGGTCATAGGGGGATTTGCTCCGGCCATAGGAATATTAGGTGGAGGAGAACTCGTAGGAGAAGGAGTTCGCGAAGGGGCTACTGGGAACGAGTCCCGAAGTGGAGTGGGAAACAAGAGAGGATTTGAGGAGAATGATAATGAAATCAAGTCAGCAGGTGCTTTTCTTCATGCAGGAGTGGGAAAATCCTCTGTAGTCATAGGTCTTCGTCGATAAACATCTTCAAAGGAGATGGGAGTGACAAGGATTTCTCCCTCCAATCCCGGACCAGGCGGGGAAAACTCAGTAGGAACACTCCCAAAATTCAGGAAACGGGAAACCTCTGAAGGAGGTCTATCAGGAAACCGAGGAGGGGGAAGAGGAGTTCTTACAGAAGGAAATGGCGGATTACCTATTTCGACAGTGGAAGCTTCTTCTTGAGGGGCCTTTCCTTTTCTAAGAACCACCTTTCGATCAGTTATAGGTGTAGCTAAGGGCAGCTGTGGATGTGACCGCGTATGTCTGCCTCTGGAAGACATAATTAAAACAGCGGGTTCGCTTCAGTGGAGTCGTCACTAACAGACTGAGGAAGAAGACGTCCAAATGCAATATCATCTTACACTCAAATGAAAAACCAGAGAATGCAGTAATGCAACAATAAATCTTTTATCATAGCATAACTGCAATAACTCGCGACTCATTCAATCATGAACTCTCTTAGCATGAGATGAAAATAGTCGGAGTAAGAAGAACAGTCTGTCATAAAACAAGAAATCTCATATACAGATACACAAGCTGAAAGCTGAAATAGCTGTTAAAACATTACAGTAGGAAGCTCTGCTCAACCATCGATACCCACAAATTACAAAGACTGAGTTTATACATACTCAGAGAAAATTGCCTCACACAGGCATGCTCAGTCACCCAAGGCTTGGTGTCACTTCACTTCAGTCAAACTCGTACTGATATATTTTTTTTAAGCACCATTTTAACTACGCATGGCTCCTGCAAGGAGAGTAGCTGAGCCATTAAGTGTCGGGCTAGCGTGCACAGACTTCTCTGTTGAGTCAAGGTCTTTGGCATGGCTTCTTTGGGAAAATCATTACACAGGATCTCCTCAGGCAGATGGCTTGCCAGAACCTCCATTCCCTTACTTAATGAATGAGAGGAAGTCTCAACCACCCGCGCCTGTCGTCATTTACTCCAGGAGAGAAACAGTAAGGAGATCAGATCCAATGGCATCTGGAGGTCACGATGATCCCCTCTGCATCTGAACTCGGCACCTCAGGCCTTCTTTATGAAACTCCTTCCTTTCCTCAAGTGACGATGGGCTATGACCATATGCTTTCGGCGCTCGCGAATATGAAAGGGCTAACCTTTGCTGATTGAAATCGTGAGGAGCGATATGTCGAGAAGGCTTAATCGCACACCATGTGTCCCTCAGAGATCTGACGGCTCTTACTTCTCATGATACCTTTGTGGGCCCGGGCCCGAGATTCTCTTGGCACTTCGTGCCTCGCGGATCCTAACACCAATACTTCGGGACTTCTCATGGCGAGATCCTGAGGCTTCGTGCACCCGTATTTCACTTGTCGACTCTGCTATGGCCCCCACTGCCTCCAGCTGTCGGGATATCGCTTCTCACAATCTCGCGATCCCCTCGCCCAAATTCTCGAGCCTTTTCTTGCGAGGCCCCGATACGCGATACTACGTGCGGATCTAACGGTTCTCCTCGATCCAGATCCAACGAATATCCACCTTGTCACTTATCGCATCCTCGCGACTTGGGTACCCAATACTTGGGTCTTTACCCTACGAACTCTTGAGTCCCCGAGTTCAATAAATAACACGGCGCTTGAACTGCTTGCGATCAATGACCCTCGTAACTTCGCGAGTGCCTCCTAAAGGATCCCGGCTGTTGACTTCCTTAAAACTTTAAACGCTATACTTAACACGATTCGGTTAATCTGCAATTCCCGCCGACCGTTGATATGCTTCGCAAGAAGGCCTTGGATGTTGCCGATGACACTTTACCCGCTCGCTTGAACTGCTACTTGGAGAAGGGCAGGAATTCTCCTGTGCTGCGCTTAATCATTTCGTGCAACTTGAAGACCCAAATGCTCTCGAAGCCATGACAAGAATTATCGCTAACAGTTAGTTTGATGCTTGCACTGATTTTCAATGGATATCAACTTCTTGTGTTTCCCTTTCCACTTCTTCCTCTCCTTGCAAGCATCTTGGTTCTCTTTATATTTGGAACCAATTGGTTGTCATTTCTTGTGGAATATATTTTCCAAATATTGTTCTTGCACACAGGTCTCATCAACTATCTTGGGATTAAATAACATCACTTTCTTTCACAAATGATTGCGTAGACCCCCTAGATACTTGAGGAGTACATATCGATTTCTGGAAGAGATACTTAGCATGATATCCATCTTTCTAAATTCATTGTTGTACTCCTGCACACTCTTTCCTTTCCTTTTATTGAAGTAATTCCAACAGATCCATGGGTCCTCTACATACTAGATAGGGTAGAATTGAGACTTAATGAGGGTTTTCGAATTCTCCCACTTAATTATTGGTGCAACACCCTCCAACCTAAGTGTATTCATGTGGCTTTCCCGCCAGGTTAATTCATAGCCCTCAAAATTTCAATCAGAAAAAAAAAAAATTTCCGCTCATCATCTATATTGTGAACACTAAAATAGAACTCTAATTGTTGCAACCAATGATTAAGCTTTAATGCATATATCATACCTCAATATGGCTTGATATCCACTTTTTATTCCATTTTAAATAAATATTATGAAGGAGTAATGGAATTGGACTTGGCTTCTCTTTATCCGGATCTTTCCTTGACTCCTTTTGTAGGTCTTCATTTTTTGTCTGTTTCCCCTTTGATATAATATCTAAGTTAGAGACTCCATCCTCCCTGAATGGTTCAAACTTCCTTTCTATATCCTCCATGAGGAGGTCTATATTGCGAGAGATATCAATGAATTCTATTCCATCCTTGCAAATATCTCTTTTGATATATTTCAAGGGTTGTTGTAAATAGGCTCATCTACCATGGCTAGGGTTTTGCGACTTGTTTCTTAATAAAATTCCTGGATCCTGCAAATTTCCAAAAATAACCCAAAGAAAACTTCTTTGATACCAATATGATATATAAACTACCATCAATGTTCCACTTGAACAATTTGTCACAAAAAATATTATGCTATTATGAAATCTTAGACTATGCAATTTATTTTCGTAGATCACATATTAGTTATTACTCCTTTATTGCTCAAATTTATAGAAATAACTAAATACGAGAAAGAAAGAACGAGTGAATATACACACCATCCACTAAAATTAACAGAAGATGTATCATGGGAAACCCAATATGATAGAAAATATAGCTAGAAGGTGAGGCCTATGCTTTGCTCTATTTTCTTCAATTATGAACAACAAGTACAAAGAAAAGGGCACTTACTATGGATTTTCCTTTGACATTGTGGCCTGAGCGACTGCTACAAAACATCCTACTTTCTCTATTATGCTCTGAAATATCACTCCTAGATTCATGGAACCCCTTATCCTCCTAGCGACCTGATATTTAACATAGCCTCATAGTCATCTATGGTTAGTGTTTTTGAACCGATGCTTATACTAAGAGGGGGGTGGTGAATTAGTATACGATACCTTTTGCATGATTTAACCATTCATCAATCATCCATTAACCGAGAAACAATCATCACATATACACTCAAATCATAATGCACAGAGTTTAACATGGAAACCCAATCATGTGAAAATAATAAACTTATATTTACAAATTTCTATAGGCACCAACCTATTGTTAGAAATATTGTAGGCATAAACCTATTACAAAAACCAATCTCCTTAACTGATCACCAACTGAGCAAGATGTAGGCACCAACCTACTGGAGACACAAATCTCCTGAACTGAGCACTAACTCAGTAGCACATGTAGGAACCAACCTACTATTACAATATTTGCAAGCACCAACTTGCTTGAGACACTAATTGCCTCACTTGAGAACCAACTCAATAAGATATGTCTAGACACCAAACCAATATCATGCTACATTTCAATTTAAAAATATTTGTTATAGTAACTTTGCTAACCTTTTAAATCATATAAATTCTAGAGGTTTAGGTGTGCCTTGTTTAAATCTTTCCAAGAACAAAATAAAATCTTAATGGAAACCAAGTAATTCCTTAATTTGTTTTAAGGTCTGATAAACCAATGTCAGGGTTCAATTAAATAGGTGCACTGGATGTGAAGTATTTGTGAGGTGTAAAGTTCAAATAGAAGAAGAATATTTTTTAGGTAATTTTTTATGTATGGCTTCACTAACTTTAAGAAATTCAAATTTCTTTTTTAAACACATTCTTTCAAATTGTAACACACACACCCATATGGGGTGTTAGGAACTAGAAATACGAAAAAGGGAACTAGGGGCTATTAATAATCATCCCAACTCGTACGGAAACCAAGGGCATATAGTTATAGATCCAGATAATACGATAGTCAGTGGGACAATTTTTTCCCTGGGAAGGGCAGAGAACTAGAAGATCTTGAAATATTGAAGAGTGTGAAGCTTTAAATGTTTCTCCAGTAGGGGTTTACACTAATGGAATGACATTGACACATCAACGGGTGTATTAAATGGGAGGGAGGAAAGGATCCCCCATTTCGAGGCTTCTCACGCCTCAACCTAGGTGCTATCACATGGCACCGTAAACCAAATGCATGTGACAGAGGAAATAGAACACTCTATCTATAACCCCAGTGTTTAATGGAATTAAATATGGTGAAAGTAATCCCAAGGAAGCTCTCTATTACTCCAAGTCTGATGGCTAAAGGAATTCGTAAGAATAGTATCGCTAAGTCTGCAAGGTAGTGGATTTTCAACCAGATCCACCAGGGGAGGAAGTGGATAATCATAGGGAATTTCATATTGAAGGGGAGGTAGGAGACCCTGCCACATAATGTGCGTATTTGTCCTAGACTCCATTTGGGTGTTTGGGCTACAATGGCTTCATGGAAAGGCTATCATCGTGGCTATCATCATGGATGCCATTCGTCTCCAGGGTTATTGTCACACTAGCTCGGAAATGAAGTCACGTCTTCTCATATTAAATGTGAAGCCTTTAACACAACCCACTCTTTCTTCACCTTCATTCCTCTTAGGTTCCAAGACCATGTGGAAGAAGAAGAAATAGTATTCGAACATGAGAGAACTATGACCACA
The DNA here is from genome assembly GCA_009831015.1 of Picea engelmannii. Classification (NCBI taxonomy): domain Eukaryota; kingdom Viridiplantae; phylum Streptophyta; class Pinopsida; order Pinales; family Pinaceae; genus Picea; species Picea engelmannii. Next base: position 247,159 of record ML777135.1, on the reverse strand, counting down.
AAGAAGCATGCAGTAGAAGCCACAATTCGCTAGATTCTATATGTGGGAATGACTAGGGAAAGGGATAACAAATATTGGAAGATAGTAGAGCTTTATTGGCACACAAAAAAATTCTTAGGCTAAATGCTTCAGACGAGGGAGGAGGCTCAAAATACTGTGCATCTCCAATTGGATGGTCTTCACTTGATGATGCGAGAGGTTTTAGCCCTGCTTCCCTAGTCTAGCACAGTGGTGAGTGCTTTAGCCTCGAGAAGTCACACAATTTCGGTCTTGGAACAGACTCAACATTAGTCAGTGATGCCTCCAGATCCATGATCTTTTTTCTTGTCATAATGTTTGTAATGAACTATCTCAGAAGATCTGGGCCAAGGGCAAGTAGTAAAGTTGATATAGGGTGTTTTTTTTTTTCTAGAAATCAAGACTATTTAAAAACAACAGATATACAGTATGGATTGATAAACTGTGTCTTTTCTACTTGTCTAATTTCCCTAGTGGCAAGCAAGTAGCAAAGGCCAAATGCTTGTATGATATTTTGATAGTTAATAGAACGTTAGTACAATGACCTTATATATATATATATATATATAATTTTAAATGTTTCATTTTTTCCTTAAAAAGTCCTAGGTACACTCACATTACATTTCAATTTCAAAACATTTTTTATGCTAACCTTTTAACTCATATAAATTATAGTGATGTCGGAATACCTCTCTTATAGCTTTTCGAGCACAAAATAAAATGATGATGGAAACCATGTAATTCCTTCACTTTTTTTAAGATCTAATAAACCAATGTTGAGATTCTATTAGGAAGTGTAAAGTTCAAATAGAAGAATTTTTTTTTTGGTAATTTTTTCTATAAAAGGTTCCATTAACTTTAACAAAATAAAATTTCTTTTAAACACATTCTTTCAAATCTTAAATTTTACAGACTTAAGTTTTAAACAACATTAAATCTGAATTTTTTTACCTCACTAAATCCATTAACCAAAATAGTATTAAAAATTTGTACAATTCACAATTTATAAGACGTAAATAATATAAAGTAAACTTAAACATTTTTTTTATTTATGGTTTTTTTTTTATCAAATAAATCCTCTACTAAAAAATAATGAAATCAATTTACACAAACCTTAATAATATACAAATTCTTAACAAATAAAAGAAAATAGAAACAAATGTAAATTTCTCTTTAAAAATTGATCTATTATTTAAAAAATAAAAGAAAAAAGAAACAATTGTAATTAAAAAAAAAAAATTAATCTATTATTTAAAAAATTGTAATTTATAAAATATTTTAATTTAAAATTAATAGCATAATAATTTATATTAAATTAAATTATATAATATTATAAAGATTATAAAAATTTTGATAATAATTTATATTGATTTAAATTAAAGAGTAATAAAAATATTAAAATATTCTAAAACTTTGGTTTTATAATTAAAAATAAATATCAAATTTTAATATAGGTTATACTATACATTTTATCACATAAAAGTAAATATCAAATTTTAACATTGATTATATTTTATATTTTGTCATATATGAAATTTCAATTATATTGTATATTTCATCTATTAATATATAGAAATATTCTTATATAATAAATACAATTCATTATTTTTAGTTTTATTTTTATTGTATTACATTTCATCTATTAATATACACAAATATTCTTATACAATAAATACATTTAATTATTTTTATTACAAACTACATATTAATATAAGAGTAAAAATAAGTTAAAAATGAACAAGTTGAATAATTCTTTATTGATTATTTTTATACAACATATTTAAATTAAAAGTACTAAAAATATTAAAATATTTTAAAACTTTTATTTTATAAATAAAAATAAATATCAAATTTCAACATTAGTTATATTCTACATTTTATCATATAAAAATAAAAATCAAAGTTTAACATTAATTATATTTTACATTTTATTACATAAAAGTAAATATCAAATTTCAACATTGATTATATTCTACATGTCATTATTGATTATATTCTACATATCATCTATTAATATATAAAATATAAAGATATTCTTATACAATAAATACATTTCATTATTTTTATTGCATGTTCCATATTATACATTTCAATATTTTATTTTTATTGCAAGTTACATATAAGTATAAGAGTAAAAGTAGGTTAAAAATGAATCAGAATAATTTTTTATTGATTATTTTTATACAATATATATAAACATATATAGATGTCATTACTTCTTTGTAAGTTACATATTAATATATATAAGTATCATTATTTTTTTTGGTTTGTTTTTTAGAAATGTGTTGGTAATTTTAGTGGTCATTATTTTCAACTACTGGCTAAGAAACCACAACGCAGAGGCATTTAAGCTATCAAAATCATTGACCCTTAACATGGATGGATTGACACGGGGATGAGATTTGATCCACTTATATGTGCACTAGATACTATATCATTTAATATAATATTTCCTGCTGCAACCACACTTATTAGACCACTACCTCAAGATGCTAAAATTGAAGGACATGAGAGTGAGATTTGATACACTTATATCAGGTGCTAAAATTGAAGGACATGAGAGTAAACTTTGATCCACTTATATAAGGAGCTAAAATTAAAGGACATGAAAATGAAATTTGATCCACTTATATGTGGACTGATCACGATTGAACCTGACACTAAAGTGAAAAACTACTCTAACTTTTCATCTTTCCATATTATTGAACCCAATTCCCCTGCAAACTAAAATTCCACACTGATATGTTGTTTTCTTCCACAATTTTCCAAATTCCGACGATCTAAATCGTCTGGAAAATTCCCCACCGACAAAACGTGATTTTTACTTTTCAAGACAATAAACTCAACAAAAATATAGTTTCCGAAAATGTGCATACCTATTCGTTGCCGTAAATCCTCGTGTTACCTCTCAGCCCCCCTGCGTTACTCTCGGGCCTAGGATGGTATTTACTATTTAGTTGCTTCCTTCAGGCTTAATCAACTCTCGGTGATTCAGATCTCATAAAGTAAAATTTGATCCATTTTTGAGTATCTGGATTGATTTAAAATCAAGTCAAATTATTGGAATAAAGTTTTGAAATATATAAAACTTTAGTACATATCAAATTCTAAATAACCCTAAAAAAATTCTAAATAACCCTAAAAATCTGACAGAATTCATTTTTTTTTTTTTTTTCTTACCTAGCGGGAAGATTGCTCCCTACTTAGCTTACTACAATTTATATTTGTGGATTGTGTTGGACTTGAAGGAGAAGGGAAGTAAAGAGCAACGATGGCGATGGCCTCAGATGTGATGTGAGTGGGGGACTCTGTACGGGTAGCCTAGACTCGCTCACATGCATGCAATTAAATGGAGCCAGAAGTCCTTTCTTTAAAGCGTGGCAGGGCCTCACATGTCTGCCTATATATCTCCCTTTTGGCAGGAACGTCAGGATTTGCAGAGAACTGCTCTTTCCTGGTTTTGAGGTTTAGGAATTCGCTGAGCCGCTTACTACATGGAACAAGCTTCTGGACGTGGGCCAGGTGCGACCTGGAGGGCCGTTTTCCAATGGATATATTTGAGGATTCTGGTGGCTGCGTTGCGCCGTCAGAGAATCGATCGCCCGAAAGGCATCACGGCGCGAAGTCGCGCCGTGAAATTGACTGCAAATCTGTCGCTGGCCAGGACTGAGAGGGGTTGAACTGCGTGGAGCCGGGCCATCATTGAGAAATACCTGCTCAGCGTCAGCAAATGGGGGCTAGTTAAATCCAAAGGGAATTCCCACCGAAAAATAAGATCTGGGTCTACCAAAACCAGACCCTGCAAACCGAACTGTACTTGCAAAAAACCTTATAGCCTCCGGTTACGAGATCATTGCGACGAAGAAGCAGAAGGCACCGTGGCTTCCCGTATGCAAACCCTGAGGGCGCTCATCCCGGGAAGCCGCGGACTGGAAACTCCAGTATTCTTAACAGAAGTCGCGGATTACATCACGGCCCTTAAGATGCAGGTTCAGGCCATGCATGCACTCGCAAAAGAGTACTCGAATTCAATTGCTGATTCTGCTTGCCCAGTCTAGGCAAGTCATGAGGTCGAATCTCGGGTGTCACGGGAACAACGGCAATTTCTACACCGTGTGGGAGGGACGGCGCTTCTAAAGGTACCTTATAGATCAGGGAGCTTGGTATTTTATAATTTGTTCGCCAAGAGAGGTCTCTGTTGTATTGTCAATCTCCAATTTTAATTATCCTGTTTAAATATATAATTGCGTGTATGTTTTATTAAGTTTAGCAAATTAAGAGACTCAATATTGCTATTTCTTTGACATCTTGGCTTCTATATACAGGCGCCTGTGAAGAATGTCTTTCTGTATTTGTTTTTTCAAATCTGCATCTGTGAGTGATCGATCACTGTATGATGTCTTGTAAGAGATTGATTTTCCTAGAGTTATGTTTCTCCATATATGTGTATCGAATTTACTGCTATGCTAGTCCTAGAATTATTATTCTCCATATATGTGTATCAAATTTTCCAGGACAGTTGGGAGTTCCATGGCAGATATTGTTTACGTGAGGACTGCCATCATTATTCACTCGAATTACAATCCGCCGACTACTGCTAGCTGTTTAAGAGCTCTTCATATAACAATCCGGTTCGGTTAGGTTCTAATTTTCATATAACACAACTGCTTAGGGTTTTGATACAGCCGAGGGTTTTCTCTCCATTTTATCATCTCTAATTTCCATATGCGGATAGGGTTTCGATAGGAAAAGGGCAGCTATTTCAATCAATAATGAAAATTTGATTTTAAATTGTTTTATAATATTTTGTAGGGTTTCAATTGTTAATGAAAAACTGATTTTAATGTGTTTTATACTAGCACAGCCGCTAAGTCGCGGCTGGTGAACGCCGAAACCGGCTTACGGTTGTTAAAAACGCAACGCCCAAACGACTGGGACGACAGTTGGTGATGTAGCATAGAAACGTGGCCACCAAATGTTAGTCAGCAGAAATATGCAAAGCTTTAATACCTGTGTGAATATCTTAATATTTTTTAATCAGGTAAATGTGGCAATAAGTTAGTGAACACAGTAATTTTTAAACATGATTAGGTAAATGTAAAAATGTAAACATATAAACGGATGTCTTTATAGCAGCTCGAAAATTAATGGATGAAATCAGAGCTATTCATTTATTGTGACGACTAAGAATATTCTAGGCATATTTAATCTCGTCCATAAAAAACTAAAAACCTATTAAATGTGTCTATTGTCAATAGATGTACACCTTTCGGCGTAATTAAATGTGCCCATTATCAATAAGTGTACACAGTAAATATTTTATATAAACAGTTCTTAGTAACAGGTCAATTGATATGGATTATAATATAAAGTGTTATGTTAGATGAAATTTTGAGTTCAAATCCCCTAATTTACCCATGCAGAAGAGGCATACCTATAACACCCAAACGTTATAATCAATTGCGGATTCTACCAGTATCATATACGATGTTCACATGATCATGAAAATATCGCTGAACGTGGTGATAACAGTGACTGCTAAGAAAATGCCGTATCTTTTCTTTCCAATTTGATTCCTTTGAACTTGTGCACGGGTGACTTTTTACAAAGGTATCCTTTCTCATTTTATCACATAAATATTTTCTCGTCCTTTATTGTTACTATGATAATAGAGCCCGTGACGTCCAAATGGTAGTTTATTCTACATTTAATAAACATTAAATTTAATTCTAAATATAATATTAATGCTATTTTGTATTTATTTAATTACCTTATGTAAAAACTAAAATTTGTTGCTTTTATATATGTATTTTTATTATGTTAATGTGAAGGTAGGATTGAAATGCATAATTAAAAATTGTAATTATACTTTTTTCATGTAAAAATGAAATCTAAAATTCATATATTATAATTTATAATAGTAATGCATAATTATAATAATAATGCAGTAGGTTTATGATTTATATGGTTAATGTATTTTTTTATAATTTTTTTTTTAAATTATAATTAATAAAAGAAATATGTATATCATTTTATAGAAAAGAAGATGGTTTGTTAAGAAATTTCCATATGTTAAAAGAATTTTATAAGGGTAATCAAATTTTGTATAATTTAAGTTTCAAGGGATTATATAAGAACAAGAGTAGAAAGAAAGTATGTAACCAAATGATAGTATTTAAATGGATTAAAACATAGTTTTAGGGTTACATTTAAGATATACATCAATATTAAACAATTGAGTTGTAGTATATTTAGGGAAGTAATATGGTATATCTAGGAAGGTATCCACTGAATGCGATTAAGTATTATTATGTATGGAGGTCAATTATAGTAAACAAGGTTGATGTAATAGTGTGAACATAATAAAGGTGACAATTCTTCACTATGGTCCAATACATTGCTTACACTTCTTTACATAGCACTCTCTATCTCCTAGGAACATTCTAGAGAACGAATACTCTAGTAGGTGGAACCTTCTAGTAAACCTTCTCACCTTTATTGTGTTCACACTATTAGATGGGCCTTATTTACTAGGATTGGCCTCCATACATAATAATACATAACCACATTCACATTGGGTACCTCCCTAGGAAACCCATATTACATCCCTAGGTATACTACAACCCATCCCTCTTCATATGTTTCATCTTTGAAACATGGGAAGAAACCATACAATATGATCGGCTATGAAATGTATACAACTGGTACTAAGTACGACTATCCATCCATCCCAATGGAAAACAAACATGATTTCCATCTGTTGCCTTGCCACCCTGAGCTTGATCCTTATCACACCTTTGATTCCACATGATTGTTTATATATCCTAATATCATCGAACAGTGCTCGTATTCCTCCATGTGCCTCTTGATTGGTTTCATTTCTAGTCTCATGCTTGTTCATAATAAGCGTATTGATGGACACACCCTTGCCTTGATGATTGTTGTTTCTTTATATGGTATGGATGGTGATATACAACAACTTTAGGAATCAATCCTTTTTTCTTTAACTCTACAATACAATATTCCTTTGAGTCAATTATCTCCTTGGATTATTTATTGTGTCCTTCATGGGGATTTGTTTCACTTCTTTTTGTAGACTTGGCCTCTGATTCAACTTCGGATTCCACAATAACTTGTTTTTTTCCCCCGTGGGCTCTTCTTTATTATTAAGAGACACATCATGCAATGTACCTTTATTTTTCTTATACCAAAGCTTCACAAACTTCTTTTCCAAATTAATATTAATTGTACCAATTGCTTTCATCCTAGGATATCCAACAATAACAACCACATCATTCATACATATGGCATGAAAATAAGAATGCAACACATATTTGTCCATGGTGATCTTTAAATATTTAAAAACTTGAATATTTTTGTCCTCCACCTATGTGTTTTTCATATTCTTTGTTGGAACTTGCAATCGATATATATATATATATTGTAAATAAGTGTGTATATATTATCTTTCAAGATAAAAAATTACAGTAGCATCATGAGTGTCAAGGTACTATGAGCGTTGAATTTCCCTTGAGGGAAACCAATTCAACCTATTTCTAAAAAAAGAAAAAACCCAGTATTTAAACAACTGGAACAGAATCACCCCATGGGGAAACCGATTCACCAAGAAAATATAAGACTGAATTTTGACAAGAAAAAAGAAAAAAATTCTCTAGACACCAGATTCATCCCAAAAGGACACTTGTAGAAATGTAAATGATAGACAAAAATAACCATACAGATTAACACTTGTTCATATGTCGTCACTCATGTATTCGATCTGTCACTGTTTACCAAGTTGTTCGTTGTTGGCACCTGGATAGTCGGAGCCATGACTGTCGTTGAGGTCGTTGGTGCACTGGAGGCGTGTTTTGGGGAGTGTCAAGGGTCGTGTAGAGTGGAGAGAATTTGGAGAATTTGTTCCCCTCTTTTATCCATAAGTTTTGATAAGAAGCGTAGGTTATCCACATCCTTGTGGACCACAAACACCAAATCATGCAATATCACCATTGCATCTCGAAATATTGCATAAGAGGCATAATCTGAGCAGGAGTGTTACTGGCTCGATGGTTCTTCCAAGTTGGTGGAGGTGTCTTCCCGAGGAGCCATGATCGAGGGTGGTTGCGGGGGGTGAGAGGGTGGGGGCACAAGAATAGAAAGCTCCGGTGAATTCGTTGGTTTAACCAAGGCTGGTTGTGAGGAGGAGGCGAGGTCTGGTAATGGGCTAGGAGAAAAGCCCAAGGAATTTCCCTAGAGATTGAACCACTCCACTCTATAATCCCATGGCGAGGAAAATGGTGGAAGACCACACTAGCTCTATGAGGACTAGCTAGAGGAGGAAGGTGAGGGGTTGTACAACGATGCAGTGGTACGAGGAGGCCCGATGGCCATGATAACTCTATTTTGGTACTAGACAGAGCCTCTCTTTGTCTTCCCACAAAGATGAGGCATGACCAAGGTAGAGAGAAGAAGTAAAAGCATAGAGAGCAGGAAGACGTAGCAGGTGAAGGCCAAGGAGAATTGAAAAAAACATGTTTGCATTGCAGGGAAGGAAGAGACATGTTGATCTAGCTGAGGAGTGGCATAATGAAATGGAAACAAGAGTGGAAATACACACACGTACAGAGGTGACTGCCATAAACGATGCTCCATTGATCGGGCGAAGAAGTAGAGGATGACACACTCAAGAAGTTAATGGAGGGCTGGTAGAAGTGAAGACGGCTTTTAATCATCAAGAGGTTAAGAGGGAAGGTGCATGCACCAGTCACATGTTTGGTGCAACACTGGAAGGTTCCATCCTTTCCTTTGACACTTGGTCACTGCTAACACACCATCTGAGGGGAACTTGCAATCTATTAACCAACATAGAAAATGTGATAAAATTATGCATGGAACTATGGTTAATAGAAACAATGATATTTTCTTTATGAATACATCCATGACCGTGTAATATAGAACTTCCATATAAACTCTCGTTTCTCTCTATATCCTTTCTTCTAGCATGAGACCAACGATTTAACAATACTTTTTTGAATTTCTCATATAAAAGTTCCTTTATCTCTTCATGGTTAAAACCATTCCATGATATGATAACATCATCCTTTAAATTAATAGGTAGATAGAAGCTCCACATGATTGGATGTTCAACCTTCATCCATTTTATATATTCTTCAATACTAGGAAATTAGATTTCCCTGTGAAATACATCTTGCTCGGAAGAAAATTTCAACAAATACTAGGGTTTAAAAACAATTTACTGTGCAAATCGAACGTCTTTTTCTGAAAAATGTAAAAAATTAAATATTTTAAAATGTTGATAACTTTACTTCTCGAACTTCATTTCGAATGATTTGTTTTTGAAATCGGGAATTTATTGGAGAAGAATTCATATATGTAACATGTTTCTTCCAATTTGGCAAAGAAATTTTCATAATTCAATCTGAAGTGCACCACCTCCCTTTTTACTTTGAAAAAGTTTCTAAAAAGAATAAAAAATATTCCTTCTTTGGTTGAAGAAAGAGCTCCAATACTAATTGTTAATTACATGAGTAGATTTGAAAATATATCATAATATAAACCCTCAATCTCAATAAGAATAAACCAAACCATTCACAGAATACTCAAGACAATATTGTAGACAAAACTCTTGAGGTAGTGTAACACCATATATTAATCATTATGGAAGGATAACACCCCTCAAGCAATCCTTGATTGTTACAATAACAATATTCTTCACTATGCTCCAATACATTGTGTACACATTATTATATAGCATTCTCTATCTCCTAGGAACATTATAGAGAAGGAATATCCTAGTAGGTGGAACCTTCTAGTAAACATTTTCACCTTTATTGTATTCACACTATTACATGGGCTTTATTTACTAGAATTGGCCTCCATATTCCGTACCTACCTAGGTACCCCATATTACCTCCCTAGGTATACTAGAAATTCCATATTGGTTGAAAAATTCCTATCATAGGGATATGGACTACACCTAATGAGAGGGCATCATTATTTTCTAGGGAAATATCACATCCATCAATTGATTACTAGTCTATGCTCTTCTCCATGGATATTGCAAAATCCAAGAAATAATACTCACCATTTTCCAGGCCGTGGAGTTTTCCATCTATGGGGTTTTCATTTATTCGATTGATGTGAATTCTTGATATGGCCCTGACAATAATATTGTTGGCAAGCCATGTTTCCATGATGGTGGCCATGAACCAAGATATAGGGAGAATAAAATTCCATAGGTACTTGAATTATTGTGCAAAGAGCCATGCCCCATATATGTATGAGATTCTAAAGGTGTGCTATCTCTGTATTAACATTCTTATATTGAATTTGTATTTTCAAGTTGAATTTGGAATATATCAAAATTCCATTAAAATATGAAATACCATATCACATAGTGTTTTTGAAAATAACATCATTCAACTTTTCCCAAAAGGAAAAATAATAACTTGCATTATAATGAGTTGTAATGCTACATGAAATTTTACTACTCATGGGATTTTATCCTTGAGGAAAACAAATTTCCATGAGATAAAACTATGAAGGAGTTGACCACAAAGGTTGGATGCCTAGACCTAAAGTTACCTACAAAATTGAAGAAAAAGAAGAGCCTAGCCCATATGCATGAAGTAATAAAGAACATGTAAAGATAACATTACTCTACATAATGAACTCTTTCCAAACTGAGTGAAGAACAAATGAACGAAGTATTAGCTTAGACACCACTCTCAACAAATTGTTGAGTTTAACCACAAGCATGAGTCTAAGTATAAGGAACTATTAGACACCTTCAAGCTTACAATGCTCAAATCTCTTTGAGAAATGACATCACCAATCCCTCCACCATAATCCAGTTGCCTAGATTTCCATATTTGGGAAATGGTGATGAATGATTGATTCCTACACATGCTCAGTGATGGGTATGTTGGTTTGAGCCAACCAAAATTATCCTTTTATATATTCACATGACATGTAGGTATGGGAAGAGCCATCAGAATAATCACCTTCATTGAGAATTTCTTTCCTGAAAATAAAATTGGTCAAGAAACATGGGACCTTGACCAAGGACTTGACCTTGAAATGGTTTAGTTAATGTGATGGTCATTACAAGAAATATTTATTTCTGAAGAATCCATTTTCTACGACAAGTAATTCTTTATAGCCTCCCTGGAATTAAATATACTATTGGAAATAAGGATTCCTTTGACTTGGAATTAAATTGGTAGGAATCAACCGAAGGTTCTATAATTTCAACCCTTGATGCCATGCTTTTCTATGTTACGTCGTTCTTTGGATGAAAATACAAAGGAGAACATTCAAATTTTATTGATCCTCCACTACACAAATAACACACTTGACATGAAGGTATTGAGCTTACTAAAAGGAAAAAATAATTCCCAAACCTCCCAACTACTTTAGTGTGCAACAAAGATCCTAATTTACTTATTGGATGCATTTTCTCCTTGTAGGCCAGCCTAAAAAAAATCCATCAAAACTTCTCTAGTTCTTGATACACCATAGTAGGGAACTTGATAAGAGAAATGATAGCATGAGCAGAATCAAGAATCTTGGAGGAAATATGAAAATAGGCCACAAGAAATAGAGGGTGAGTAATCCACCTGTCAACGTTATTGGGTACACGTGTTGCATTGAAATATCCTAAAGTATTTTAAGATAGACTTGGAATTAAAATGATTAAAAAATAGAAAATTTCCCTAGTTTGGATCTAGATCCAAGCATACATGTGAGACAACTAGGGATATTTTCCTAAGAGATCCATTATCTTTGCATCGTCTTTGTTTAGGCCTTGAGAAATGAGGCATCATTGAATATAAATAATAAATCCTTGGTGTCGACCACCAACTCTTTTTCCTCTAGGATAGTAAGAAATGAGATTTGAGGAAAGCACCCATTGACCATTTGGCTCCCACTAGGGCTAGGGATATGAATGCCCTTTATTTTACCATGTGATATGATTCTATGAAGGATATGTTCAAGGGCCTCAACCACGAGCACTTAGAGGGATAAATCCAAGGGTTATCATGCTTGATCAACTAAAAACTCCCAATTTCCTTCGACATTTCTTAATTGACAGAGACATAGGCTGAGGCACTAGAGAATAGTGTTCCCACCACCTATATAAACAACTCATAAAAAATTAAGAACTACAACATGGAAAATATTAAATGCCACTCAACCTAGTTGCATGCTTTCCCAAAATCAATATTAATGAATAGGGATTATATCCCCATACACCTATCCCACTCCATGTGTTCCTATATTTCCAACATATTATCTATTATGAATAACATGTGGATGAATTGAGTCTCTTTAGTCCTAAATATATCAATAAAGATATAAAAAAACCTTAAGGATAGGGATTTATCCAAAATATTGTCGAATACATTTAATAGTGTAGCATGCCTACATATGGTAATGAGATCAATGGCTCATGGTCACCCACTTGATTCAATAATACCTTTTTTAATGAGAGAACCCAAGTTAATTTTCCACATTGATTCCTTGTATGCATAGAGAATATTAAACCCAACACAATACAATACTAGGTGGCTTGGAAAACTTCATGGGGTACCCATCTAATCTCAAATATTTTCTATTAACCATCACCATTAGAGATTATAATAGATTTATTAAGGACAAATCATGGTCACAAATATTTTTCTACCCAGCTGGGAATATATGGGCATAAATGTAGGTGAATGTTTTGATGGCCACCTAACAAGAATCTATGATAACTTGGGAATACAAGATAGTGTGATAGTGATGAACAAACTCTCATTGAATTCCTACATTAGTATACATCTTTTTGGCTAGAGTTTAGAAGGTTGGAATATTATGAAGGCCTTTTTTACAAGAAGCAATTTGAAGAATGATTTGATGGGTCTATTGCTTCATTTGAGCCAAGAAATTTTACCATGATTCTATCTTTATTAGACCTACCAAATTTATTTTACCTTCAAGAAATTATTGAGGTTGGTTTCACTTTTTTGAAGGCTATAATATTAAAGGTGACTATTTTGATTTGAAAAAATGATAGATATAGATATGTAGGAAAATATTCAACCAAAAACATATAATTTACTATTGAGACTTTTTAAATTTAGCGTATATTACCAATTTTATCATATTTTAAGTAAAGAAAGGTGAATTTTTCAAGGGAAAATGGCCAATTGGAATATATATAGCCAAAACTAGCCAATTAGTGAAAATGCTCCCTTAAAAAATACTTTGAGGCTATCATTAAATGGGGAAAAGTTCAACCTTTGAGAAATGGACTCGAATTTAGTGTTTCCCCCTTATGGTACAAGTGTTAAACAACCCCTTCCTATAGCTCAAATCCATATAGGAATGCAATGGTTCAACCAATTTCTTAGTTTTACCACTCAATATAGTGATCCTCTCTTTATGACCAAGGAAAAATATGCCAAACCGTTAAGATGGATTGCATGCAAGTGAGACGCATTAAGGAGAAACCAAAACTTCCAAATTCTCACCTTGCCACTCTCTAAGAAATGGAAAATGTAATTAGATGATGGTAAAAGAGGGTCGTCTCTCCCAACATGTTCACTACATGGATACCATTGTAGTCAAAGACAAAAAAAAAATCTTTAGGAGTATGGATTTGTCTATTCATTTCATTACCCACTTGAGGATAACCCTATTATTGGAGCAAACAAACCAAAATTTCATAAAATATTGTCGTTGATACTTATTAGGGTTGTTGTAATAGATATAAATACATAAATGTAAATATAAATAAATAAATAATAATCAACAATTAATAAAGTGTATACATGACATCTTAATGAAAGGACACATCACTTATGAAAGGGAACCCCTATGTGGGTATATATACAACCCTCACTTTCTCACTTGTAATCATTATATACTATTCATATGCATATTATTATATATAATTGTTTATTTATCCTTATGGATGTATTTATTATGTTCAAAGTATTTTGGATGTTCATGTTGTGAACGAGATTGGTTCACCTCATTTGGTATTAGAGCTTCGTTGTTTGATCTTATCTCGTGGCCACAAACTTTTTATCATTCCTTTTATGATCTGGGTTTTGGATAAACCTTATCTTTTCAGAGTTCTTTGAACTTTAGGTCCACAACCGCCTTCATGCATTTGACCATTGAAAGTTTCAAATCTCTGATTTGGAATTTTTGTTGAAGAATTGCTCTGTTGCAAAAGAAAAACTGAAGAGAAATAGATAGAAAATCATCAACAAATAATAATAATAATAATAATAATAAAGGGTCTTATAAGAAGGATATTAAATTGATTTGTATGGACGTTATACTATATGAATAGAATCATGATTGGACAAAAATTCATATGCTAGCATTGTTTCCATAAAAAAACAATGAATAGGGAGTAAATACTCAGGCTCAACGTGGTCAAACCATATTTTTTATCATTCAAAATTCACAAGGGAATATTTGGAATTATGTCATGAATTGAATAAACATAGATTTTTGGGGAGAATGAAGTGAGTTGGATGCCACCATATGGAGCGTGCAAGTCAAATTTTGCAATTTATGGGAAGAGTCCTAACAGTTCTAATCCAAATTTTATGAGTATAACGAAATGAATACAAATCTATATTATTAACACATCGATTCAATGAAAAATAGAAGATATACAATCAAACTTGGCTTCTATTAATAAATAAATATGTTGAAATTGTAAAATGTAGACTGAAACAAGCTTGCTAGAATGGTGGGGGCTTATCTATGAGAAAATATGTGATGGCTTTTCTCATTCGTAAGAATATGAGTACAATGAGACTCTGAAATCATTTTAAAAATAAACGTGAATTCAATAACCCTACACAAAAAAAAACCTAACCCTAGGAGATGAAGCACCAAGAGTCATGTGGGCCTCATTGGGGTAAGTTGGTACATCAACTTCTTGGGGTTGTAATTTTTCATACAATCTTCGTTTTTGGCGCACGATAGCCCGTTAGAAAGTTCTATATGAATAATACAAATTATGTCATCAGACTCCAACTTTTTCTACAATTTGACTCTGACGATCCCTAAAAACATTGTTTAGGGCCTCAAACGACCTTGGAAGTTCAAGACCCGAAAACTAGGAAAAAATGTGAAACTGAAAAACATTCAAGATGAGTCAGTTGGAATAGGTGGGTGGCCACTGATATCCACCTGGATCAATCCTACCACCTTAGGAAGAAATGGTATTCATTGTGTTGAGTTCCCCCATCAAATGAGGAAATGTTTGTTAAATTTGGCCCCAGGTGAGCCACTTTCCTTGGTGCAGGAACTATCATGCTTTGACAACCCGATATAGTTGGATCATCTACTGGAGAGTTCCATTTACCTGTGTGTCCATGCTATGATCATTGGATGCATGCTCCATGCAGTCAGGTTTGAGATATGTTGGTGTCAACTATTCTCCTATGTCTAGGGTATCCAATAATGGTGGAAAGTATGGATGAAGGAGACCACATTGAACACTGGGTTCAAGCCAAGTAAGGGAGGATATTGATTTCAAAAGCATTGTCGATCACAACCTTAGTGATGGTGTAAGTTCCATAGAGGAATGGAAAAAAATTTCGATGGGGACTTGTAAATCATTCTTTATACAAGTACAACCAAACTTTGTCTCCCACCAACCAAATGTTCAGAATCAAAATATTTCTTTTGTCCTCAATGGAGTGCCCTATCAAAAGAATACCACTAGTACTTAGAAAGGGGTCAAAAGTAAGAAAGTTGGGGTCCCAAGATGCAATTAAGCCACCGGATGTCCCTGCTGCAGTCACAGCACAAGTAAACCAATCGGGTGTTAGATTTTGGGTAAAGGATATTCCCTTCTCCGTTGATGCCAGAAGGAAACTTACATTAATATTAATTTGGCAACTCAATTATTAATTCTAGAGCCAAATATAATTAAAAATAAAGATGATGTTTTTTACAAGGAACAATATATAATTAAGGACTTACAAGTAACCATTGATGATTATGAATATATATCTCAATTCAATGTTACAACTATGTATAAAGAAGATATTAATGTAATTCTTAGGCTACGCTGGTTTAAAAAGCTAGGTACCTTCATCTTAAACATGGAGAAAATATTTGTGATGTTTCCCTATAAGAAGAAGTTGATGATATTTCAAGACATTACTATGAATTCATATTCAAACGTACCTTCATAAAAATCCCTAAAATACATCTCAAAAGTGATCCTTTAGAAAAATTGATTGTCAGTATCGAAGATACAAAATGAATTTGACTATGCTTTTGTTGATAAAAACAAATAAATTTCTCATTTAAAAGACCATAGTTAGAAATTATTTACACAAGTCAAAAGGTCCAAGGCTACATAGAAGATTAATCAAAGATTAAATCAAGAAAATGAATACATTGATAAATAATATAAGAATATGCTATGAGTAAAAGATGAATAAAATTGTCACTTCGAGATCCTTAATCAATTATTTCTAGAACAAAGAAGTTAAAAGATGGAAAACTTGACACTCTAGACATTAAAAATGACATCAGATTATAAAATGAAGAAATCTCATTCCTAAAGAATCATAATTAAAACCTACTTATGAAAATTAAGAAGCTTAAAAATGATAAGAGGTCATTGGAGAGGAAGTGAGAAGAAATCCAGGAAGAAGCATCAAAGTCATCAACTATAAAATCCCAAGTTGCAAAGGAAGGAACTAATAGAAATCCGATTGAAGTACGGTCAACTTCATATGTTGAAGTAAAAACGATGGAAATTACAAGTGTACTTACCAATAAAATTTCATTGATTAACATTGTAACGTCATTGCATGAAGAAAACAAAAACCCAAAAATAAATTAAGAAAAAGTACAAGTAGAACAAAGGAATGTCATGCTACGAAGAGAACTTACCATCATCCAAACTATAAGGTTACGGTATTACACATCAAAATAGCCAAATACAAAAACAACATGAGAAACAAAGTAAATATTTTGTTATATTAAAAAAAATTTCAAGTGTTGAATCTTATCATTTCCAAAATTAGAGAAGTTGTGTCAACACTGTTTTTCACAAAAATGAATTAGTGTGGTCTGATGCTTTAACAACTCAACAATTCTACTCAACTCTTCATCACTCATATCATATTGTATCATCAATCTTGAAAAATTCAAGAGAAAATAATCATGCGAAGACATTGCGAGCCATAACAAATATGCAAGCATTCCATCAATATGCTTTGAGGACAAAGCATGTTTAAGGAGAATGAAATGCAATATATATAAATACATAAATATAAATATAGATAAACATCCAATAATTAACAATTACTAACGAGGAGACATGACATCCTAATTAAAGGAGATGTTTCTTATGAAATGGCACCACTACATGGGTATATATATATAACCCTCATTTTCTCACTTTTATAGACCAAGACTAATATTAAATCCACAATAGGATTAATACTCTATTAGTGGCATGTGAGTAAGTTTAGCCCCAATTTTTTAGTTGGGTTTCCACATTATAGAATCTAGTTGAGCTTCAAAGTTATTTGTCTAGATAGTGATAAAATTGAGCATGCTCTTCAACCATATTTGGCACATATGAATGTGTAAGGATAACAACCCTACCATCTGGCTTAAAGAACATCCATACCACCTAGATATATGGGTTATTTCCTTGACTAGTTACGAATGATTTAAACTAGTAAAAGATAAAACTGGTAACCTCACATAAAAATTGTCCATGCAAGCTATGGAGATATGCATCGTTATGCCGAATATGATTCATGGAAATAAAAAAGTATTCACTTTCTCTTTTCATATATATAATATGTCTAAATATGAAATCAATGAATGAATTCTTCTCACCATGGTATTGTTGATCAAATATGTAATACCTACCAATTTCAAGGATGTAATCTTCATTAGGAACCCTCTATAATGGTTCTATAATGACATCCATTTCCTCCATATCCTAAGAACTTGATTTGTAAACTATCGTGGATATTCCACTAGAATAGTTCATCACAACAAATCTGATAAATAACTAAAATATTTATTATTAAAGTTATTTTTCCTTTAGATTTCCATAATATTTAGTTACTGACATTTCTACTTATGCATGAAGTAGATAAAATGCAAAAAATAAAGATTCATAATAAAATAAAATAAAGTTATCCACAAATAAAAAAAATATATGAACCGGTAAACACAATATGGAAGAAAACTCAGCTAGAAGGTGAGGTTGTTTTGCTCTCTTTTCTCTGGTATAGAAATGACGCAAGTACAAAGAAAGAGGATATCTTTGTGAAGTTTCTTTAATATGTGGCATATATGGATTCTATATAATCTCTCCTCCTTTTTTATGTTCACAGAGTACCACTCTCATATTTTTTTATCAACTATGGAACAAGATACAATGCAAAAGAGTGGAACCCCTTCTCCTAGTGGCCATGTAGTTAACATAGCATGATAGCCATATAGGGTTAGGTTTTTTACTTCCTCAATCCTCAATTGTGAGAGGGTTTTGGAACATATGTAGAATATTCTTTCAATTACATATGTGGATATCCCCATATGCATGAGTAATGGGGTTGACTAAGCATACTCTTGTACCATGGAGGTCAACATGATAAGTCAACTTGCAAGAGGCATAATGTTTCCATATGAACTTTGATTTACACATCGTCTACACCGTTGGAAATTTCTCAGAGTGTATAACATTATATGGGGTGTGTGCATAATATTTAGACACTAGAAACCAAAAAATGTCATTTAATGCCTCAAAATGGCTCTGAAAGGTTCCAGACCCCAATTTTCCAAAATGGGACCTGGCACTAAAATGACCTTAAAAGTTGATTCCTTCAATTTTTTCCACTCTGAAAGCAGTGATATAGATGATAAATAATATAGTTATCCAATACAGATCATAACTAGACACCTAGCAGGTGTTATGGGAGATCTCCAACACACAGTAAATGCAATGGTCTAGGGTGATGTTTTTTTCTCTTTTTTGTTCTTCCTCTAATTGCATAATGGTTTATTCATATATATTTAGAGGTGATTATAGGTTCCTTAGTCATCCTCCCCTACAGGTAGAGTAACTTGAAAAGATAACATGGATTCTTTTCCTATAGTTGAAATGGTTAGCTTAGAGGTCACAAAGCTAGAAAAGATGCACCCCTAGATTGGGCCTTACTCATAATGGTAACTTGTCTTTTATTTACAACTTGAATCATCTTTCTACCTTCACGATAGGTTGGATACTTTTGGGTCTATGAAGATAGGGAAATAGTAATAAAGGTATAAATGGATTTATCCTTAATTAGTAGGGGATATCTATTGATCTTATTATTGAAGATTTGATCACATGGACACATATTTAAAACTTGATATAGTGAACAATGTAGAATAAAATCATATCTTATCATATCTTACTTTGATGAAAACACATTCACACAAATCTTCATACAAGTTAAGCATGATGCATATTATACACTTATTTGGTAATGGGTTAAATAACCAATAGGGTTGATGGAAAAAGAACATACCAATAGAGATGCAGTAAAGAAAATCCCAACGTTGCATTATAAGGGTTGGAAATTTTACCCAAAATTGTTAATGAAACTAAGCTAACTCATATGCAAAAAAAAAAATCATAGCACTCTAACAAAACCATTAGGACATTTCGATAGAACTGATTACCATGCATTACTACGTCAATAGCATTCTTGGTCTTCCTATATGAAATTTGGAAAAATTATTATGCCAAGCTTCCATTATGCATGCAAATCCAACGAAATGGTTCTTAAGAATCATTAACCAAATTCTTATGCCAAGCTTCCATTGTGCATGGAAATCCAACGAAATGTTTCTTCAGAATCATTAACCTAGGAACTAATGACACACTCAAGGGGGACTCTACTTGTTAAATATTGTCAAATTGCGTGACTCTTCCAGTTGGTGTAAGAAAAAAACATATTCAATAACATGAATCTTAATAGGTTTCATTTTAAAAAATGATTGTGCCTTGTGGAAGAAATTCGGAATAGCCTTTTGTGGCACTTTATAGGCCTAAACATTGGATAACACTCATTTTTCATTCTTTAAAAAAAAATAATCCTTTATAAGACAAATCATGAAAAAGGTGTCTATTTTCCCTCCCTCATTATGGAAGTTAGACTAAGGCCCATTGGATAAATTATGTATTAAATACATTACATATAGTAATAAAATTGATAAGATGGCTATTTGTTACAACTAGGACATAGAATCATAAATAATCGGATTCAAGGAAGAAACCCTAGCAAATATCGATCCTTATCCCTCTAGAAAAACCAACCACGATGTTTATTTTAACATGGCTAACTTTAAGTTTAGACTTTAAAGTAACATCAAAATAGTGAGCCGATCACTAGATTATTTGTTGTAATTTTTCATTCATAAACTTAGAGATTTGCAAAAATAAATTATATATTTTTAGATAAATAAATGTATAGTTCAATTATATTTATATGAATAAAATGTACATAGATATAATCATGATTGGGAAAATGATATTTATTTAGATAGATTAGAGTTTTGATATTCAATGCATGGAAAATATGATTACAAATACTTTTAGTTAAGCCCAAACTATGATGTAATTATTAATAAACGTTATAAGCATGCTATGATATATGTCATATCTTCATTGGGAATTTAAGACATTTCCATGTACATATTTCTTCTCTTTCTTATTACGGACATCCATCATGCAGTTGAATAGTGAGGATCTTGTGGAGGCTACAGTGCTAACTATTGGAATATGTAATGATGACTTGTGTAATATTGTTGGAATGTATTAATTTGGAAGGTAATAATGCCTACTCTTATTTAAAAAACTTATCCCACATGCATCATGAAGTGATATACTATTTTTACCATTCATTATATAAAGATGTGAAATTACATTTATCCCACATGTATTATTGGGATGCAATTCCTCCATATCTCTCGGTATATAATAGATATAAGAACCCATGAGGTACATTGAAATGAAGAATCACATGGTGATCGTATACAATGGAATGATGTGAATATAGAGTGCGATGTGTGGGAGCTCAAGCGTAAGATGGAAGATTTATAAAGAATAAAGAACACAATACCCTCCCATGAATGTTTCTCCACATTGTGGTTTCACCATATATATTTGGTGTACTCTTTTTCTCATGTCTATTTCATATTATGATTAAATGATGTTTAGATTATGATTAAATGATGTTTTTATATGGATATGAGGATAGTCTAGTAAGATTATTCTTTTCAATATTGTTGTATTTTTATTCATATGTTTCAATATTCTAACACTAACCCCAACAATTCAACTACATTGAAATTAATCATTCAATGGAATAGGTCCCTTTTTAGATCCATGATATTGAAGTCATGTGGACTCTTAAACCCCATTGAATTGGTATCAATTAAAACTATCTACATTTTAGGACTTGGCTTGATTTCTTTAACCATTTTCATATGGATAGCTCTTAAATTTATAAGAGGGATAGTAATATTATGGCTACATTTTTATTACACATGAAATATACACACCTAGGTACCTCGGCCTAAGTGTTGTAAGTGTAATATAAGTGTCTCATACACCTTGACACCATGGAATAACCTATGTCACAATCCCTAGTCAATGTGGAGGAGGGATATATTACATGAAGGCCAAAATACCAAGTGCACATGTGTAACGAACCTCCTCGTTACGACGACCAACCTCTTAACAAGTGCCAATATTTTTTTTGTGTGTGTGTGCGTGTGTACCAGGATAAGAAATACATTTGACTCTGTGTCGCCATACGGTGACGAATATGGTGCATGCAACTGCAACAACAACATAATGATCTAAGACGCACATAAAGAATCCATAAGCAAGGGAGACAAACAATCGATGAGAATAAAAAGACTAACTACCCGCCCATCCTACCCTACAATGGTTAGGACCTCCACGACACATATGCAATGCTCAAGCCCTGGTTCCCATCGATTTTAACCATTTAAGGTCTCAGGGCTAGTGACTGTTCTGAGGAACAAGGAGGTGTCTACATCTCGCCCAACACAAGAAGACCAAGCCTTCTTAGCTAAGGGCAATCATCAAATAGAGTAAACAACCCATCCATCAATCAAGGATAAAAGTCGAATCTACGAACCCTTTATCAAGGTTAACGTTTACTAAGGACACATCTAATTTACCATCAGTCATTAATGCACCTCCCATTTAATGTTACTTATAATCAGTTTATCATGTCTAATAACCAATATTAGATCCATAGTGACAAAAAAATGCATCCTCAATCAATGAGCTAGTTTGGAAGTTGCATTAGGCTATAATTATATCTCCAATTAATCTCAATTCACATCTAAACTAACAAGGTTGGATTATTCCATAATTACAACTTTAAAATTTATAATTCAACATTGTCTATCAACATTAATCAATATCATTATGATGGTCATCTAATTCAACGAGTCTTAAATAAATCAATACATACAACTAAATGAACCATTAAAATCAACATCATTTTCATATCTAAACTAACCATTCTAAATTGATCAATAATACAACTTTAAATTTTACCATTCAACATTATCTATTTAATCAATATCAATATAATAGTCATCTAGTTCCATAGTCTTAAATAATCGAAATACAACTAAGAACTAATTAACGTTAAAATCATTTTCTTAATTAGATTATCCATTCAATAATACAACTCTATATTTTACCATTCAACATTAACTATGTATGTTTACGGAGAGAACATTTATAGCTAGAAACTCTTAACTATAAAATAGTTGTAGGTTTTTGAGTGGAAGACCTAATTAGACGATAGTTTTCCTTGAGCAGCCAGCTTTGCGCTGATAGTGACCAGGCATATTTAACTTTGTTGACCGTGTTTAGTTCTTTTATGAGTTATGTATTCTATATCTGTACTAAGGGCTTCACCAATTTAAAAATAAACAATAGATATTTTCCAAGATTAAATAATTATTTTCGATTAAATAAATAATGTTTTCAAAATTCATCATTGTAAAATAAAAAAATTAAAGTTTTTTTCTTTTATTGAAAGAAGTAGTCCTCAACTCTTTCTATATTCAAAGAATTCTTAATGGAAGTTCTCTTCTATACAGTAAGTAGTTGAAGAATTTTAGCATCCAACCTCCATCTGTCTATTTTTAAAAGCAGTTGTGTTAACTAGCTCCAGGTTGCGTTAAGTTGAGGCGTAAATGCATGGTTAGCCATAACTTACAAATCAAACGGCAATTCCACATTATACTTTAATCATTAAATTCAATCAATGGTATCCACTACGATTTAATTAGGCAATCTGCATTATAATTAAATCGTTAAATCAATCTAATTAATCAATAAATTCACATTACTTCTTCAAGACTTCGTTAATTAATATTTAACCTGGATGGCAATTCCAATTTAACTTAAAATAAGAACTGGCCAAGAAAAAGGTAAGTTTTCCTAATCAGTTTGAATACGGTACTAACAAGGCTATTAAGGTAGATCGTGTTCATAAAAAGAATTGATTAATAACTGTTGTGTAAAACCTGGTATCCCTTTCCACCGGTCAGCTAAGAGTTTCTTAGTAAAGGAGCAACCATCAGTTGAAAAAAAAGGGTACATGCACCAGCCTTAATGGTAAGTTGCCTAGAAATTACTACACCATTAAATGAAATCTCAGGTCGTAATTAATGAAGGAGTATAAGCTAGTATTAAGAAATCAAATGCATTTCACAAAAACAAAATGCAGCTTAACTACAGGCCCAATGCCAGGTAACACTAAGAAAGATGTAGACATCAATTAATGGACATCACTACGCCCAATGCTCCAGAGGAAACCACCTGGCCACATTTATGAAAGGAGGGATCGTTGGGCAAGCACCAGACGAGATTTACAGTGCCGAATGAATTTGCAGTGACCAAAACAAAACGAATTGCCAGAACACACTTGCCAAAATGAATTGGCAGTAACCATTACAAAACAAATTGCCAGAACACATTGCCAAAATGAATTTGAAATAACCATTACAAAACGAATTTGCCAGAACGAAATTTCAGAACCAATCTATTAAAATGGAAATGCCAGAGATGAATTATTCAGAACCAATCTTTCAAAACGGAATTTCCATAGATGAATTTTTGAGAACCAATCTTTCAAAATGAATTTTCCAGAGATGAATTATTCATAACCAATCCTTCAAAACGAAATTGCCAGAGATAAATTTTTCAAAACCAATCTTTCAAAACGAAACTGCCAGAATAAGGATGAAATGCCAGAACAAGGATGAAATGCCAGAACAGTTTCACCATTACACCCATCAAGGAAAGAATTCAATTTTTTCCTTATCTATTTAAATAACAGAGGTAAATAACTTTATTAACAGAGGTAAGTAACATCAGAAAAAAATTTCATCATCTCTCAAATAACAGAGGTAAGTAACTTTATTAACAGAGGTAAGGAACAACGGTAAATTTTTTAATTATCATGAGGTTCTTCAATAGATTATTAGTTGTAATTCATACCTAAGAAACCTATAGAATATAAAACTGTACATGATTTGCAACAATAATACTGTATCACATGAGAAATTTTAAATAAAAACCGTAGTTACAGTAGTTACAATTGTAATCTCTGAGTAAATAAATAAAAATAGCCCAACAATCCATTTACCCCGATATATCGATCCCAGCATAAGTCATAATGCATTCTAATCTACTAAAATACAAATCATACCGTTGCCTTATCGCCCGCCTCAAATGATGCCCACGCACTCCGTGCCTCTCCCGCTCGCCAACCGTCTAGACTACACCGGTACCTCCCAACCAACGCTAGGGGTACTATGCTTCCCCCTTAGCCACCCGAGCTGCAAAGGGGCCACACACTATCTATATGGTACGTCTAGCTCTCAGCTCGCCTCTCAAGGCCGAGCTACCACTCCTCTTCGAGCTGAGAAATCCCAACTCCACACAAGTAAATCAGTTAAGTCACTAATCCGATAGCGTAACGTTACGTTAACAGTCGATCCCTTTCTTCCTCCTCCTTCCTCTCTTTTATAGAGTTTTATAACTTCCAATCTTTCCCCAAATCTTATTTAATTTAAGTTTTAAATAAAAATCTTCTAAAAATTCTCCATCGTACAAGTGTCATTCATCCCCCACATTCCTCCAATAATTATTTTCTTTAATTTAATAAATTGTCTAAATCCCTCACCCACCTAGAGTTACTCCTAAATTTACTTCTAGGTGTCCCTAGATTCTCTTACAGGTTTTAAAGACTTTCCCTAAAAAGAAGTTGCTAATTGAGTTCAATTTAGAAGGTTCTTAATTGCAGATTCTTTACTAAGTTGACCTCTTTCTTTTTACCATAAGTTCCCCTCTTTCCTTTTTTATTTTACCTCCATCCCCTAGTTTCCTAAATTTTACAATTTCCCTCTTTCCCCTTTTTATTAGAGCTAAAAACGGCAGTTGCAATTTAACCCCTTTTCCCTTTTATTATTAATTCAACATCTTTTAAAACTATCAAAAGTTAAAAATAATTAATTTCTTCTTTATATTTTTTTTTTTCCTTCGGTTTTATTTAATTTCTTACTTTCTTCATTTTACCCCAAAATTTATGAAGACCAAATTATTACGTAAGGGGTTTTTATTTTAAATTTTATTATTATTATTTTATATAGATATTTTCTCAAGGGTAGACAAAATCTTACCCCTAGCGAAGTTTTTAGACTTAGGACTTAGATTCTGAACTGAGTGACATTTAATTAGGGGAGTTGTTTTAAAATTTCTTAAAGTGTTGATTGTCTTAGGGCCATCTAGGTTCGTTCATTTATCATCCTCAATGCGATGTGTCCTTCAAGACGCACTACGTGCTCCAAGGGTGCCACTCGCCTCTTGTGTTTCTTTTGTGCGATGTGCTCTTCAGGACACACCATGTGCTCCAAGGGTACCACTCACCCTTTTGTTTCTTTTGCGCGACTTTCCCTTTAGGATGCACCACGTTCTCCAAGGGTGCCACTTGCTTCTTGACTGATTGGTAGACATTAATAACCCCTGGAGTCAATACTCCACCAGGTGAACTTGTGGGAGACTAAGGGATTCTAAGGAATAATCCACCCACCTTATTGCACGCCCCTTAGAATCATTGCAAGCAACTGTTGCAGTCTTCTCTCCCGGCATCGTAGGTCCTCTCGAACTAGGTAATCGTTAACCTACAGTTCGAGCCACGATGGAAGTGATAGTAGGAGGTGTCAGGGCTATTTTCCACACCTCTCCCTCAACCTCTCTGGTAGTCATGTGTGACCTCTTTACTCCATATATGAGTCTAGTCGGCAAGCTATCGTCAACCTGCATCATCAACAATCATGTCAGACATGTCCACATCATATCATCTAATCAAATGTACTAAAATCACAGTAAAAAAATAAAACCCCCATAGCACACTCCCTGACTCGATCCGGAGTCCAAGGGTTCCATCGATGCCTTTGCATCCTCAAGGTCCAAAACCCTGCACACTCAGTAAATCCGAGTCAATAGCACGTGTCTATGCCAATGCAGTAAAAAATCATATCATCTATCATAACTCATCATAATCAAGGACAAATGTTTTAATATCATAATAGTCTGGATCACTTGCGAGCAAGTGTCCTCAAAGAAGAAGTTTTCTTAGTGCACCAGAGTGGGACGTTACAACATGAATTATTATTAATATTCATGAAAAAGAAATTAATTAAGTGTGAGAATCCACCTCACATTTGGTTTCCTATTTTTTAGGGAAGGTCGAGGATCTCATGGATGGTTGAAATATTTCCTCCTTAAAACCCTTGAAAGATATTTCCTCCCTAAAATCCTTAAGAGATATTTTCTCCCGAAATATCTTAGAGATCCCATTTTAGTGGATCTGATGAGTGATCCTCTCCATGGTGGTTAAGCCTCCAAATCCTATATAATGAGGGATTTCCATGGAGAAGGAGGTGTGTAAATTTCATGTGTAACAATCTTACATTTGAAAAAACTGTTGCATGGAACAACTGCTACAAAGCAAGGTGAAATAGAACCAAAGATAGGGATGGAGTATGAAGAAGAAGGTCAAATGGAAAATAAAGCAGTTATTTGAACAGAAGTTGAGGAAATTCTTGGAGTAATTGAAGCGCAGGTTAAATGCTTTGATGCATAAGGAGAAACTAAAAGGAGTTGAGTTTAGATTTAGGCCATTGATAGAAGGAGGATTTCACTATTGTGAACTAGAGTAGGGAGATATCCTTGGAAATGATAATGAATAGGATGAGAGACTTGTGGGAAGTCTCATGAACTCTTTGGAGAGTTTAGATCAACATATGGACATTCTGAAAGAGGAATCAAATGAGGCTAAAAGGCCTAATGTTTTTTAAACTGGCATTTTATGTATGATTAAAAAAACATTAAGAAGGAAGAAAAATAAATGTATAAAAACATTTGAAGCAGATAGGATCAAAATTACATTTTAATGGGGATGAGGAAAGAGTGTCTCGTGAACACAACCAAGAAGGAGGAATACATAGACATTTTTCTAATGGGATCGATGATAGACAGTTAGAAGAATTTATTGTTTCCTAGGAAACATAAGATTGTGCTTATGAAGATAGCCAAAGGGAAGTTGAAGAGAAACAGTTGATGCAATGCTTTCAAAGTGTCATAAATAGGTAGAGCTACTAGAAATATTGTTGATAGAACCTGAGTCAGAAAGGGAAAGTACAACAAGAGAGGAAACATGTTCAAAAGTGCCTCGCAATGAAGCAGAGGTGCTTATTGCATATAAGGAGGTAAAAGTAAATTTTAATTTTCTATTTAATTTGGAAATTGCAGGCCTAGCGGAGGAAAATGAACATGATATGGAAGTATCCTCAAGAGTGTTTACTAAGGATGAAATTATACCTCAATTTCTGAATTTTGAGGATGACTTGAAATTATTAGAGGAATGGTTGACTAGCAATGGAGGACAAGAACACTGAAAAAGTTTTGAAGACTCAATTCAAACTAATTTTAAAGAGAAGATGGAGATGTCAATAAACAATGGCATAATTGGAGACAATAAGAAGTGGCAAGTGGAAATCAACAACAACAATATTCAACAAAGGGAATATCAACAAGTTTTCAACAAAGAAATGTACTAGCCAAAAGACATATTGGACATTGAGATTGAGTTAATAAGGATGTTTATGGTGAAGATGTCTCAGAGATGACATGCAGAGGAAAGGAAGATCTACATTAGCCAAGAAGGTGGGAATAAATGAAGTAACAAGAAATAAGTGACAAGGGAAGATTTCCAAAACAAATCTAGCAGGGCATTGCATCATACGATGTGGAATCCAGGAGATTTGCAGTCAACAACAACAAGG
Organism: Picea engelmannii; assembly: GCA_009831015.1. Classification (NCBI taxonomy): domain Eukaryota; kingdom Viridiplantae; phylum Streptophyta; class Pinopsida; order Pinales; family Pinaceae; genus Picea; species Picea engelmannii. The sequence goes on along the minus strand of ML777135.1, from coordinate 218,677 downwards.
TAGCGGGACAAAAATGAAGCAAGTAGAGAGCTTCAACATAAAATTTGGGACCCTGGAGGACACTACAAGAATGAATTAGTTGAAAGAACTTGTGATCAAGAGATCGTGAACAATTTTTGTTCCTGGGGAGTCTATTGTAGGAGCATTATGACTCCCAAAATATTGTACATTTGATTATACCTATGGCGGTGTTTCATTTTCTTAGGAAGTCGATTCCCTAAAGAGATTTTATTCTAATTTCCTGTGTTTTATAGGAGATCTAGAATGTATGAGTGGATTGTATTGTATTCAGATCTACTTCTAAGAGTTGAGAGGAATTGAGAGATCTAGAGTAATTTAGATCTCATGAAGATTAAGAATCCTAGGATAGGCATTGAATGAGTAATTTATGGATCTGAGAGGATCCTTAGGAAACTATTGTGTTATTGAGGATTTGAGGATCCTAGAGTTAAGGCTTGTTAGAGGATCTTGTGGATCTAAGAGGATCCTTAGGGATTTGTTGAGAGTAATTTGGATCTAAGGTTGATTCTAGTTTTAGAAGTCTTTGTATAAGTTTGTAAGCCTTGAAAGTATTTGGGGTTGACACATAATAGTAGATCAGGCAATAGAGAAGTGTTGACGGGGGAAAGTGACCGTCCGTCAACTGGAAGAATGAGTCTGGTCCGGGGTTGTTTAAATAACCCAAGCCGTTTGGTGTAACTCCTTGTGACAGGTTTAATGGCTCTGTTAGCCAATCTAAAAGTCCTAAAGAAACAAATAAAAGAATGAAATAACTAACTAATTGCTAATTACCATATATATATATATATATATATGTGTGTGTGTGTGTGTGTGTGTGTGTGTGTGTGTGTGTGTGTACATAAGTATGACGTAACTATTATAGATATATTTAAATAGCATATTTACTTATCTTGTTTATGTACATGATATACACACTGCAAGTTTTAAACTAAACTTACAAAACTCAATGTGAAAAATGACTGCTTTGAAAAAAGCAGATAAAGAAAGCACATAAGATATTTTTTCCGTTTTTCTTTATCAATCTAAAGTAATAAAAAAAATACTATGAAACAAAAATATGTGGATAGTCAAAAGCTAGACCATATAGTTGAGTTTCAGTTTTGATTAAACGACAGAAAAAAGAAAAAAAAAACTAACCTTTTAGTGAGTTAACGATATGCATCCAAACATCTGCACGATTAGAGAACATCCAACCAACTTGTCCAAGAGGGAAACCTAAAAATGAACCCTAAACCTATTCTGAATAAATGCAGAACAATGTGTTGGTAGTTGAGTTTTAATAACATAATGAATGATACAAATAGTTGCTAAGATCTATTATTGCAAGTGATTACATTAAGATAAATATGATTGTAACAACGTTGCATTTAATCATTCAACTAAAATTTAAAGAGAAATCTTGTCATTTGATTTGAATAATGATCACTCTGTTTAATATCTGAAGCATCAAATATGGACAATATTTTAAAAATAATTATCCCAAAAACATAACAGATTATGAAGTTTATGAGGACAAACAAAGTATAAATGAAAAAACCATTTACAAGAAGATAAAGCTAAAATGAAAATTGTTGTTCCATTCAAGTTTGTGAATTAATCGTCCACCTTCAGGCCCAGGCCAAGATGTCTTCATTACAAAAATCTAAAGTATTTAAAGAGTTCAGGCAAACTAAGCATCCTATCTTCTAATATAGGATCAAATCCCAAGATGATTTACTAATTACAAAAATAGAGGGTGATAAAACCACTCAATATCAAACTGTATCTCCCAAAATTATAAAAGGTTTGTTTCTGTTTACAAAATGAGGCAAAGAAATGGTTAATTAACTAATCCCATAAATGCTCCATCTTATTAGATAACCACAAGCTACACGATATCCTGAAAGGAAAAATGAAATAAAGAAATTTAGATATTAATTTAACCAATATTTTCTAAAATTTTGAATGAGAATAGACTGGCTACAAAATCTGTTGATTTTGTAGCTAGTCTTATTTTAAATAACATAAATCTAGTTCAATCTATATTAATAAAAAAAATCAATAAAAGAACAACTAATGTAAAAACAAATCTTTACCTTTCAAATGAATGCTAAATTCGACTCATAAAACCTCAGAGTTAATCACTGCTTTGACGCAATCAACATTTTTTATTATGACATTTCCAGTTCTTTTCAAGCATTTTCCTTGCCTTTGTGCACTGAACTTGAGTCCGTGGTTTTCACCTGTTAATGAGTCAATCTGAGTTGCGAGGGTCTTGATCTTCACTTGAAGGAAGGGGACATATGTATAATACTTGTATATCCAATGTAAACACACCTCACACCATGGATTTGTAACAGTTGGTTGAGGAGACATATGACTGTGCGTCAAAATGTTGCCACTGTCCACTGTGGTTTTTTGATTGATTTTGATCCCTAGAAAATCTTCGTTATGTTTCAGGCATGGTGGCAGATTATCTACAAAATCGCAAGTCTGTCTGGGATCCGATTTATGGTAATTTAGGTCTTCCTCCTCCAAGAACTTTTCGATCTCAGGATTAGAGCTATCATGGACCTCAATCTCCTTGATCAAGCTCACATGAGATTTTTTTTTATTCCATAAACTCCTTGAGATTAGTCACCATCTCTTTTGTTATTAAACCCTACGTTTGGATTCTTCCTTGATAGTTTGCATGAGAGTTTATTGCCATTCTTTTCCATGGTATTAGCGAAAACATCCTTCTCAAGCTCAAGAGATTCAATGACACTAGGGTCAGCATCTTGTTGCTCGAACATAGGCTCATCGAGTGTAGCCTTATCACAGGGTTCTTTGGATAAGAAAATTGGTATGTCACTGGAAGGGACAAGGGATTTTTCCATCATAGGCTTATCAACCACATGAACCTATGCAGGGTTGGATGTAACAAAGACATTGCGAGATAGGAAAGTATCCCAATCGTCGCCCTGTAATTTCAAATGATGGACTAACAACATCCTAATTAACCCATGGTGGAATAAAATAGAATTCAAACTCTGCCTTTTATGCCTCTTAGCCATTTTATATAAACTTCTCAATAAGTAAAATGGCGTGTTCAACTGGAAACCGATGAAATTCATTAACAGTATTATGTGGTAAAGAAAAATGAGGCCGAAGCGACCTTCACATGTAACGAATTGTCTTAAAACTGCCAATAAACTATCCCACCTAGTCTTTAACAGAGATATCGGCATACCATTGCCACAACACTGGATTTTTCGAGAGGTAAAGAAGAAAATCGATGGCACCTCCACCAACTTGGAATTCTTAACCTATTTTTTCCTGGTAAGGGGAAGACCTGTTTCCTAGCTCAAAAATTCCTCAGTGATTTCAATTTGAGCATCACCCACTTTGGCTCTTAATCCATCGAAAGAGAGGGCGAACTCCTGGGCAGCTTGCAAGTTTTAACCTTGGAATTTTTTTAGAAACTCAAGCCAACCCTGACTCTTAAGGTCTTCACTCACGTCGTCATATAGAAGCAAGGTTTGGGAGCCATTTGGTTCAACACAAATGACATGGGCCATACGGATTCAAATAAGAAGTCACAAAGGTAGACAGAAATCATTGTAAGCATGAAGGGTTTCAAAAACAGAGGAAACCAGGGAAAAAACCAAAGGAATAAAACACAACATTACCCTAGCACGATTAAATGAGGGCATGAGGGGTTTCATATGAAAATAAAACATTTTTTGTGATGAATTCCCAAGAGTATAGAACGAAGCCCAAGAATTTAACTTGGAATGATGTTTCTGTCGATTTGGAACTACCACCTCAAACATAGTACAGGGTATGACAGAGTGTATTCGAATATCATCATTGTGTAAAGGGTGGAGTTGATTTTCTAAGGTTAGGAGAATAAGTGTTTTACAAACCAAATCATAATGATAAGAAAAATGATTTACCAAGAGTTATAATGAAATAAAACAATAGTCTAATTGCAATCAATTCTTGGAGTATTATCAAAAACTCAAGATATATCTCATAATCAAATTAGAAACTTATAACAAAGGTTTTATTTATATATGATAGACTTCAAAGAAAAAAATACTCATTAAAAGATTTGTAAGAACATCAACCCTTTGAGATATAAGCCTTAGATACAATTTGCAATATGATCATAAGTCTTCAATGCTTCATTCATGCTTTCAGTCATGAATGAAGCATGAAAACAAAAAGAATAAGAACAATCGATACAACCTCTTATAGCTGAAAAGTCACCTTCAAACAATAATACTTTTGACAAAGCATAGGTAGCTACACAGATTTTTCTTTGTCAATTTAAAAGCTGATAATGTTGTGGAGCTGCTAACAATGGCGACTTACTGGGAGAAGGACTTATCTATGCACCGCTGATGAGTTCATGTTAGGAACATTTAGAAATATTATAGATCAAAGAAAACTGAAGGACATCAAGCATTCCAAATATCCTTACACATTCCAGCCTCAGATATCTTCTTGTTAAAATGAAATCCGGTGAGATATTTTAAAAATGAGAGCAACGATGTTCAAGTCAATGGCTCTGATACTATTGACAGGGCCATTGCTTCCAGTAGGTGTCCATAGCATCGGTAGGGATGTCGTTAACCCACTCTAACCCCTCTACCCTGTCCAATCATTTCAGTTCAGAATGAGAGGCAAATATTAAAATTTTATACCTGATAATTTTCTTGAACCCGACATTGCTTTGCTACCAACAAGCCTATTCAGTACCTCAGCGAATTTGTCTTGGCATAAGGCATGCATTTACCAGCTTCCAGCAGACCCATTCAGTATCCAAACGGGTTTACAAACACTTCCCACAACTCTCGGGAAAATTATTCACAATCTGATATAATTTATAGATATTCAAAAGAGCGGGGTGATGCTAAAAATTTCAGTCTTTGGCACATTTGTTATTTTCCAGCCTTTAATTTTTTGCCTAATCACCTTCATTATGATCTGAAATTAGTTTCTTATTGAAACTAATTTTTCGAGGACAAGAAGGCATACTTGAGTTTCTTTCTTTAAAAGCAGGGACAACGTAAAAAGCTTTAACAATGGTCATGTCTTCTCATAATTATAAAGTGAAACCATGAAATCGATTGTGAACAGAAAAAATTATTTAGCTAGTCTACGTTTCAGGAAATTACAGCAATTGATGCTCTGACAATCCTCGACTTATTTTTAAGATGAGGCATTCTAGTTTCCCTTCTTGAACCAAACTGTGATACAGACATGTTTTAACCGGAAAGCAATGAAAAAAAACAAAATGAAAAAGAAACGGAAACCGGAAAACAAAACAAATCAAAACAGAAAAATTATGTACAAAAGGTGAATCTGGGACTTGTCATGAAAAATACATTTTGAGAGCTTGGCCATTCACTAGGAAGGTGTCTATCTTTCCCTCTAAATTATGTAGGTGGAAAGAGATGGGACCTAGTTTTTCAGTGATTAAGAAGGGTCCTAACCATAGGTTCTAGAACTTGGTATGTTCCCCTTTTCCTTCATGAGGTTTATCCCATTTGAGAACCAGATCTCCCACCTCGAAGTTCCTATCCAAGGAAGAACTTGAATTGAACCATATTTAACCAATACGTTGATGCTAATCTAGTTTCAGCAAAGCATTAATCTGACTTTCAAGAGGAGGACAATCCTCTTCCTGAACTTTCTGTGATAATTGCAGAGAGGGAAGCATAACACGAGGGAGAATTGATTCTCTTTCATAGACGAGAAATAAAGGAGAATTACCAACAATGGTTTTCGGAGTTACCCTATCATGCCAGAGTGCATTAAAAAGTGTGTTGTACCAGTTTTTGTGGTTTTTGGAAGTTGTCCTCTTGATGATTTTGATCATGTTTTTGTTTGTTGATTCTTCTAAATTGTTTCCTTGGGGGTAATAGCTGGCAAAATATTTTAGTTTTATCCTTTTTTTCTAAAACAAAAGAACTCGTATCGAAGGATGAAAATTAGAAAGCGTTATCGAAGACCAAACACTCAGGAATACCGAATTGCGTAATGATGTTTGAATTAAGGAAATATATTACCTGACTAGTGTTTACCACTTTTAGTGGTGCAGCCTCGGACCATCCGGTAAAATAATATGTCAATGTAATGATGTATTTATGCTACTTCGATGAAGTAGGTTTAATTGTCCCTATAATGTCAAGACCCCACTACTGAAAAGGAGAATCTACCAAAACAGGTTGCAAAGGGAACACTGCCTTCTGTACTCGTCTACAAGCCTTTTGGAAGATTATGCATTTATGACATAACACATGGGCATATTTGAATAACGTGGTCCAATAGTACCCAAATATTAATACTTTGCGAGAATTTGTGTCTCCACCGAAGTGCACACCAGCTTCTCCTGCATGCAGTTCAAATAACACTTTATCTGCTTCATCTCTTTCCAAAAAATGCATGAGGATGTTATAAAAAAAAATTCGGAATAATACGCCATTTACAAGCTGGAAAGGTGCAGATTTTAGTCTTAATGCTCTTCTGTTTTTTGGATTGATATGGAGAGGAGATGAACCATGTGTTAGATAAAACTTAATGTCATCAAACTAAGGGTTAGAAACAACTTGTGTACAACAGATTTGATTTTGACTATGTTGATTTATAGTTAATACACTAATTTGACTTTGTTGCTCTTCAACTAAATCAACCACTAGTTTGCATAGACCTTGACCTATGACAATTTGTGCAGGGGTAATTTCGAGTTCATACTCTTGTAATGATGTCATCTAGATTGCCCTTTTTTCACCTAATTCCTTTTGCACTAAAAAGTTTCGGACACCAGGGTAACGCACAATGACTTTAGTTCTGTATTTCCGTAGATATGATCAAAAATGTTTTACTGCTTTAAAAACTATATAATCTTGTTGATATATAGATAGGTAATTAATCTCTACTCCTTTGAAGGCTGAGATCATAAAGGAAATGGGGATTTCATTGCTTTCATTGTTCTTTTGGGTCAACACAACGACATAAGATCAATCAGAGGGGAATGTATAAAGAGTGAAATCTTGTGAAAAATCAGGACTCATTAAGGAGGGAGCCTCCACTATGGATTTTTTTATGGAATCAAAAGCTTGATTTTCTTACAGTCCCCAATGATATTGAAGATCATTTTTAATTAAGTTTTGCAATGACCTTACAATTTGGGGAAAACGCGGGACAAACCTTCTGACAAAATTGATCTGTCCTAAAAAAGATTGCATAGATTTTTTGGATGTGATGTGTGATTGGATTTATAAATGTCTCAGATGTTTGTCTAACACATAATTAGTTAATGCATTGATTAATGTATTTAGACATCTAGGAATGTGTTGATACACGATATAATCAAAATAACATTCCAAGAGGAGAATTCATAAATATACCTGTAATAAAGTAGGACTTCAGATAGCATAGACATTACTTAACTGTAGCACTACAAGTTTTGAATCAAGTCGTATAACCAGGCGACGAATCCCAAGTGAGATAGCATCAATCAATAATTCAATGACTACGATATACTCTGCTATATTATTGGTTTCACGACCGAGGAAAACACCGTGTAGACTGATAAGTTCGTTCGTGGGTGCATAGATTTCCCATGTAGCAGAAGCTAGGTTCTAAGTGCTACGACTAGCGCCATTGGCGAAGCCAAAGTGGGGTAGCAAATACTCTGACATATGGAAACCAAGAACAACGCAAGGTAAGCGGTCGAGGGTAGAAACCAAATAACAAAAAAGCACGCAAAAGTAGCACACAACAATATGATACAGTAAAATACAAGCACTCATGGAAAGATAGTCTAAGCATAGTACTTCTTCAAGTAAATCCCATTTATGGGTTCACTCAAATGAATTCCATCATAATCTACTAACTCATAGGCTCCCTTATCCAACACTCGTTTGACAATATAAGGGCCTCACCACATAGCCTCGAATTTTCCGGCTCCTAGCAAATCACGATCTTGTTCATAGAGGAGAAATAGATCACCCTCGGAGACAACACGTGGCTTGACATGCTTGTCATATTGGGATTTGATGCGTTTCTTCTGGGTTTCAATAACTAGGGTGGCATCACAACAAGATTCATCCAATTGCATAAGATACAACATACGTTCTTCTTCAACAGAGGTGTTTGGGAGAAGTTCAACGGATAGTTTTAACGATGCAATCTCACACTCAATCGGTAGGACAACTTCTACACTATACACTAATTGGAATGGTATAAAACCCGTGGTCGACTTCATCGATGTTTGAAGGGCCCATAATGATGAAAACAACATCGTGTGCCAACTCGTTTTGTGAATTCCTATAATCCGTCAAAGCATGGTGATAAGAACCTTGTTGATCACTTCAACTTGGCCATTGTCCTGCGTATAGTAGGGGGTTGAGTTTTCATGTCGAAGACTGAACTTTTCTATAAGCTCAGACATCATGAATTTTTGAAAGTGGCTACTGTGATCAGTGACGATAGACTGTGGGATTCCAAATCGTGTGATTATGTGATTGAATATGAATAGGGCTGGATTTTTTCCCGTATTGTCGAATGTAGGTATCGCCTCGGCCCATTTTGTGAAATAATCCATGGCTACGATAATGTATCCATGCCCCCCGACTGAGTGAGGGTTATAGGTCATGAAATCGATACCCCATTTAGCGAAAGGTTCAACAGAAACTACAAGGTGTAAGGGAGCGGGATGAGATCTTATCTTATGATTATATGTTTGACAAGCATGGCATTAATGGATGACAATTATACAATCTTTAAATAAAGAAGGCTAGAAGTACCCTTCTTGCAATATCTTCTGGGCAATGGCATACCCTGACATATGACCGCTACATGCAGTCATTCAAATCTTTCTCGGCCTCATCAAATCTTTCTCGGCCTCATCAAAGGTGAGACAGCATCGGAATATAGAGTCAACACCACGACGATAAAGAGTGTCACCGAGAATGATGTATGGGCGGGCTTGGTAGAGGATGCGAAGATGGTCTGTACTAGAGAGGTCTAACCATAAATTTTGAGTCTGGAGATAAATGATAATATCTCCATACAAAGCATCATCAAAACTGATTAGAAAAAGGGATTCATCAGGTAGGGAATCCTATGCTACATTTTCTGTCTCAGCGGAGGGAAGGTCACATATTACCTCAGCAAACACCAAGGATTTCTTGGACTTAGCACGTTCGAATTTTAAGTCAAACTACTGGAGAATCACTATCCATTTGGAGTATTTTCCCCCTAGCAATTGACATGTAAGAATGTCTTGCATAGGGTTGCAATCAGAAATTACAGTGAAGGAAACATTGGACATCTTGAACAACTATCAAGGCCAATTTTTCAACATGTAAGTACTTGACTTCGGTAGTCCTGAGACTCCGACTCAAATAATAAATAACATGTTCATCATGTAAATCGTCTTCTTGGACCAAAATCATGGCAATGGTACAGTCCGAAGCAGTGAGATAAAGGAAATAATATCGACTATAATCGGCCAGGAACAGGAGTGGGGTACAGGTTAAAATCAATTTCAAAGCGTCGAAGGCTGTGTTGGCAGTGTTGTCCCATACAAATTCAGATCCCTTCTTTAGTAGTCGAGTAAATATGAGTGTTAACTCAATGTAGTGTGGGATAAAACGACATAGTAAGTTTTCCTTCCCTTGCAAACTTTGTAGCTGGCGAAGTGAGGAAGGAGGAGGGAGATTGAGGATCACCTTGACCTTCAAAGGATCTACCCCGATTCCCTGATGCAACACAATAAAGACCATGAGTCGGCCAAAATACACTCAAAAGACACATTTATGTGGGTTTAAGAATATACGATAGAACCAACAACGAAGGAAAATGGCTTGGAGGTGGGTTGAATGATCACTACAATGCATGGAATGCGTTGGTAGGTCATCTAAATATGGTTGTACAATATTATTAATATCATGGAAAGCGTAAGACATTGCACGTTGAAACGTTGCACTAACATTCTTCAAACCAAAGGGAAGTTTCGGGTAGGCAAAGGTGCTCCAACGACAAATAAAAGAAGTTTTGTGTTGATCTGTGGGTAAGATATTGATTTAATTATATCCGGAGAGACCGTCCATCAAAGAGAATATTTCACTTCTGGTGCAATTGTCGATGATTTCGTCAATGAAGGGGGTAGGAAAGTTGTCCTTAGGAAAATCTTTGTTGATATCCCTATAATCAACACAGATATATATCGTACCTTGTTTCTTGTTAACCTGAACTAGATTCGATACCCAATCAGTCAAAGACATAGGATAAATAAAGCCAGCTTTAAGAAGGTTTTTGACTTCAAGCTTGATAGCAGTTGCTTTACGGGGGTGGAATAGGTGAAGTCTCTGCCAGACATATTGTAGCATCCGGGTAGGTCTTAATTTCCTGTACAATTTCAGGGTCAATACCTGGCATATCTTCGTAGCTCCACACGAAGATGTCACAAAACTCTTGAAAAAGTGATTTATATGTGACAACCTCATCAGTGGAACATGAAGCTCCAATGTGGACATTTTAGACAACTCCAGGTTTAATAGATATGTTGAGGGGGGTGGTGGGTGAAATGTTACTTAAGTTCCCTTCGTATAACACATCGTGCATGGATTTAGGAACCAAAGAAATAACGACAACCATCGACGGAGTCGAGATCCATTGGTATCTCTCAATGGTGTGTTGTTTGAGAAAGAGAATGGAACGATGATGCCCATCATCCCAAGGGGTATCTTCCATCGACATAATCGACATAATCATGTCATCCGTGGTTAAACTAATGAGGAATGGGTTAGGAGACGAATCCCAGAGAGAGGGAGTAGAAGGGTCAGCCAATTGAATTACTTGGTAAGCAAATTCAACTAGACTTAAAGGCATATGGTCGCCATAGTGAAGATAATCACCAGGTTCGGGTACTATCCACGGGTCAGAAGACGTGGGAGTTTCGTGGATGAAGGTGGAAATGATATTAATCAAGGCAACCAAAGGAGGTGGAATGTCGGATGGTGTGATAAAAAACGTACCCATAAAAGTTGAATCTTTTAGTAGACCCACACCAACATTTGCGTACCCAAGGGGTTTCTTTGCAATGAAAGGTACGTTTCCGGTACATGTATAAAAGTTAAAAAAGGCCAGTTGTTCTATTGTAACTACTTTTCCCTGATGTGGAAAATGCACTATACAGAAAAGAGTAGACATGAATGCATGCATGGAATCGATCCAGCTACGGCCAAGTAAAAGGTTGTAATCGAGAGGTGCGTCAAAGACCTCAACTTCAACGTTGACCATTTTTCCTTCTAACATAATAGGAAAAGAAGGGAGGACATTGTAAGGTTTAAATCTAGATCCATTAAAGGATTTGAGCGTGTTGTGTGATTCAGTTAAGGAAGCAGAGCCAATGGATTTCCAGCAGGCAATAGACATGACACATGTCGAGGCACCCTCATCAATAATTTTTCGACAAATGTTCTTGTCAACGAAAACAACTTGTATTTGAAATGCGAGATGAGGGTGTAACCTCGGAATGTGATATTCCAAGTCAAAGACTATTAAATTCATATTTGTAGGGTAGATTCCACTGATATATTTTAACAATTCCTTCCGTTGTGTAGGACAACCCTGAAGGAATTCGAGGGCTGACATCATGGACGGTGCTTGCGCTAGATCCTCTACAATATTGTAGTTCTGGGAAGCACATGCATGAGGATTGAAAGAAGAATTTCAAACCACACCCTTGGGAGGAGGGCAAAGGACTATATCAAGGTTCGATCATTTGATATGAAGAGGATCATTGGAAGGTGGAGCCGAGGGAGATTGTTGAACCAATGAAGGTGGTATATCGTCAACTTTATCCTTGGAGGAAGAGTAATCTTTGGCACGAGTGGTAAGTGTGATGTCATTCTTCTTTGAATCACCGGTACACATAAGTACATAGGAGGTAGTGGAGGAAGAAGGTTGATCATGGATGACCAATTGAGATTGTTGTTGAGAAGGGAAGGGTTGAGACAAGACGACAAGTGTAGGAGGTTTTGGGGTCCCTTGAAGGAACTTTGTGACCTTGACACATATCAGACAGTCCTTCGTGTAGTGATCATCAGCACAGATAAGGAAAGGATAGTGAGGTTTGTGTTTGTCTTTATCATCAACAGGTTGTGACTTGGTATTTTCATATTGTGGGTTGTTATTTTTATCCTCCTTATTCCTACCCTTCCCTTTTTTAGATTTATTCTTACCGGTGGGAGTGGATTGAACAACGTTTACTTCTGAAGTTTTATCGGTGGGAGGGGTGGGCGTCGGAGAAGTTTGAACATTAGAATAATGGGATTTGGGATTGGTGTGAGAGGCCTGCGTAGATTGATGTTGAGCATGGAAAGTACCTATCACACCATCAACATCATGAGAAGTTGTTGGGGTTGTTGAGGTGGTCGTGGTATAAGGACGAGGTGCATCATGGAGCAGATCGTAAAGAGTACCCATTTGTGTTGCCATCCCTACACAATTTTTCCCTTTTAAAGAGACAAATAACAATTCATGTAGCTGCCTACGCTTTTTCATGCAAATATGGTTATTTAAAGGTGACTTTTCAGTGGTAAAAGGATTCTTTTCTCATTTTAGTGACAGAAGAGGCGCAACAGATTGGCGACTCCATTGGCGAAAGGTATCAATTTCCTACCCCATTTGGGTTATTTTAGCTCTTCTTTTGTTTCTTTAACTTGCAGGGACCATAACCGGCCCAAGCTAACCTGCAAAAAGAAAAATTCAAAGTTGAACAGAGAGAATTTCATCCGAAATTTTCTTCACGACCATGTAACAGACAATGAACTCATGTTTTAGACCACAGGAACGTCTTCAGCGCATGTGCACTCAAGATGATATATTGTTCAACGCCTTCTACGCACCAGTGCCCAAAAGTCCCTTTCAGTTCGTACATTGGCGCGCACAGTGCCTTTGTCTAGTCTGAGACCCACACACCTGTGAAGAAAAACACACATTGTAAGATTTTTGTGATCCGTGGAGGGCCCATAGCCTTCTTAAAATTGATTCCATGCACATTGTAATTTGCACCACACTTACATTCCCTCTCCATATAAAGGGATTAGTCAAAACATAGGCACTTAGGGGTTAAATTCATAACTTTTCCTTTTTTTTTACGTTTTGCCACATGGATGGTGTTGAGTGAAAAATGTGTCGCATAAATTCTCAACGATTTAATGTCAACCAGGAGCTCGTAAGCTTAGAGGCACAACACAATATGTGCGAGGATTGAAGTTGTCTATTCTACACTACTACAGCAAAGAACATAAAAAATAACATGAATGTACAAATGACAAATTTTACCTACTATATACAACACATAGGTGTACTGGCATCAGTGCATGGGGGCCCTTCCATCCTTCAGCAAGTACACCATAATCTTAACACGAAATAGAGATCAAACTGGAAGCATGTCTTGCATTCAAAAGAATATGATTACATCAATTCGAAATATGAGCATTTCCTGAACTTCACACCTATATATCCATCTATCTCTATCTTTCCTCCATCTCCATATCTCTATCATATATCATCTCTCTCCATGTCCTTTTGAAAGGAGAAGGCTCTCCTATTTATACAAGAACATAAGAAGCTACCCCATTAATGGAGATCCACTATTCTCTCCCTAGATCCATACAAATCTCATATAGTTACAACCAAATGGCAAATGATGAGAC
>ML777135.1:174343-198083 GCA_009831015.1 Picea engelmannii | reverse complement strand
AAACTTTGGAAAAGCATAGTTTTAACCCAATAATGAGGTAAATGTAATGATGTGGAGGTGATATGAAGCTGAAATGGAAGTAATTGTGAAGGTTTTAGTGAATTAATGGGGTGAAAATAAGGACCATTTTGAGACTCAACAGATGGCTTGCTTTGACTAAAGTTAAGTTGGAATCATTATACATCACATATAAAACTTGCATAGGGACCAGAAATTGGATATCAATCATTGAGTATGCTCTTTTCTTGCACCCCAAAGTGATCTTGAGAATCAGAAAGAGATTGAAGGAAAATTTCATCTCCCTTAAAAAAGACAAAATCTTTAGGAGAGGACAATAACCCCCTCGGGACTCCTCTTAGTTTATTTTTTCAAACACATCTTAAGATTGTCAGGGCCCATACATGACCACATGTTACAAATATAGGATAGTGTTGAAATTTACTTTCTTAGATTAAATCAATATGGAAGTTTAAAAGTTTTGTAACGGGCCCATACATGCCCACATGTGCACAATCTAGGATAGTTTCAAAGCTTTCTTAGATCAAATCACAATAGGGAGTTAAAGGATTGGTAAGGACCCACATGTCCATATGTTAGTTTCCTAGGGATTTTAAAATTCTGCAAGGTTTGTACCAATGACACATAGTAACTTAGGTAATCAACACTTGTAAGGACCAAGCAAAGTCCACATGCAGCAAGGTGACACCTAAATTATTAAAAATTGGCACACTTTCACTTGTTCACACACAAAGTTCACCAATCACTCACATAGTCTTATCTAGAAATCATGGAGGTTGAAGTAAGTTTCCTCCATTGGGATTCTGAAATGCCCCACCCTTTTTCTTGACGAAACTATCCACTCCCACTAAATTTCAGTGAGTTTGGTTCACACCCCCAATCTCTCACACAACCACACCTAAAAATTTCTAAAAACTCACTAAGATTTCCTCCACAGGAGGTACCAAAAGAAATTTTTTAGTCTAGGTAGAATCTTAGGGATAGGCATCCAAATAAATCCTCATTACCTAGTTCTCACATCGTCAAAACAATAGAAGTTGACAAATAGGGAACTTTTAAATCCTCCAAGTAAAGTGTTCCTACACCATAAGGCAGGGAGATACCCGTGAAGGGTTGAAAGCTGAGGTTCGGTTTTTCTATGCATCCCCCCTTAAGGCACCCACCTCTTGGACGGGATCTAGCCCGTGACCCATTTCTGAGGCGAAAAATCTAAATGTTGCACTTTGACCAAGGTACCTAGTGACCAAATTTTAGGACATCTACCTAGGTGGAAATTATGGGTTGCAATTGCACCTTGATTGGATTTTGTGTGGCTATTGGGAAATATCTCCAACTCTTTCGGGATATGCCCCCTCTACCCCTCATTATCACTGATTACTTCATCCTTCACTAGTTTCTCTTCTGGTGGCTTCAGACCCCACTGTTGAGTGCTATTGGAAGGTCCAATGCTATTTGAGAGGAATGACATTACGTCTTTTAGGACATGAGCATTTGTTTTCTTTATTCTCCCACATGGACAAAAACCACCTATCCACATGAATGTTTCTGTATCAATTTCTTTATGTATGAGCCCTTGCTATTACATCCTATTGTGAAATGTATTGTGAAGGTTCGAAAATCACGACAAAGGCTCTTTTTCATTTATTTCTCTCATCACCATTTGCACACATTCACTTAGCTAGTCGGACGTCATAGGGGACCCACTGAATCCCCGTCGTTCCAGACACTTGCTAAATCTCCCTCCTATTCTAGGGGGAGTTCTTAGTCTTGCCAACTCATCAGCTGCACCATCTCACACTCATGTGAGCACTATTGTTTTGGGATCATCTTTGTTTGGTTCCACTTTACTTGGGTCCACTTCCCAAGGTCATCCATCCACTCGCTCTCCTTTACACGGAAGCAAGGGGCCAACTTCTTCTCAAGGGGGAAGTACAAACCCACCTAGTCCCCATCAAGGGTCAGGTACCGAAACCACTCACACTATGGCCAGAACTAATCCTCTGCCACCACCCCATATGCCATACTTGGATTCCCTCAACATAGTGGATCTGACTAAAATCATCAATGATCCTATATCACACAACTCCACATGGCCTGCAATGCCTACCAAACTACCTTCAGACATCCCCAAGTTTGAAGGGAAATCCGGAGACAACCCTGCCAACCATATCATGAATTTTCATTTATGGTGATCTTCAAACAACATCATGGATGATTCCATTTGTTTGAGATTATTTCAACGTACACTCACTGACCCATCTGTCGAGTGGTATGTAGACAAAAAATCTGGGTCCCATGTGACCTTTGAATCCTTGGCCAAAACATTTTTGACCTTCTTTCAACTACCAATTAGTCATGACAATGGCCTCGAACTGCTCTCAGAATTTAAACAAACTTCCTCCATGCACATCGCTGACCACATTCACGAAGGGTGTTGACGATGCAGTCTCTGCAAGGCTGATGCTACCCCACAACAATGTCTCAATTGGTTTCTTAAATCACTTGTTTCCCTCCTTGCTAAAGATGTGGCCGCCACCTTCCCCCAGTCTGAAGAACAGGCCATTAGCAAGACCCAGTAGTTCAAACTCATTTACGTAAAGTATGGGTATCTATATACAATACTTCTAGATGCCCTAAGACCAGTGCCCTTCGGCCAATACAAGCCTGGGATGTCTCACTCAGCAGATGGATTGATTGGTAACACCACACACCACAACCCACAACCTCAAAAACCACCCATGTATGGCATACCACAATATCCTCTGGCATATGGAGGAATCCCTTATGATCCTCCTCCCCCTTACCAACAACCATACCTTGTTGCCCTTCCTCCACCCATAAGTGGACGCCCACTGGCACCCACAATACGCCCACCTATCCAACCTAGTTCTGGTACTCCCTCTACCTCAACCTATACCCTATGCACTAGTGAAAGCACGATGCCTTCCTATGTACCTTATGGATCATTACCTTGACATAATCTGTACTTTATGTTTCCTGGTCCTCCATAGCCCGTGCCTCCACCACAAGGACACCCACATGCTGGGGTTAATTTGGTTCAGCCCTCTCCCATTCACCAATATTGAAATTTTGAAAAACTGAATACGGCCAACCCAACACATCAATGCATTAATGCCAAAACGAAAGGAAAACAATGAAACAATAATAACCCAGGGCAAGGAGGGAATCATCCCCAACAAAACCAACTCGTTGGGTCAACCAAAATCCAAGGAACTAGAACCCTCATGGGGGAAATAATAACAAACGTCAAAGGTAAAATAACAACAACCTTCGCACCAACTTCCCTTTTTCCCTTTGCAGTGAGTTTGGTCACTATACTCACCATTTCCCCCAAATCGTTGACTTTAAGCGTATGAAAGACTCTGTGAATGGACCATGTTCTCCAGCACAACCTACCCCTTAGTAGGCCCCACAACAATATGTACAGAAACCACCCCTAGCTGTATTGCAAAAACCCATTCCACACCAAGGGGTGATGAACACCCAACAAGACATGCAGCCTACCCCACCACAGTTGGGACAATATCCCAATCCAGGAAATCCTCCAGATTGCACTATCCTCCTCACCAGTGAGGAAGAAGTCCTTCTACAAACACGCAGTCATCAATACATCACACCCCCTGAATCTTCTCCTACCACCTCGGAAGCACCCCCATTGATGATTCCTCGCCCTAATACTGAAACCCCCCTTCGTATTCCTTGCATCCCATTACGTAGGAATGTCCACAACCCTTAGGCTAGGGTGGCTCATAATTACAGTTTGTTCAATGATTTGGCACAATCTACGGCTGCCATTTCAGTCTTAGAAGTACTTCAAACTTGCCCCACTTAACAGAAGTCATTACTTTTCGCCCTGGGGGTAGTCGACTCTACTAATACCTGACTCATCACATTTGATATCGACAGTGGAGAACCTCGCCTCCCCACTCTTATCGCTTTTCAAATACCATTTAAAATCGAGAACATTACAGTTCATAGATGCATCATTGATGAATGTGCATCCACATGCATCATGTCCAAATCCATATGGAAGAAACTTGGTTCCCCCAAACTCATACCATTGGCCATTACCTTAATATCTTATGATAGACAACCATCTTCCCTCGAAGGGCTCTTCCAAAATGTCCCCATCAAACTCGGGGGAAAAACCATTCTCATTGACATTGAGGTTATTGATGCCCCTCTCGATTACAACATCGTGTTCGGTCATGGCTACATGTATGCTATGAAGGCAATTGCCTCTTCTGTATTTCAAGCCATGATGTTCCCGTATAACGGGAAGATCATTACCATCAATAAGGTTTCAAATTATGAGCCTAACCCTTCTTCCAACATCGATAATATCCTCCCTTTCGTCAACACTAATCCTGACACTTACCCACTCATCAAGATGGGCCTCGGAATTTTCAAATACCCATCCTTGCTTGGGACATACCATGGAGCACCACTGCTCATTCATCCTTCCAATCAAGTATGTGTCATCTCATCCAATGAAAC
The DNA here is from genome assembly GCA_009831015.1 of Picea engelmannii. NCBI lineage: Eukaryota > Viridiplantae > Streptophyta > Pinopsida > Pinales > Pinaceae > Picea > Picea engelmannii. The sequence goes on along the minus strand of ML777135.1, from coordinate 193,547 downwards.
TGAAATTGGAAACACCCTTCCTCCCAATGAGGCCTCTCTTATATCTAACGTCCCACTAGTCACAGAACTCCTTCCTCAGGAATTACTTGAAAACCCTCCACCTTCACCTATTCCTGATTCCACCTTACCCCAAGGACACATCCTAATTTGGGAGACACTCCCCCAAGATATTACTAAAATCCCCTTCTTTTACCCTCCACCAGACGTACAATATTTTCAAGTAGCCGCAACGCTTAGCCTTCCCAATATGGTGTTGGAAATCCCAGTATGGTATCTACATCCACCAACCATGCTTCCTCAACCATCCCTCCCTCCTCAAATCAAAGGAATCCTGATGCAGATTCCAGTACCTATTCGCACCGCACCATCTACACCCTCACTCACTAGCACCACTGCTACAGTTGGGGCAAGACGAGAAAAGAAAGAGCCCACTGCTCTCCTACCCCCACGTGTCCAACCTCCTTGTGCACTATGCGAGAAATATGGAAACCCCACCAACAAATGCCCATCTTTACCAAAGCTACGCAATCTAATTCAACTCAATCAAGAACCATCACCACTCATCGCTTCATCAAGTACTGTCGCTACCTCCCCTAATGCAAGTATCAAAGTACTGTGAACCAAATTCACTTGTGCCATCTGTTCATAATATGGCCATTATACACACCATTGTTCAACACTACCTCAATTCCAACAGACACTAACAACAATACGCCAGAGATTTCAGCAAGAACCCACCCCATCTGCATCATCCTCACCAAACATCATTGGCATCCATTATGTCACGACCTTAACCAACGGATGTATGAGATGCCCTTGTTCTCTATACGAATCGTTATATCATTTCACATATCAATGTCCTATGATCATAGAATACAAACAATGCCAAATGGCCCCGATTCAAAATCCTACCCCCCCCTGCAGAATTGGTGATTAACCCTACTCCATCACCAAAGGTTCGTCATATTATTTCCCCTGAGCCTGAAGCAATCCCTACTCCTCCATGATTTTTGGATGATTTATACGAGTATTTACTCCCAAATCCCCCCAATTCTCCAGTTCATTTTCCTACAGAAATTTTACGCCCGACTACCATTTTTAACCCAATTATATCTCGATATTTGGTTTATGTCGAGCGAAGCATCACAATCCCCTTGCCTCAATCCCTCTACTTCTTTACCACCAAGAGACAAGGACACAGTGAAAGTCACTGTTGTCACTCCTCCTGATCCCCTATATTCATGATAGTTTCACTACGATGAAGATATCCTCGAGGAGTTAACTACCCCTGATTTCCCATGGGATGCGCTCCACCACAAAGCACTCTTTCTTTCATAGGAAGCCTTCAAGCCTCCTAAACAACACCCCATATACACAGTCGAAACCAAAGATTTTCTCCCATCAGGGCATATATATTGGTTCAATAACCCTATCCCTTCCCCCAATGCTTTTGAAGAAGGAAATATGGCCAATATTTCCCCTACCATCAAAATCGATATTTCCATCAAATCTAGAGTCATAGAGGAAATCACCATTGGTGTTGCATGCTCTTCGAAAGAAATCACCGCCTACAATTCTCTCTTCTAGGAATACCGAGACATTTTTTCCTGGTCATACACAAAGATGCCTGGTCTTGATCCCTCTATTGTTGAACATCGCATCGACACTTGGCCTGATATCACACCTATTCGCCAAAAACAACACCTTCTACACCCCTCCAAAGTAGTGGCCATCAAAGCCGAGATGGAAAAATTATGCATTGTCGGGTTCATCTACCCCATCGCCTATACATCATGGGTCTTCAACCCTGTCCCTGTTAACAAAAAATAGGGCACCATCCATGTTTGTATGGATTTTCACGATCTAAATCAAGCCTGTCCCAAAGACAATTTTTCAATGCCCTTCATCAACCAAATTATCAATGACTGTGTAGGTCACGAGGATTTATCCTTCATGGATGGTTTCTCTGGCTACAACCAAATCCAAATACACCTAGTCGATCAGTACAAAACCACATTCACTACCCCCTGGGGAGCTTCTGCATATTGTGTCATGCCTTTTGGCCTTAAAAACACCGACGCTACTTTCCAACATGCCATGACATACATTTTTCATGATCTGGATCATATCATTGTTGCATACTTGGATGACCTCACAGCTCGATCAAAGAAACACACTCAGCATCTCGATGATTTACGAATCATCTTCCAAAGGTGTCGTCAATACAACATCTGCTTGAACCCCCTCAAGTGCATGTTCTGCGTTACTGTTGGGCGCCTCCTTGGGTTCATAGTTTCCCAACATGGAATTAATTTGTACCCCCTCAAAGTCCAAGCCATCACTGAAATTCCACCCCGTCGGAATTTATGCCAACTACTAAGCCTACAAGGCAAAGCTAACCTTTTATGGTGCTTTGTCCCAGATTATGCTACCCATGCACACAACTTCCTTCGCTTACTTCGTCATAACATTCCATTCCAATGGGATGAACATGACCAAACCACTTTTGATGATATTAAATCATCTCTCTCCAATGCCCCGTTTATTAGTCCACCTGACTATAACTGCAACTATATCCTCTACATATCAGCCTCATTTGTCTCAGTAGTAGGAGTTCTCGTCCAAATAGGGGATGATGACCGTGAGCATGTAATTTACTACATTAGTAAAAACCTTTCAGGGACACCCTTGAAATACAATCATGAAGAGAATCTCTCCCTTGCAGTTGTCCTCACAGTCTAGAAGATGTGCCATTACATTATGCTTTGAACTACCAAAGTCATAGCAGATTCCAACCCCATGCAATACTTTCTTAGGCGTCGACAAACTGACAGTAAATTTGCCTGATGGATCTTCATCCTTCAGGAGTATGACCTCGAATTATCAACACCCAAGAGCAAGAAATCCCTCATCCTCATCAAAATCATCATGGTGTTTCCCTCAGATACTACCAGTTCCCTCGTCAATACCGACTTCCTCGACGAACATCTCTTTTACATCCCCTCGAATGACCCTTGGTACGATGATCTTCTTGTCTACCTCCGAACACAAAAATTAGGAAACCACCTCTCCAAAGATGATCGTCGATGGATTTGTCACCAAGCCCCATGTTACCTACTCATCAGGGATGTTTTATATCAGCGAGGGGTCGACACTGTACTTTGTCGATGCTTAACTATCGACGAGACCGATCAAGTCTTGAATGACTGCCATAGTGGCACTTGTGGGGGGCACCTCTCAAGGATTTCCACTACCCAGAAAATCATTCGCGCTGGTTATTTTGGCCTACCTTGTTTCATGATTGTATCTATGTTGTGAAGCGATGTGACAAATGTCATCTTTACGCCAACAAAGAACGATCACCACCTGCTCTTCTACACCTAATCATCACTGTCGACCCCTTTTGCAAATGGGGCATAGAGTTCATGACTTGCAACCCTACATCCAACAATGGAAAAAAATACATCGTCGTTGAAGTCGATTACTTCACCAAGTGGGAAGAATCCATGCCTACCTTGAACAACACCACCGAGACCGCAACCCATTTTTTCTTCAACCACGTCATTTCCCACTTTGGAGTACCTCTACAACTAGTCTTTGATCATGGGAAACATTTAGAGAATGATATTTTCGTCGAACTCTCATCCAGGTTAGGCTTCTCCCATGAGTTTTCCTCCCCATACTACCCTCAGTCAAATGGGTAGGTCAAAGCAGTCAACAAGGTCCTCAAAACCATGTTGCGGCGCACGGTTGACAAACATAACACCAATTGGCATCATATGTTATTTTATGTGCTATGGGATTATCGCATGCCAATAAAAACTGCCACGAGATTCACACCATTTCATCTAGTCCACGGGGTCAATGCCACTCTTCCCATCGAGTGTGAAATCCCCACCTTACGCACCGCTATTGAGCTATTACCCGACATTGCTCCAATGGAGCAGTGTTTGCTGAACTTAGCATCTCTATATGAATATCGTTGATCTTCATTACAAAACAATGAGGTAGCCAAAAAATTATCAAAGGCCACCTTTGATCCCCATGTCAACCTCCGCTCATTCAACGAAGGTGACCTCATCCTCGCTTATGATATCTCTCACGATACCCTCGGCCACAACAAGTTCGAGTCGCTATGGGATGGAACTTACATCATCCAACATTTCCTCACTAAAGGCACATACATTCTGGCCTCTCCCAAAGGCCACCCTCTCAAAGAACCCATCAATGGGTTGTACTTAAAGAAATTTTACGCCTGAGCGTAGCCATTCTACACTAGGATTTTTCTTTTTTGTACGTTTTTGTAGATTTTTTAATCTTATTTCTTCCATACCTCACATCTAATCCATCATTTGTGTTATTGAAAGATTCCTCCCCCATCGGCCTACCAAATTGGTTACATCGACGGAGCTAGCCGTTGGACACTGAATCTCGCTTCAGCCGCTTAGGCCCTCTATTCACCCTCGCATGAGATGCTCCACTCCAACGACATATGTTTGGGTTCAACAACCAATAACCAAGCCGAGTACACAGTCATCATTGGCCTCCTCACTGAGGCTAGTCATCACCATATTTGTCACCTTAGCATTCTACTAGACTCCCAACTAGTTATCCTCCAACTCAACAATGTGTACTATGTCTGTGATCCTTGCCTCTTCTGCAAATACCTGCAAGTTAGACTCTTTTCTCGACATTTTGATTCAATCAACATCACACATATTCCAAGACAATTTAATCAAATAAAAGATACTATGGATAACCTAGTGTTAGATTGGCATTTATCACATCAAAATACCACTATGCATACATAAATCATCAACAATATGTCAACGACATATAGATTAGACATTATCAAAAAACATTAACAAACATCAACACATATGAGAACCACAAAGATCCTAAAAAGTATATCCATATATATATCGGTCAATGTGTCATCATTGTTTACAAAAATAATATACAAAATATACCATCTATAGGTAGGTGAACCACCTTACCCCTATAGATACAAAAATGGTACCCCCTCACCATATACAAAATGGGCTCACCAGCCTATATCAATACAAAAAATACATACATATAGAGACACTCATGGTGCCTCTAGAGTGTCACCACCTGGCCCTCTCTCTGGAGGAGGGACCCCACCAGCTAGGGGTCCCTTGAGTCCTGGAGGCAGTCTCCCAGTCATCACTACCCCCACTACAGTCTCTCTCTGAGCCATGATTCGCCATGCCACCGGAACAACCACACATTGTTCCATAACTCCCTCGTCCAAGATACGTGACCACATGCCCTCAGGCACTCCCTATAGTACTGCCTCCAAGAAGCAGCAAACATCCTCGAACTCTCCCCCGACCTTGGCCAGAGGAGCATGCGATGGCCCTGCACTGATGTCATCAAAACGACGTCACCTGGCCACTCTCTAATCATCAACAGGCCTCGCCCCAGTGTCATCACGTCGTCGTCGCTCTCCTGCCCACAACTCTCCCCATGAAGGTCTCACTGGCCCCTGATGCGTCGGTGCCCTAACCAACTCAACCTCATGCCCGCGAGGTCCCACATCTGCACATACACCAAACACATGATAGCATCAACATCCATATAAACACAATATACATGCTTTACTATCTAAACAAATCAAAACATCAAAATTCACATCTTACCTCGGTGGTCAAACACCTCTCCTGGTGGCAACACCATCTCTGGATCATCCCAGAAGTCCACCCCACAGTACAGATACTATAGTATGATCTGCAACATATGTGACCACACATGTGTAGCCTCGTTTGTGAAATAATGGTTACCCTCTCGACCACCGTGACGAATCATGATCCTAGACCACTGCTTCAATCATGTCTCTCGCACACCAGGTGCGCCCAACAACACTCTAGGGTGCAACATCAGAACCCTCTCCAAGAACCATGCCACCAAGATAGACCTAAATGAAAACCCCCCCATGTCCACCATACGACACCTGTTGATCTGCCCTACCATCTTGGCATGGAGCATCAAACCCCAAGAAAAATTCTCACCAGTTAGTGCCCTCTCCATAATCCACAGCTGACCCCCACTAATTCACTGAGTCGTAAGATACCCAAAAACTATCACAACCATCGCTACCATGCAACGATGAACAAGGACATCCATCACCCCTATACTCACCACAGAGCCCGACATGAAGTCATCCCTTGTACAGTACCTCTGAACAAAGGCATCCAACTTCCCATCCCCAGATACTATGGTCTCCGTCGGTAAGGGCGTTCCCCAAAAAGGGAGCCCAGTAAAAAAATATACATCCTCCACCGCAATGAAGGCCAGCTACTCCCCCCGCACCATAAAATAATGCAGATCTAGACTCCACATATGAATCAGGAACTACGGTAAATACTCTTGTCCCCGCACCAGGGGGCACTCAAAGAACTTCAGCAGCACACAAGTTTCCAAAGTATCACAAACCGTCGGCTCCTCATTGGTCATGGCCTCCCTGAGGTGTGACCAATCTCTCTCTCTCTAAGGAATCGACATCATCCAAAATGATCACCTGCCTCCACATAATCCAGTACTTGATCAACCATCTCAACCATAAACACATCAAAATATCCAAAAAAGATCATTTTTTACACCCTTCAGCTTTGCCTCCAAGGCGCGGTTGTTTTAACCCACAAACACACACACATGCACGCCTATTTATCCCACAAGCGCACCCACATGTGTGCCTTTTCATCCCATAGGCGTTCATGAATGCGTACCTATTGGCCATATAGAAACGCATTCATGCGCCTTTGTCACCTATACAGGCGCGCATCATAACGCACTTGTTCAATGCGCAGGTGTACATGCATGCACAACTGTTACGATTACAGGCATGCATGCCATGCGTGCATGATTCCCCCATTAGGGCACCCCAGCACGCAGATATCCACATTACAGGCGTGCACCCATGCACGTAAATTTCTAGATTTCCCACTAACTGGGGGGGCCACACCCACAAAACCCCCTGTATGACCCTTCGTACAAGACCTGCCCAAAAACAAAAACCCTAATTCTATGTAGGATGATACGACAACTAACCTTAAGCACGTTGGTCCTGAATTGACTGCCTCGATCTCCTGGAATCTCCAAAACTCCTCTAAACTTGCTTGTCCACTCAATAACACAACAAGTACAAATGAAGCAGCATTGTGGGACCTACAACTATATATAGTCCATATTTCCAAACTTCCATGGCATCCATTTTTTGATCCATCTTCAACCACAGGATCAGCACCTCGTAACCTACACCATGACAGTCCCTAGGCCACTTTCCATCCTTAACCCCCGAGGGACATTTTTCTCATATTACACTCAGGTATGCATGCTTACATTATTGAATAACTTCTCTATGATCTTTCTCTTAAGATATTGTTCACGTCGAGGTATTCTTTCTTCATGTGTGCAGGTACTTGCTCATCATATCTCAGCAGTCTCCCTTCAGGTATATTATCGACACTGGCATGTAGTCTTTCCCTTTGAATATCATAATGCATTTCTAGTCACACACCCCGATCTTTGCCTCTAGGATCCCTATATCTAGCTTTGTAGTACTATCACCTCCACTACATTTCAGTATTGTCACCCGGTAGTACTCCCACCCACATGAGTTGTCCCATTCATAGTCCCCCTGGGCACTTTGACACTCATGTTGTTTTCACCCTTTAGGGATGGGAGTCTCGATAGTCTTACATCATGTCGAGAATCAACCACATACTCCTTCTCCTCATTTTGATAAAACTTCCCAATAGACTCCCAGGTTACTTCATCATGGTTCTATTTTAACTGCACCCCCATAGTATCATTAACCATCCATTTCATTCACCGCCAGTTTTCCCATCTGCAGATTGCCCTCCATACATTTCCCTAAATACAGAAACTCACCTATGGGGCCCTAACCCTCCACTTGTTATCCGAGAAAATTGCACCCTCATCAGGCCAAGCCATCTTACACTAGGGCATCCATTTCTATATCTACATATTTACCTCAACTTATTCTTTTTTATTCTTTTGGTAATTTTACAAACCCCCTTTTTTTGCATTTTCATATCTTTCTGTTGCCGCCTTTAGTGGCCTTCCTTTTTTCGGTAAAGCAAACCTTGTCACCCTTGGTTGGGGAATTTCTTACTTTCCCGACATCAATGACATTATCTATAAACCCCAAGTATCCTACAACCCATACACCTTTAAATCTTTGTGTTTACCCATTTTGTCACGCCTCTGACACAATTTACTCTCATCTAGTTGTCCCCTGACACTAGATTCAGTTTCACGGTTGTTGCCACTTTACATATCCCCCCAACCAAAGGCAGTCTTGAGTCTCACTACTCCTCAACTTATTCTATGTTACTCATCATCTCCTGATTTTGTCCTAGTGGATTTCATGAAGTCCTCTGCTTCTCGAAGTCGCATCTCCCTTTCTATCGACATCAACACAGTTTCCAGCAGGGAGACAGTATAATGACTCTCAATACCTTTACAATGAGGAGTCTCGGACAGCATAGAGAGAACCATCATTTCTCTCTGATGTTGTTGACCCCCACCACATTCGACTTCAACACTTTCTCATGTTGTGGTGGGTCTTACTTTGCGACTAGTGTAGTTCTTTTTTATATTTTTCGAAGGCCTCTGAACATTGTTAGGCCATCAATGCATGTGAATCATCGACACTTTCTCTAAGTGTCATCACCTCTTTTTAGAGTTTATTCACCATCCAAATTTTCCTCTACTATTATCAACATGCCCTTGAGGGCGCTTCATTCATCTACAATGACATATGATTTAGTTACTATATTACACTCTTTTTCAGTTACATAACACGAGCATGGGGTATGCCTACCTCATTTGTACACAGTTTATGTTTTACACCTTGCAAGAGGTTGGGTTGTACAGGTTCCCCTCTCCCTCCAATGGGTCTCTCTTGACACTCTCATTATCTCTCTTTCTTACAATGGTACTCTCAGTAGAAGAAACATTGATGAATTTCGGCTACACGTATGATCCTAACCTCATCCATTAGGGGGCATCTATTATCACTGAAATTTCGCCCGCAAATGGTTACAGGAATCCAACATCTTCAAATAGCTATTAGTTCACCCATGGACCAAAAATCACCAAAAAAGCATTTCCAAAAGGTCCAAAACTATACAACCAGCTATAAAATCAACATGTGCTAAGGATATATAGGAAGTGTGTGCACATGCGTCAGTCAAAAATGCCAAAAACGCGTGCATGCACCCGAGGCACGACTGTGGATGCTAAAAGCCGTGCACACCTCAGAATGACACATTTATGATGTTGGTTGGCTTCCCACCCACTTCTAGTTCAGCTTCCAAGTCAATTTGACATCCAAATCTCGGCTGAATCCGGCTGGGTGGCTGGTCAAAGACCTAAGGGTGCCCTAAATGGCCCCTTGTTCACTCTAAAGGTTGGTTAGATAATGCCTCAAATATATGCTATAAAAAGAGGCCATGAGTTCACTACATTTTCAAGGAATTACTTTGTATTGTTATACTACCTATATTCTCTTGGACGATCCTCTTTCCTTGTCAAGAGCATACAAGCAGTATTTCATTGGAGATATTCACAACACCTTTTGAGTGAATTAGCTGGGGATTCTTTCACTATTTATTTCAAGTTTTCAAGTTGTAAGAAGAGCTCAATATTGGGGGTTCAAGAGCCCTTCCTTGGAGGAAGAAGGGATCCAAAGTCTCCCTTTCTCTTTAGTGTTTTCTTTCCACTAATACAATCCTTTCCATTGGTGGCATGTGTCTTGTTTGTTCTTTGTTCTAATTTCCTTATGCACTCTAGTTTAATTTTTGTTATTTTTCTTAGCTTAGTCTTTTTTTTATATTACATGTTTGTTATTTCTAACTTTTACCTTCACTGTTGTCCTACCTAGCTAACCCAACTAGGCTTGTACGCACCTCTGTTTTGCTCATTTCAGTGACAAAAGTGGTGCAACACTTATCATATATCAATTAAACCTTTGTTATAAGTTGCTCATTCGATTATGAGATATATCTTGAGTTTTTGATAATACACCAAAAATTGATTGCAATTAGACTATGATTTTGTTTCATTATAATTCTCGGTAAATCATTTTTCTTATCATGATGCTTGGGTTTGTAAAACACCTCTTCTTCTAACCTTATAAAATCAACTCCACCCTTTACACAATGATGAGATTTGAATACACCCAGTCGTACCCCATACTCTATTTGAGGTGGCAGTCTTAAATCAACAGATCCATCATTCCAAGTTAAAGTCTTGGGCTTCGTTCTGTACTCTTGGAAATTCATTACAAAAAACGTTCGATTTTCATATGAAGCCCCTCATGTTCTCATTTAATCATGCTATCATAATGGTGGGTTTTATTCCTTTGTTTTTTTCCTTGGTTTACTCTGTTTTTGAAACCATTCATGCTTGCAGTGATTTTTGTCTACCTTCATGACTAATTGTCTAAATTCGTCAGGCCCCTGTCTTCCGTTTCGAACCAAATGGATCCCAAACCTTTAATTTGTATGACTATGAGATTGAAAATCTTAAGAGTCAGGGTTGTCTTGAGTTTCTCAAGAAATTCCAAGGTTACAACTTGCAAGTAGCCCAGGAGTTTGCCCTCTCTTTTAATGGATGTTGAGCCAAAGTGGGTGATGTTCAAATCGAAATCACCAAGGAATTTTTGAGCCAGGAAACAGGCCTTCCCCTTATTGAGAAAAAATCATTTAAGAATTCCAAGTTGGAGGAGGTGCCATGGAGTTTGTTCTTTACCTCTCGAAAAATCTAGTTCTGTGACAAAGGTATGCCGATATCTCTGTTAAAGACTAGGTGGCACAGGTTATTTCCATTTTTAAGATAGTTCATTACATGTGAAGGTCACTTCGGCCTCGTTTTCCCTTACCACATAAGACTGTTAATGAATTTCATCAGTTTCCAGTTGAACATGTCATTTTACTTATTAACAAGTTTATATATAATGGCTAAGAGGTATAAAAGGCAGAGTTTGAATTCCAGTTTATTCCACCATGGGTTAATTAGGATGTTGATAGTCCATCATTTGAAATTACAGGACAATGATTGGGATACTTTCCTATATCTCAATGGATTTGTTACATCCAACCCTATAGAGGTTCTCTTGGTTGATAAGCCTATGCTGGAAAAACCCCTTGTCCCTTCCAGTGACAAACCAGTTTTCTTATCCAAAGAACCATGTGATAAGGCCGCACTCGATGAGCCTATGTTCGAGAAATAGGATGTTGACCCTAGGGTCATTGAATATACTAAGCATGAGAAGGATGTTTCCCTTAATACCATGGAAAAGACCGCCAATAAACGCTCATGCAAATTGTCAAGGAAGAATCTAGACGCAGGGTTTAATAACAAAATACCTGGGAGATTAATCTCAAGGAGTTTACGAAATGAAACAAAATCTCATGTGGGATTGATCAAGGTGATCGAGGTCCATGAGAGCTCCAATTCTGAGATTGAAAAGTTCTTGGAGGAGGAAGACCCAAATTACCATAAATTGGATCCCATTCAGACTTACGATTTTGTAGATAATATGCCACCATACCTAAAACATAACGAATATTTTTTAGGGATCAAACTCATTCAAAAACCTACAATGGACAGTGGCAATGTTTTGACACACAATCATATGTCTCCTCGACCATCTATTCCAGATCCATGGTGTGAGGCATGTTTACATTGGATAGACAAGTATTACACACATGTCCCCTTCCTTCAAACGAAGATCAAGACCCTCGCATCTCAGATTGACTCATTAACAAGTGAAAACCACAGACTCAAGTTCAGTGCACAAAGGCAAGAAAAATGCTTGAAAAGAACTGAAAATGTCATAATAATAAATGTTGAGTGTGTCAAAGCAGTGATTAACTCTAAGGTTTTATGAGTCGAATTTATCATTCAGTTTAAAGGTAAAGATTTTTTTTTATCTTAGTTTTTCTTTTATTCATTTATTTTTTATTAATATAAATTGAATTAGATTTTTGTTGTTTAAAATAAGACTAGCTACATAATCAACAGATTCTGTTGCCAATCTATTCTCATTCGAATTTTTGGAAAATATTGTTTAAATTAATATCTAAATTTCTTTATTTCATTTTTCCTTTCAGGATATTGTGTAGCTTGTGGTGATCTAATAAGATGGAGAATTTTCAAGCTTAGTTAATTAGCCATTTCTTTGGCTCATTTTGTAAATAGAAACAAACCTTTTATAATTTTGGGAGATACAGTTTGATATTGAGTGGTTTTATCACTCTCTATTTTTGTAATTAGTAAATCATCTTGGTATTTGATCCTATATTAGAATATAGGATGCTTAGTTTGCTTGAACTCTTTAAATGATCTAAAAATGAAGAAGACTTGTAAACTTGGAAATATTTGCAAGTAAAGTTTATGTGTTAAAAGAAAATGGATCAACTTTGCAACACATCATTAATAGGATTTACTCATTTAAGACACAAATAAACAACAACATAATCAATGAACATAAGAACATAAACACAACAACTGATAAAGGAGTTCACCCCTCTCTTGGGCTACATCTCCTGGTCTAGCTTCCAATGGATCATTATTATTAATTTCTCAAAGTGATAAAAAAAGCATGCTTTAAAATGCTCAAAATGACCAACAGACTACTCCAATGGCTTCAGAGCGTCCAAAAACCTCTAGCTGGGCTTTTTCGGCACCTCGTTTGGCCAAAAAACGAAGAAGTTAGGCTTCCTGGAAGTCCCCCCTTCAAGCTTGTTGTCTCTGCATCTACAAATTGCACCCTTGTTCATTCAACCTAGCACACACACTATTTAAAGGGTAAAAACCCAACACCAAATGAAACCGCGCCAACGATGCGAACTGTAAGACGATTATGGGCGCGCCAGCCCCTAACCGCCAAGCTCTCGGGCACATGGGTCGTCGATATGACCGCTCTCTATAAGAAAAAGGGATAACCTTTATGAGCCAACAGTTAAGCGCCAAGTGTCGGGCGCATTGAAACCATGATAACCATTTGAATGCTCCCACGCGTTTTGTGGTAAGGTTACATTCCATGGGTCATGTGACCGGAGGCGCAACTGATTGCCAAATGTAAAACCCACGTGCTTTGCAACTGTGGTCATATGTGGAACTGGGGCTGGGCTCCGTGTGTAACACCAACTCCCGCGCAAATGATATGGTATGGTCATATGTGTAACATAATAGAACCACGGGTCGGGGCTAAGCCCCGGCCCAACCCCCCGCCATATCAACCATTACATTAATTCAAATAGTTTATAACACATATAGTTAACAAGGAACAACGTGTGGCCCATTGGCAGGGCGGACTTTACAAAGGCTTTGACCGGTGGGGAAGGTCCAGGGTTCGAATCCCACATAATCCATATAATTTTCAACCAATATAATGATGCCACGTGGTGTCCAATGATTGGGCCACGTGGCATCCAACCACAAACCAAAAAATTCCACGTGTCGAAACATGATTCTCCCAACTATCAGCCAATAAAAAACTGTCACATAACCTCTGCCACATCAGCGTACAGACTCTACCACATCATCCTGTACGGACTGTACGGACTGCACAGTCAGCGCCCCTTTTTTTTGCTTGTTTGATGATTCGAACAGATCGCAACATCTCTCGCTCCCGACGTTTGTTTGAACCCGAATGATTTGCATTGGGTTCTCAATAATGAGGCCTACGCTCTCGTCCGATTTGAATCGATTCCGAGCACTTTGAATTTTTGAGAAAAATTTGATCCCCTGATCACACCTCCCCATTGGGAAGCTTTTGGACCTCCAAAAGACTATATTCAGTCTATGTGAAGATGAGGGTATAGTTCCCTCACCCTTCCAACCTCAATCCACTTGGCTTTTCTTGGATTGGTACGTTTAAGATTGGTACATTTAAGACCAATCTTAAACGTTTAAGACCTGTCAAGGATTGGTATGTTTAAAACCCACGCGCTTTGCAACTGTGGTCATATGTGGAACTGGGGATGGGCTCCGTGTGTAACACCAACTCCCATGCAAATGATATGGTATGGTCATATGTGTAACATAATAGAACCACGGGTCGGGGCTAAGCCCCAGCCCAACCCCCTGCCATATCATAAATTACATTAATTCAAATAGTTTATAACACATATAGTTAACAAGGAACAACGTGTGGCCCGTTGGCAGGGCAGACTTTACAAAGGCTTTGACCGGTGGGGGAGGTATGGGGTTCGAATCCCACAGAATCCATATAATTTTCAACCAATATAATGATGCCACGTGGCGGCCAATGATTGGGCCACATGGCATCCAACCACAAACCAAAAACTTCCACGTGTCGAAACATGATTCTCCCAACTATCAGCCAATAAAAAATTGTCACATAACCTCTACCACATCAGCTTACAGACTCTACCACGTCAGCCTGTACGGACTGTACGGACTGCACAGTCAGTGTCCCTTTTTTTTGCATGTTTGACGATTCGAACAGATCGCAACATCTCTCGCTCCCGACATTCGTTTGAACCCGGATGATTTGCATTGGGTTCACAATGATGAGGCCTATGCTCTCGTCCGATTTGAATCGATTCCGAGTACTTTGAATTTTTGAGAAAAATTTGATCCCCTGATCACACCTCCCCATTGGGAAGCTTTTGGACCTCCAAAAGACTATATTTAGTCTACGTGAAGATGAGGGTATAGTTCCCTCACCTTTCCAATCTCAATCCACTTGGCTTTGCTTGGATTGGTACGTTTAATATTGGTACGTTTAAGACCTGTCAAGGATTGTTAATCTTGGATTGGTACATTTAAGACCTATCAAGGATTGTGTCTTCATGTAGTTCTGTAAGATATTCTGGTGAAAAATCATCTACAGAAGGAATCTGAACATGCTCTCCATGATCATCAATCAATGGAGGCTCATAAAATTTCAAATTCTCAACATTAACAACTGCATACATTTGCATATACGGAGGCAAATCTAAATGAAAGGAATTGTTACCAATCTTGTCGATAATCTTGAAAGGACCATATCGAATCAGTTTCAATTTTTTTCCTTCTCCTTTAAGTCTCTCCTTACTGATGTAAAGCCAAAATTCATCTCCAACTTGGAAACTGTAATCAACACGATGCTTGTCATGTCTCTTTTTGTACTTAGCTTGACGTTTTTCCAACTGCTCTTGCACCACTTGATGTATCGATTGAATTTGTTCAATGAACTTTTCTTCCCTATCGATGTCATATTGACCATCGATAGAAATATCCTTCCCAAAGATAAAATCTAAAGGAGACTTGGGAAGATAGCCAAAACATGCTTCAAATGGCGACGTTTGAGTCGAAGACTGCTTAGCTCGATTGTATGCATGATGAATGTAGTGTAAATGCTCATCCCAAAGTTTAGGATGCTTGCTGCAATAAGCATGAAGAATATGCACCACTGTTCGATTTACCACCTCTGTCTGACCATCTGTTTGCGGATGAAAATTTGTGCTCTTTTAACTTTGGTGTCCATGAGTTCCCATAAACTCGACCAAAAACTTCCAACAAATCGAGAATCCCAATCAGAAATAATGGACTTAGGCAATCCAAAATGCACCCAAACATTTTGAAAGAACATTTGTGTCGTTTATTCAGCTATAACCTGCTTAGTACAAGGTGTTAGCTCCCAAAATGAAACTGTCCTTTTGGTCGAGTTTTGTGGTGGATAGCATGGCTATCGGTAGTTTCCTCAAGTCATTTTTGAGTTTTTATAGTTGCAAAACTTAGGTTTTGTTTTTTGTCTTAGAAAATAATATGACCCATAAAAGTCTTCTTTTCAAAATTTTCATAATTCACTTTCAACAGCTAACGTGTGTCCAAAAGTTGAGTGTTATCTAGGGAAAGTGGCGACTTTTAGCAGCTAAGGAGTGCCTCTCATAGGTCTGTGCGCTGTTGAAAGTGGTGAATTTCAAAATATCCGAGAATCAGTATCGCGGGTCATGTGCTGGTGAAAGTGCGGACTTTCCACAGCTACGGAGCAGTTCTTTCAAGGTCGTGCGCTGGTGAAAGTGGAGACTTTCCACAGCTAACGGGGGTTTTCCACAGGACCTTGCGCTGGTGAAAGTGGTAAATATCAACAACTAAGGGGCGTTTTCCACGGGCCGTTTGCTGAAGAAAGCGGGAATCATGTGCATGATATCCACATCTAAAGCAAAATGATGATATGATCATCCCACGGAAGGCAAATCCAAATCACGCGCTGATGAAAGTGGGTAATGACGGAAACTCAATTCTGCACATCAAAATAGGATTGCGATGCGAATCCGGCTCAGAAACGCACGCTCCACAATCATGGCATCAGGGATGGAAAATTCGAATTCAGTGGTGCAGGTACAGAGGATGTATTGTCGGCCTGACAACATCGAATCAAATCGTTGTTTCCATATCACGCATCATTCATGGAGGTCTGTTAAAGTTTCAAATGTTTTAAAACAAAGCCAACTCCTGAAGTGCTTTCAACAGCGCAGAACCTCGGCTCGAACAACATTTGCAGGGGTTAATATACAAAATTGTTGGGATTTTTGAGCTACAGAATGGCGAGGAGACGCAATGGTTCTCTACTCAGGAGAGCGCTCGATAGCCTGTCCTTTTTACAAACACATCCCGAAGTCCAGCAGCATTTTTCGAATGCAGGGTGTATCGAATTCATTGAGAGGTTGCAAAATGGTTGCCACCAGTCTACAGCAGAAGCTTTTGCTAAGACTTTCGATGGGAACAAAGCTCTTGTTGGGTCCATGGAAATTAGAGTAGATGAAGTTGCCATTGCTGCAACAACAAGCCTACCAAGAACCGGTCAGACATGGTTCAAAACCACTGCTCCCAAAAATTTGGATTTCAGAGCTTATTTGAAAGAGGGGTACAGGCACAAGGCATGGAAAAAAGGTATGCTGGTTTCCTATCTAGAAGAAAAATGGCAGGAGTTGCTCAAAAGCATCCAACTGTACATTACCTCAGAGGGAAGGTATGATAAACTTATGATATATCACATCAAACTCCTGGACCATTTCATGGGCAAGACTCCCCTTAATTTACCTTTTTTCCTACATAAAAGTTTGACTAAGGTTTGCAAGAAGATTAGGGCTCAAGCCTTGAGCATAAAAATTACTCTATGCCACTTCGGCCTCATAAAATTAATCATCCTGGAGGAATTGAAATAGCAGGGAAGGAGCTAGGATCATTTTCTATTCTGGGAGGGTTTTGAAACATAGACCCAGCCTGCAAATGAACCAGCGAAAGGTTCAAAGAAACAATCTTCTCCTCAAAGTAGTTCAAGAAAACGAAGGACCCTACCAGGACCTCCAGAAGACATAATTTTTGGAGTAAAGCCCCGTAGGTCGAAGAAAAGGTTAAACTTTGAGCAGAACACACAGCAGACCACAGAGAATCCTATAGAGCAGAGTACAGAGAAGAGAACCAATATATTGAACTTTCCCTATTCAGACTCAGAATCAGAGCAACAAGATCAATGCCATGTCACCAAAAGTCCTGAGCAATCAACTAAGTGTGCACAAAACTATGAGACCTTCACTCATACAGAAGAAGGAGAAACATCAAAAAGCTCCAAGTCAAAGAAGTCTCAGAAAATCAAGCATCTAAAAGAGGTAATCGCTCAGCAAGAGGTTTTGGAATGGGTAATCAAAGGAAGGTATAAGAAGTTTTTTGAGAACTTCGAAAAAACAAATGCTTCACTTGAGAGATTGGCTAAGGAAAGTGTTAAAGAGAAGAAGAGAAAGCAAAAACTCACCAAAGATTACAATAGTATGTGGTGGCTTGCCAAACGCTTTAAAAGGCAGATAAGAAGATTGAAACAAAAGAAAAAACAAAAATCTCATCCAGACCTGAAGGTACTTGCTCAAGTCACTGTTAATATGCAAGGTGAAAAACCAGAGGCACACTGAGTTTTGATGAAATCAAAATTTTGAAGGTGAAAACTCGTTTTGAGCGCAATCAGGGCTTTCACCAGTGCAAAGCGATATTTTATGACCTGTTAGTTGTTGAAAGTGGTGACTTTCAACAGCTAACCTGCGGAATATTAAACGAGTTAGTTGTTGAAAGCTGGAAAAGTAATTTTTGAAGCCAAGAACAAAACAGATCATTTTGAATAGGTTATGAAGGAGTTCCAGAGTATCAATGGACTATCAGATCGCATGCAAAGGGATCAGCATCAAAGGTTTGAGAGAATTTTGGCAACCACATGCAAATCCATTTCCTCAAAAATCGACCATGAACGTTGGGGAGATCCAACTGCCAAGACAGGTGTCCTGCCACTCTTCACCACATTGCAGATACCAGGAGCTGAAGGATGCAGATGGCGAATTTTGGAGGTTGAAGATAGTTCGAGTTCTAAGTTTAGATGTTAAGACTTTATTTTCAAGTTGTTTAGATAGAATTGAATTGTTTTTATTAAATACAGATCCATGTTTTTAGGATCTGTAAAACTGTTTGTAAGAGGTTATAAATGCCTATTTTTGATATGAAACAAGGGTTCAAACTGGGAGATATTTCATGCCATTGTATAGACTCTTTTTGCAGAAATAAAGTGGAGTTTCCTTTCGTTTGCAATACCATAATTATTCATCTTTCATTATCTGTGTTTTAATTTCAGTTTATTTTAGTTCATAAAGACTGTTACATCTTTGTTGAACTCATAGGCTTGAAATTAAAGGATTCCTTGTTGTCTTGTATTAGGCCCTACTTTCACTTGTATTGGCAAATCAAGAATAGTATTCTCCATCCTCTCTTTCAATTATTTGATCTGGTTATTGTTTACTAAAAGCACTGTATCTTTAGATGTGTGATGAGTTGTTTCTTATACAAATCATTGAAGGCCCCACTGTCCCAAACATCAAAAAACCATTATTTCTAAGTTACCAAGCATCCTTAGCCTACAACCCTAAGGAGTTTCTTGGAGTGTTAACACAAGGCATCAAAATACACATTTTTCTAAATCGATCAACCACAACATAAAGATAATCATGATTTCCTCTCGACATAGGTAAACCACCTACAAAATCCATGGAAATACTTTCCCAAGGTCAAGAAGGAACTGGAAGTGGAGTATACAAACCCAACTTTCGATTGCTAGGTTTACTTGTGGCACACAACGAACATCCTCGAACATATCTTG
>ML777135.1:112604-150979 GCA_009831015.1 Picea engelmannii | reverse complement strand
CTAGATTTGAAGGATTAAACATGAGTATAGTATGTCTCAAATAACTATGTAAAGCTCCAATCTATTTGAGTAAAGTTTCTTGAGAAGACAAATCTACTCCCAAAACCAAAGCTCTTCTCCTAAATTCTTGAGTAAATCTTTGCACACTCTTTCCTTTAGCTTGTGTAAAAATTTTCCATTCCATAGTAGCCTTTTGCTTATATGTCAATGGATAAAATTGTTTTTTAATTGCAACAATAAAATCATTCCAAGAAATTAAAATTTTACCATGCTTCTTCATGTCCTCCTGAGTCTTGGATTCCCACCAAATGAGTGTTGCACTATCCAATTTGGTTTCATCATCTTAAAGAAGCAAGCTGAATTTTGGTTTCATCATCTTGAATTTTTTGTATTGTACAATATACCTCAATATGACATATCCAATTATCTAGTTTCTCAACATTAACTTCTCCATTGTATACTGGCAACTCAAATTTAATATCAAGATTTAATGAAGGAATTTGCAAAGGAGTTTTACCATGCGCCTTTGGATAATTCGGAAGAGGTCTTGAATTGGTATAAGAAGAAGAAGAAGATGGAGGAGAGGGTGGTGGAGAAGCACCATTCCCTCCATTTCCATTTGGAGTTTTATCACCACTGCTTCCATTATTCTTTGAAGGGTTGGATCCTTCACCTTGCAACCTTGCATTCATTTCCATCAAGATATTCATCATCTCTCTCATTTCCATGACATCCTTTCTGAGATCTTCATCTTCTGCAGGAACACATTCATGACTTTCTTCATGAGCCATACTTGGTGAATGCCTCCTTGAAACTTGCGGTGATTGTAGATGCTTCCTCCTTGAAGGATGAGAACTTGGCTCCACAAGTTGACCTTATCCTATTGTGAGTTTCAACCTTGTGAGCATCAGAAAACAAAACACTTGCAAATAATCAAGTCTTCAAAAACCAGTGCTCTGATACCAACTTGATCTAAAAATTAAGAAGACTTATAAACTTGGAAATATTTGCAAGTAAAGTTTATGTGTTAAAAGAAAATGGATCAACTTTGCAACACATAATTAATAGGATTTACTCATTTAAGAAACAAATAAATAGCAGTATAATCAATGAACATAAGCACATAAACACAACAACTAATAAAGGAGTTCATCCCTCTCTTGGGCTACATCTCCTGGTCCAGCTTCCAATGGATCATTATTATTAATTGCTCAAAGTGCTCAAAAATGTGCTTTACAATGCTCAAAATGACCAACTTACTGCTCCAATGGCTTCAAAGTGTCCAAAAATGCCTAGCTGGGCTTTTTCAGCATCTCGTTTGGCCAAAAAACGAAGAAGTTAGTATTCCTGGAAGTCCCCCCTTCAAGCTTGTTGTCTCTGCATCTACAAATTGCACCCTTGTTCATTCAACCTAGCACACACGCTATTTAAAGCGTAAAAAACTGGCACCAAGCACAATCGCTCCAATGGTGCAAACTGTAGGATGGTTATGGGCACGTCAGCCCCTAACCGCCAAGCTCTCGGGCACATGGGTCGTCCATATGACCGCGCTCTATAAGAAAAAGGTCTAACCTTTATGAGCCAATAGTTAAGCACCAAGTGTCGGTCGCATTGAAACCATGCTAACCGTTTGAACACTCTGGCGCGCTCTGTGGCAAGGTCACATGCCATGGGTCATGTGACTGGAGGTGCAACCGGTTGCCAAATGTAAATCCCATGCGCTTTGCAACTGTGGTCATATGTGGAATCGGGGCTGGGCTCTATGTGTAACACCAACTCCCACGCAAACGATATGGTATGGTCATATGTGTAACATAATAGAACCACAGGTCGGGGCTAAGCCTCGGCCCGACCCCCCGCCATATCAACCATTACATTAATTCAAATAGTTTATAACACATATAGTTAACAAGGAACAACGTGTGGCCCATTGGCAGGGTGGACTTTACAAAGGATTTGACCGGTGGGGTAGGTCTGGGGTTCGAATCCCATGGACTCCATATAATTTTGAACCAATATAATGATTCCACATGGTGGCCCATGATTGGGCCACGTGGCATCCAACCACAAACCAAAAAATTCCACGTGTCGAAACATGATTCGCCCAACTATCAGCCAATCAAAAACTGCCACATAACCTCTGCCACATCAGCCTGTACGGACTGTACAGACTGCACAATTAGCGTCCCTTTTTTTGGCATGTTTGATGATTTGAACAGATCGTAATATCTCTCGCTCTCAATGTTTGTTTGAACCCGAACGAGTTGCGTTGGGTTTTCAACGATGAGGCCTACGCTCTCATCCGATTTGAAGCAATTCTGAGCACTTTGAATTTTTGAGCAAAATTTGGTCCCCTGATCATTAAATACTTCAGATTTTTGTAATGAAGACATCTTGGCCTGGGGATGAAGGTGGATGATTAATTCACAAACTTGAGTGGAACAACAATTTTAATTTTAGCTTTAGCTTCCTGTAAATGGTGTTTTCATTTATACTTTGTTTATCATGATAAACTAATATTTTTTTATAGCTTTAGACTTCACAATCTGTTATTTTTTTGAGATAATTATTTTTAAAATATTGTCCATATTTCATGTTTCAGATATTAAACAGAGTGATCATTTATTCATCTCAAATGAAGGGATTTCTCTTTAATTTTTAGTTGATTGATTAAATGCAATGTTGTTACAATCAGATTTATCTTAACATAATCATTTGCGATCATAAGATCACAACAACTATTTGTATCATTCATTCTGTTATTAAAACTCAACTGCCAACACATTGTTCTACATTTATTCATAACATTTTTAAGGTTCATTGCAGGTTTCCCCCTTGGAAAAGGTGGTTGGACGTTATCTAATCATGCAGATGCTTTGATACATATCATTAACTCACTAACAGGTTAGCTCATTTACATTTTTCTGTTGTTTACATGTCATTGAAACTCGAATGTATTGTTTGGCTTTCGACTATCCACACATTCATGTTTCATTATATTTTTTTATTTTTTAGTTTAGATTTATAAAGGCAAAACACAAAAAATATTTTTATGTTCTTTCTTTATCTGCTTCCTAGAAGCAATCATTTTCCACATTGTGTTTTGTAAGTTTAGATTAAAACTTGTAGTTCGTATATCATGTACATAAGTTAGATAAGTAAATCTTCCTTTCAAATACATCTAAAATAGTTACATTATATGTATGTACATATATATATTGATTAGTAATTAGTTAGTTACTTCATTTATTTTATTTTAGGACTTTTAGATTGGCTAACAGAGCCATTAAACCCATCAGAACAAGTTACACCAAATGGCTTGGGTTAATTAGACAACTCCAGACCATACTCGTTCTTCCAGTTGATGAACGTCATTTTCACTCGTCAACAAATGGCGCTAGAAGGAGGGTCGATTGACAAGATGGCCTTGTAGGAGCCTTTATTTTAAATGTATTCAATTTCCCCATGGCTCCCCAAATCACTGTGTTGGAACATGCTTTCCACTTCTCATTACCCGATGTTCCCAATCAGACAATCTCTCGCTTTTCCAAACTCACCTTTAATGGTGGGGGAAATGTATCTGCCAAAGACCACCTTAACAAGTTTTGGTGCAAATGCATCAAACATGACATTTCTGATTTAAAAGTTTTGTGCAGATTGTTTGATTTTACTTTTAGGGGTCAGATTAAACATTGGTTTGAGTCTTTTCCAACAAATCACATTTTTGATTGGTTTCAATTTGTAGATGAATTTTTAGATTCTTTTGAAATCTATTATTACAATCAATTATGTGAAGAATTTCAAACTTTGCTAATCAATGGCGATTCATCTTCAAAATACTTTTCAACAAGAATCCATCATGTTCTCTATAAATTTAATATCAATGACATGTCATTTATATTAAATATCCTCTATGATGCTTGTGTCCCTTTCACCTAGTCATATTCAATCGCAAATGACGAACCGGTTAGAAATCCTATCACTCAATTGCGAGAATAATTTTGTTTGTAGGATGAGAAGAATCCTTCCAAAAATTTTGAACAAGCAAGGGGGGTACAATCTATTGACAAAGTTCTCACTGACAACCAAAATGGTTTTTCCTCTGAATCATTGTATTTTCAGTCTTCGACCATTTTGGAAGAAGATTCATTTATGATTCAAGGTGAATGCCCTCATTCTTGTAACTCATTCTCTAATCAATATTTAAATTCAGTTGTTGAAGAATACTTATATGACGAAAATCATCTTAAACATTCTAACACTCCTATGAAATTGATTAGATATGAATATATGGAATTGGAAGGAGAAACCTTAAACTTTCATCCTCAAATCGTACCTTATCCACATGAAAGATCAGATTTTTTTCATGAAAGTTTTGAAATATATATTATACGGGTGGAAAACCTAGATGATCATGTTATGTTGAAGAATTTATCACCAAAAAAAAGTGAAAGTTTTAAAGAAAGTGAAGATAAATGTCTTCAGAATACCATTGTTAAATATCATAGCTCAAGAGATTCTTTTTCATGTGCTTATTTCTGATTCATTTTACTCTTTATATCCTGATCTCTTCTTAGATTCTGGTGGACTCGATACTTTACCCACAACAACCTACCCTTTTCCGCCACAATCATATCCTTTCGATGTGCCAAGATTTGGTGAAATTAATTCCAAACATAACATTTATAAAGCTGGATTTGACGCTCTTTCACTTTCATCACTCACATGGGAAAAAGACATGTTGCGAGATGATTTTACACAGTTTATTTTCGAAAAATAAAATTCACTCTCTCTTATGGAGATCAAACATTCTACACTGCATATTTTTTCTTTAATAAGCTCGAATTTTAATGTTTATGCTTCACATTTTGAAACGATCAATCTCATAAAAGGAAGCGTTCAAATCAATGATCTAATTGATGTCATGAATCCTCTTATGATGTGTTCCCCGTTGATATGTCCATTTCGTCAAAGTCATAGTTTGCATCCTAATTTTTATGACATGTTCTTAGAATGGCTTGAAGTTTCATACATAAAAAAATCTTCATAATGAAAATAAAGTTGTGCTTGCCTTATTTCTACCTAAATATATTTGAAGTAAGCATGACATGATTTTTTTTTATCCTCCATGTGAAGAAATTATTGAACACTTGGAAAATTGTCAGGATGCTAGGACACTTTGGCTTTGGATGATGGTTATGTTAGGTCTCCATAATATTGACAAGTTTTCCAAAATCACTTACACTCATCCATTCCATTATGACCCTTATCACGACAAGATTGCACAATGGCTGGAGGATTCATACATCAAGAAATTTCAAGGGAATGGTAAGATCATGCTTTCTTTGTTTTTAAATGAGGATTATGAAGGTAAGTATGATATATTTCTATCATTTTTTGATATACTACCATTCATTTTAGTAATATTTGATTTTATTTCCATTCCAGGGTTGGAGTTACTCCATGTAGTATTTTGATTTGTTTGGTAGTTAAAGAAGTTTTAGGAATAGGTTTTCTTTTAGTTTTATTTCTCACTATTTCTCTTTGTAATAATGCAGTTATGAATACAAGTGGGTGCACCAAGAGAACCATGATATGACTATTGTTAGGAAAGTCCGCTTGATCCTTTTCTCTCTATTTTTTCATTGAGTATTTATTTTCAAAACCGCAATATTATTATGAAAATTTTAAATGGAAAGTAAAGAGATAAATAAATCTGAACTGGAAATTCAACCCTGACCCAAGGTACCACAAGTAGGACTGCATTCACATCAATGAGGTTTTTTTTATGTTCTTTCAGTCTCCCAAGAGATATTTCGCGTGATGTTTTTAGATCCATATTTTGTACATATTTTTATGTTTTGATTTATTTTCTGATTTTGGTTCTTTTTCATTTTGTTTGTTCTCATTGATTTCCAGTTAAAACATGCATGTATCATAGTTTGGTTCAAGGAGGGAAACCATAATGCCTCATCTTAAATAGCAGTCAAGGACTGTCAGAGCATCAATTGTTGTAATTTCCTGAAACGCAGACTAGCTAAAGAAGTTTTTATGTTCAAAATTGATTTCATGGTTTCACTTTATAATTATGAGCAGACATGACCATCGTTAAATATTTTTACGATGTCCCTGATTTTAAAGAAAGCAACTCAAGTATGCCTTCATGTCCTCGAAAAATTAGTTTCAACAAGAAACTAATTTCAGATCATAATGAAGGTGATTCAACAAAAATTAAAGGCTGGAAAATAACAAATGTGCCAACGTCTAAAATTTTTAGCATCATACCGCTCTTCTGAATATCTATAAATTATATCGGATTGTGAATAATTTTCTCGAGAGTTGTGGGAAGTGTTTGTAAACCCATCAGGATACTAAACAAGTATGTTGGCAGTAGGTAAATGCATGCATGATGCCAAGATAACTTCGCTAGGGTACTGAACAGGACCGCTGACAGCGAAGCAATGTCGGGTTCAAGAAAATTATCAGGTATAAAATTTTGATATTTGCCTCTCATTATGAACTGAAATTATTGGATAGGGTAGAGTCATCAGAGTGGGTTAATTGACATCCCTGTCGAGATTATGGATGCATGCTAGTAGCAGTGGCCCTGTCAACAGTATCGGAGCCATTGAATTGAACATCGTTGCTCTCATTTTTAAAATTTGTCACCGGATTTCATTTAAACAGGAAGATATCTGAAACTGGACTGTGTAATGATTGTTGAGATGCTTGATGTCCTTCAGTTGTTTTTTTATCTTTAATTATTCTAAGCAGTCCTAACATGAACTTGTCGGTGATGTAGAGATAACTGCTTCTCCTAGTAAGTCGCCATTATTGGTATCCCTACACGATTTTTGCCTTTTAAAGCGACAAATAACAATTCTTGTAGATGCCTACACTTTGTCATGTAAATATGGCTATTTGAAGGTGACTTTTCAGTTGTAAAAGGATGTTTCGATTGTTCCTATTTTCTTTTTTCTTTTTCTTTTTCGTTTTCATGTGTTCATTCATGACTGTAAGAATGAATGGAGCATTAAAACTTATAATCATGTTGCAATTATATCTAAGGTTTGGTCTCTAGAAGGGTCAATGTTCTTACAACTCTTTTAATGAATGTTCTTTTTCTTTGAAGCTTATTATATATAAATTAAACCTTTGTTATAAGTTTCTCATTCGATTATGAGATATATCTTGAGTTTTTGATAATACACTAAGAATTGATTGCAATTAGACTATGGTTTTGTTTCATTATAATTCTTGGTAAATCATTTTTATTATCATTATGCTTTGGTTTGTAAAATACCTCTTCTCCTAACCTTAGAAAATCAACTCCACCCTTTACACAATGATGAGATTCGAATACACCTGGTCATACCCTGTATTCTGTTTGAGGTGGCAGTTTGAAATCGATAGATCCATCATTCCAAGTTAAAGTCTTGGGCTTCATTTTGTACTCTTGGCAATTCATTACAAAAAACGTCTGATTTTCATATGAAACCCCTCATTATCTCATTTAATCGTGATAGGATAATGGTGGGCTTAATTCCTTTGGTTTTTGCCATGGTTTCCTCTGTTTTTGAAACCCTTCATGCTTATAGCGATTTTTGTCTGCCTTCGTGACTTCTTGTCTAAATCAGTATGGCCCTTGTCATCTGTGTTGAACCAAATGGCTCCCAAACCTTGCTTTTGTATGACAATGCGAGTGAAGACCTTAAGAGTTAGGGTTGGCTTGAGTTTCTCAAGAAATTCCATGGTTACAACTTGCAAGTAGCCCAGGATTTCTCCCTCTCTTTCGATGGATGTCGAGCCAAAGTGGGTGATGTTCAAATCAAAATCACTGAGGAATTTTTGAGTCAGGAAATAGGCCTTCCCCTTACTGAGAAAAAATGGTTTAAGAATTCCAAGTTGGAGGAGGTTTCGTGGAGTTTGTTCTTTACCTCTCGGAAAATCCAGTGTTGTGACAAAGGTATGTCGATATCTCTGTTAAAGACTAGGTGGCACAGTTTATTAGAAGTTTTAAGATAGTTCGTTACATGTGAAGGTCGCTTCGGCCTCATTTTTCTTTACCACATAAGACTGTTAATGAATTTCATCAGTTTCCAGTTGAACATGCCATTTTACTTATTGAGAAGTTTATATAAAATGGCTAAGAGGTATAAAAGGTAGAGTTTGAATTCCAGTTTATTCCACCATGGGTTAATTAGGATGTTGTTATTCCATCATTTGAAATTACAGGGCGACAATTGGGATACTTTCATATCTCTCAATGGATTTGTTACATCAAACCCTGTAGAGGTTCCTGTGGTTGATAAGCCTATGCTGGAAAAACCCCCTATCCCTTCCAGTGACAGACCAATTTTCTTATCCAAAAAACCCTGTGATAAGGCCATGCTCGATGATCCTATGTTCAAGCAACAGGATGATGACCCTAGGGTCATTGAATCTCTTAAGAATGAGAAGGATGTTTTCACTAATACCATGGAAAATACCGCCAATAAACACTCACATAAATTGTCAAGGAAGAATCCAGACATAGGGTTTAATAACAAAAGAGTTGGGAGATTAATCTCAAGGAGTTTACAGAATAAAACAAAAGCTCATGTGAGATTGATCAAGGCGATCGAGGTCCATGAGAGCTCTAATTATGAGATCAAAACGTTCTTGGAGGAGGAAGACCCAAATTACCAAAAATCGGATCCCAGTCAGACTTACGATTTTGTAGATAATCTGCCACCATGCCTGAAACATAACGAATATTTTCCAGGGATCAAACTCAGTCAAAAACCTACACTGGACAGTGGCAGTGTTTTGACACATAGTCATATGTCTCCTCGACTAGTTGTTCCAGATCCACGGTGTGAGGTGTGTTTACATTGGATAGACAAGTATTACACAGATGTACCCTACCTTCAAGAAAATATCAAGACCCTTGCAGCTCAGATTGACTCATTAACAAGTGAAAACCACAGACTCAAGTTCAATGCACAAAGGCAAGGAAAATGCTTGAAAATAACTGGAAATGTCATAATATAAAATGTTGAGTGTGTCAAAGCAATGATTAACTCTGAGGTTTTATGAGTCAAATTTAGCATTCAGTTGAAAGGTAAAGATTTTTTTTTATCTTAGTTGTTCTTGTATTGATTTTTTTTTTATTAATATAGATTGAATTAGATTTTTGGTGTTTAAAATAAGACTAGCTACAGAATCAACATATTTTATAGCGAGTCTATTCTCATTCGAAATTTTGGAAAATATTGGTTAAATTAATATCTAAATTTCTTTATTTCATTTTTCCTTTCAGGATATCATCTAGCTGGTGGTGATCTAATAAGATGGAGCATTTCTGGGCTTAGTTAATTTTCCATTTCTTTGGCTCATTTTGTAAACAGAAACAAACCTTTTATAATTTTGGGAGATACAGTTTGATATTGAGTGGTTTTATCACCCTCTATTTTTGTAATTAATAAATCATCTTGGTATTTAATCCTATATTAGAATATAGTATGCTTATTTTGCCTGAACTCTTTAAATAATTCACATTTTTGTAATGAAGACATCTTGGCATGGGGCTAAAGGTGGATGATTAATTCACAAACTTGAATGGAACAACAATTTTCATTTTAGCTTTAGCTTCCTGTAAATGGTGTTTTCATTTTTACTTTGTTTATCGTGATAAACTAATATTTTTTGATAGCTTTAGACTTCTGTTGACGGGCGAAATTGAACGCTCGTCAATTGGAGGAGTGGATCTGGTCTGGGGTTGTCTAAATAACCCAAGCCATTTGGGATGATCCACCCCGACGGGTTTAGCGGCTCCGTTGGCCGATCTAAGTCCTAAGAAAATGAAAGAAAACTAACTAAAGGGACTAATCTAAATGAAAACAACAATTAAAGAAAACTAATAAACAAATCTGAAATAATTACA
Organism: Picea engelmannii; assembly: GCA_009831015.1. NCBI lineage: Eukaryota > Viridiplantae > Streptophyta > Pinopsida > Pinales > Pinaceae > Picea > Picea engelmannii. Next base: position 141,054 of record ML777135.1, on the reverse strand, counting down.
TACAATCTATTGTCTAATATTATACAACAATAATTCTATGAAATTAAATGTTCATCTATCAACAGAATTAGATCTTAATCACAAATGTACAATATTTACAGATTACAGATTTTAAATGAAAACCTGAAAAAATCATTTGTAAATTGTCCCATGACAGCAAAACTAGTGTTTTTTTATTTTTATAATTTCATGAAAAAGAACTAAAATTATAACTATCTAAGCTGAGCAATTAAAATAATAATCCTAACTATAAATCTAAACTATATATATCTATCTAAACTACTTAAATAATACTAATAAAATAACCTGTAATAACGCTTTCCAATTTGTCCCATGCAAAGTATCTGATTCAGTTGTTTGATGGGAGGAAACCCGCACCAGATTCTCCACAAGATTCTTGTAAACAGGAAGCATCAATTCTCTTTTGAATATGAATGATAGGACAAACAAGACATAAAAAAAACAACAACAATCTTATAATTTACAAATCATCGCAGTTAGATAAATCCTTGTGCAAAGATTTGTACAGAACAGTTCAATTAACGAAGAAGATAAACCTTTATTCATTAAATTGAAACAGAATAATTATTGTGTTAAAACTGAGATACATAAGACATGGACAGAATTTAAATCACAACGCATTAACCTGTAATAAGTCTTGATATCTAAAGTAGTAAATGACTTAATGACAAATTAAAATGCACAAAACCTGAATGAAAGTATGATAAATTGAAAGTTAAAGCTGTTGCAAAATATCCACTTCCATTCGATCTTGTATCATCATAAATCCATAGTCTTGTTCTCCCAACAGTGATCATGGGTTCTTTACAAAAAATAACAAGCATTTAAAGGCCACAGGGTAAAACATCCCTGTGGGAATTATCAAAACAGTTTACAAAAAATATGGGAACAATCTCCCAAGTCTTCAGTATTTTTGCCTATGACTAACAACTTAAAACAAAACTATATCTAAACTGCCACAGCATGTCCAATTTTTCAATGAAATTTGTAGGTACCTGTGGGTAGACAAGAATAGACAAGTTTAGATAATGTTTTATTGATAAAATCAACAAAAATAAAAATCTTAATACTAGCTACAGAATCTTGCAATTTTGTAGATGGTCTAATTTGAAAACATAATCATTCTTAATCAATCCAAATGATAACAAAAATATATTCGACCTATTAAACAAAATCTTTGATTGCTAATTGAAAACAAAGAAAATCGTTCATGCTAGAAATAACCATATTCTTTATGCCAATTTGAAACAAATGAAATCGTAATTGAATTAATCAAATGATAACAGGATATGTACGATCTGTCAAACAAATTTTATTACCAATTCAGAGTAGACAGAATCGATTGACAATTGGAAACCAACGAAATCATTTTTTGAATCAATTTCAAATAGACTATAATCAATTTAGCCAAATCTTTCATACGAATTCAATACAGACAAAATATGTCAATCCAAAACTTAACAGAATCATTTTTAAAATCAAAACTAACAGAGTTGTTTTGCAAATCAGTAGATTACATTGTATTTATCAAACCAATCTTTGATATTGATGCATTGCATTCATAAAAGACTATGCTAATTCAAACATACAGAATCGTTTCAAAATCAAACCAAAAGAAATGAATCGAACTAACTTAGGGCCGACACAATCGCTATGCTAATGCAAAATCGTATCAATCAAAACATAGTTGTGTTTGATTTTAGCAAAATGAATCTACTATACATGATTCATAATGAAATCATTTTTAGTACTCCGAATATAACAAAATCGTTTTGAATCTAAACAAATAAACAGGACTAATCAAAATCAAACCCCAATCGGTCATATTAATTCAAACCAACTCATAAAACAAAATCGATGTTGAATTACATACCTGGGCAGTAGGAAAATGATTCGATCATGATAACTTTCAATTGACAAAGGCCATTGTTTCCTCGACATTTATGAAGACAATTGAACCGATGGTTTTTTGTTTCTTCTCATTGGCTTGTAGCCTATCGTTCTCCTTTAACAACACTGTAACTCATTCCTCTAATGATTTAATATTAGATTGCAACAGGGGAACATTAGTGTAGTAACGTTCAAGCTAGGAATTGCATTGGGTACAAGGTGATTGATCGGGCCTTGGCATTACAGGCGAGGGTTCTTTCAAGTTACCAGGGGTGTCATTGTGGAGCTTAATTCCCGAGAATTTAGGATCGTTCTTGAGGCACAGAGGTAAGTTGGAAACATAGTCATAGGGTTCCATAGAGCATAGGCCATGAGAATAGGGGTATTCCTCGGCTAGGAAAAGTTCAATATCATAGTCTGAATCCTCGCTCAAGACGATAGGATTTTGTTCAGCATTTTGCTTGGGCTTGTTCCGGGTGCATCTGGATACCCATCGTGTGTTCTTCTTTCCATTACCATTGACACCAGTATCACCCTTACCTCTCTTCCTCACAGGATTCTTAGCGGTCTTAGTATTGTCTTTAGCACACGGGTCAGCTATGGTATCGGGTAGGTCACAGTTGGGGCAATTCGAGGGTTTGACAGGGAGTAGAAGGGTAGGAGGTGTCACGACTGGTCCAAGCAGAGTTTCCGTAACCACAACCTTGTCTTCCTGAACACACTTGGGAGTGGAAAAGCCATTCTTTAATAGGAATGCTTGCCAACTATCACCACTAAGCCTCAAATGATGAACAATAATGAGTATGATCAAGCAGTGATGGAAAAGGCTGTTATCATCCTTCTCACGCTTAAATCGTCTAGACATCTTGTAAAGACTACGTAAGAGATAATGTGGCATATTTAGAGGGTAGTATATAAAATTCATCAATAATCGAAGATGATACAGAAATACCAAGCCATAATGACCTTCGCAGGTCACAAACTGCATAAAAATTTCCAAAAGATCGTGCCACCTGGGTTTGAGGGAAGTGACAGGCATACCTCTATCACAAATAACAATCTTTCTTGATGTGAATAGGAGTGGCCGTGACACCTTGTCCACTTTGGAATTTTTAAACCACCTTTGCCCTGTAGCTGGTAGTCCTGTAGTTGAGCTTAGGAATTCCTCATTTAGCTCGAGTTGTATGTCTTCGACCTTAGCCCTGTATCCATTGAAGGTGAGGTTGAACTGTTGAGAAAACGAAAGGTTGAAACCCTCAAATCTTTGGATAAACACCAGCCAACCACTATTTTCCAAATCCTCAGGAGCATTGTCGAATAGCAGGAGTGTTTGGTTGCCATTAGGCTCTATGCACACCACAGGTGCCATAGAAGAGAGCACACAGTGAGCCGGGTAAACGGACAAGGGTTTGGACAGGGGAAACGTAGGATTGAAAGCTCAAGGATTTCCCCAAAACCAACATAGGTGACCCAGGATAGAAGGCAGGCATTAATGCCCAAGTGTGCGAGGGTGGTGGAATGAAATCAACCCATGAAAAATAGTCATATCCAACTGTACAATTGACGGTGCATACGGTGATTCAAATCACTATTGGTGTATGCCAATAAAACAACCATTGAAAACTATGATGAATCGACCTGCGTGTTTGCACAAGCATAGTATTTGTATGGTTTTAAAATCAAAACAATGTTTCGAATAAGGATTTGACTATAAAACTTATGCATTGTATGAAACTTATTGAATTAAGGGTCTAATTATCATCTTAATGTGTTGTTATGAGACCATTGAATTTGATCAAAAACAATAGAACATCAAGCCACCATTGAATCAAAGACTCAATCATAATGATTAGAACATCACCACAGTGTTATATAAAAAATGAATGAAGTCATATTAACAACAAAAAATGTCAAATGAGTAAAGGTTTTGGTGTCTTGCCAACTATGTGACTATAATTGAATTGGAAATGCAATGAACACATAGACAAGAGTGACCATAATAATCCAGTGACGATTTTAATGCCATTGACGTGACTTCGAAATCAAATTTTTCATGCTTGCAGTCATGAAAATGAGAACAAAGGCAGGTGTGCAAATGTGCAAAATAATAGTGTTGAAAAATTGCGATGAAAATCAAGGGTTCCAAAACACTTGTGTAGGCAGCTTATAGAGATTGGATAAAAAAGCGAAATGGCTGCCAACAACTTCACAATCTGTTATGTTTTTGGGATAATTCTTTTTAAAATATCATCCATATTTGATGCTTCAGATATTAAATAGAGTGATCATTTATTCATCTTAAATGACATGATTTTTCTTTAATTTTTAGTTGAATGATTAAATGCAACGTTGTTACAATCATATTTATCTTAACATAATCGTTTTCAATCATAATATCATAGCAACTATTTGTATCATTGATTATGTTATTAAAACTCAACTGCCAACACATTATTCTGCATTTATTCAGAATAGTTTTAAGGTTCATTGAAGGTTTCCTTCTTGGACAAGGTGGTTGGATGTTATCTAATCATGCAGATGCTTGGATACATATCGTTAACTCACTAACAGGTTAGATCATTTACATTTTTTTTCTGTTTACTTGTCACTGAAACTCGAATGTATTGTTTGGCTTTCGACTATCCACATATTCATGTTTCATTGTTTTTTTTCTTTTTTAGTTTAGATTTATAAAGGAAAAAAAAATTTATGTTCTTTCTTTATCTACTTCCTAGAAGCAATCATTTTCCAAATTGAGTTTCGTAATTTTAGATTAAAACATGCAGTTCGTATATCATGTACATAAGTTAGATAAGTAAATCTTCCTTTTAAATACATCTACAATAGTTACATTATACGTATGTACATATATATATATATATATATATATATATATAGTGATTGGTAATTAGTTAGTTACTTCATTTATTTTATTTTACGACTATTATATTGGCTAATAGAGCCATTAAACCCGTCAGAACAAGTTACAACAAACGTCTTGGGTTAATGAGACAACCATGAATCGGACTCGTTCTTCTAGTTGACGGATTGTCATTTTCACTCGTCAATAGTTTGTGAATAAACAAGATCGAGGTATTGGGAACGCCTAATTGCATGTTCTTCTGTGACAACTCCACCCATGGAAATTTCTTTAGATATGTCATTCAAGAAAGATTTATTGAACCATTCTACCAATATCTGATCGGGAATATCGAGTTTGATTAAATGTCGTCTTCGTCTCCAGTCATGAATGTGATCAAAGATATGAGTGGCTTTATTTTTCTTGAAAGAACTCAAAATATCAGTTCCCATTTCATAACGGATTGGCAACTGGTAGTGAGTGAGGAAATCCATAGATAGGGTATTAAAGTCGGTGAATAATCCTCATGGTAATTCTATATACCACATTGTGGTTGAACCCGTGAGAGTTCGTTGAAAAAGACGTAACCGAATGGAGTCATCCATCAAAGATGTGGATGAACACCAAAGGTGGAAAGTCATTACATGATTGTTGGGATCCTCTCCCAGTTTACCATCAAACTTAGGAATGTCTGATGGTAATTTGGCTGGTATGATAGGCCAATGAGGAGAGTGATGGATAGGGTCATTCAAAATTCTAGACAAATCGGGAAGATCCAAAGTCGCTAAGAAGGGAAACTGTCTATTCACATGAGGGTACTGGTGACTTTGGGGAGGAAGTCTTATCGGTGTACTAGTAGGAATGTAAGCAGTTTGCATATGAAGCAAAGATCCTGGCAGATTAGGTTGGTGATGGGGAGGCAAGTATCCCACGGGGTTGGATTGATTAGAGATGTTCCCTTGGAAATGGGTACTGGACTGAACGTTCGGGCCCCAAGTGGGATTCAAAGAACCTGGATATGGTTGATTGTAGTTAGGGGGTACCGAAACACTAGCTTGAGAATGTTACCCCCCAGAGGGTTGTGGGTTTACTTGAAGGTTCCAAAGGTGAGGTAACAATTTTGACGTGTCCATTCCATATTGTGAATTATAAGTTCCAACCTGAGAATGTCCTCCATATGGAGGAGGTGCCCTAATTTGAGTGTGACCCCCACATTGAGGTTGTTCCCTGACATAAGATTGCCCTCCAGTGAGTAGATGATGAGTGATTCCAATTGGATTGGAGCCACTTGGGCCAGATCTGCCATGAAGAGGTGGATAAGACCCTCCGGAGAGGACCTGGGAAGATGTGGGAACATAACTAGAAGAGTTATTATGCCCAACTGGTACTCCGGATGGAATTTGGGTATGGACGGAAGGAGAAGGGTTCAATGCATGATACCCAAGGGGGAGAGATGGGGTAGGTCTAGAGGAACGTGGTGTACCAATGGGAGCATGGTTAACCATTGTATTCCCGTTGGGAATAGTCATATCACAAGAGAGAATCGTAGAGTGGGCCATTTTAAAAGGGACAATTGAACTAGGAATAACTGATTGTAGGTCTAACCCAGCAAAGAGATAGGCAGTTGTACTAGAAAAATGACCTAGGGATACTATGAGGATGACAAATGTCTCGTGTAGCTCAGGGATGGCGGGTATATCCTCTCCTTCCCCTGAGCCATAAAGGTCTCACACCATACGAGGTAGGATTATAACTATGTCAGTAGTATAGAAAGGATCGTCAGCTCCAAAAGGTCAGGTTAGAGTTCCAGAAAAAACAACAACAAGTTCCCCAACATAATTCATCCGGAAAAAGCGTCTTTCATATCCAGGAGAGGTGCAAAAAGCTTCCATAGAATCATAAATAATTCATAAACTTTCCAAAGAGTCTGAACCTTCCTCTGGTATTATGTCGGTATCCTAGACTTCACTCTATTGAGGAGAGCCCTTTGATGTGTGAGGGGGTATAGGGGTAGAATCTTCCATGTCTTCCAGTGGAAGTCCTTGTACCTTGAGTGAATGATGGGGAGGGTCTATATTGGCGGAACCAGAATTTCGGCAGAAAAAATCTATGGCCAACTATGAAAAAAAACAACACTCGCTAATAAAATCTAGAGTTCAAACCAGGCAAACAAATCTTCTCATTTCGAAGTCACTAGTTGGTGATGAAATCCAACATCGTGAGACCAAGATAAGAATGGGCTGGGCTGGGGTGGAAAATTTATGTTGACGACCTACTTAAAGGACTTACACCCTAGTGCAATCTCCCACACATAATCGTAGGTACACCCTTCAAGGAGATCGAGTGATTCTGGCCAACATCAATTCTAGGTACCATGAAGACTTTCCCCTCCACAGTCACCTTGTGTAAGATCCTAAGAATATAGGCTACTAAAGTTAAAACAAACAACAATAATGCCTGGGGAAACAGTCGACAGTCTAATCCACATGCAAGGGCAGGGTATCGAGCTCGAAATCAACTTGAGAGGCTTCCACTCATCATTGTGGGTATACCTTCAAGAGACCTCCATAATACATGCAATCTCTACACTGATACCAACAAAGCAAGGTGAGTAACTCTGCTAATCTCAATGCGACCTCAAATTTGACTCTTGTTTGAGAAGGGCTTCCGAGAAAAAAATGTTGCAAATGGATTTGAACAATCCCTATCACAATATATTATTGTTTTTTTTGTGCTTTGGAGAGTGTGTCTCACTGCCTATTCCAAATCTCTAGCCTAGCTAATGTTGGTGTAAAAGATCCCTAGAAAATAAAATTTACTACTTGAGTTTTAAATTTCGCAATGTTTTTAAGAGGTTGTTGTTACTCAAGAGGTAGATGGGAATGAAACCAATGTTGTGTAAGACTTCAACCCAATAATGTGCAAATAAAAATGAATGATGCAAACTTTCATTCGATGAATTCTATCTATAGTAGGGAGAAAGTATTTTTTTGAAACAATGTGAACTACAACTGTTGAGTCTCAGAAATGTCATATTTCCATCCACCTTTCCCTTCATCATTATTCACATTTCATCGCTCTATAAACCATTCATTAATACCATTTCATAATTAAATATGGTTTTAACCTTATTATTTTCCAAATCATTTATTTCAGTATTAAAAGGGAATTTGTGATTAAATATTAGAAAATTGACATGTTTTCATATATCTCAAAAATGTGTGAGATTTATCATGTGTAGGAATATGTGAAGGATTAATTCAAAAGACTTCTCGAATACTTCCTCCACCATTCAATCCTAATCCAAGGAGAAGATCATGGAGATTTGGTTGTCATATCTTATCCAATATATATGAGAGATATGTGTGAGGATTTGAAGGGTTTATATTTTGTAATAAAGCGAAATGGGTTGAGAGAAAAGTGGATCTGTAATTATGAGATGTTTATCTTATTTTCAAAGATATCATGTATAAAAGAGAGTGCCTTCTCTTCATGAAGGAAAAGAGAATCATTATTATGTAAGGAGGAGAATCATTATTATGTAAAAAAAAAGAGGATTCATTATTATGTAGATTAAGGGAATTTTTATGAGATAGGTTCTTGAGGAGAATTGTTATGATGTAGATTGGATTCATGAAGAGACTCCTTTTGTAAAACTACCTGTTGAAGATTAATGCAAGTTTGGATTCAGTGATTTGTCTCACTTAGAAGTTAGAATTTGGTGATCTAAATCTTCCATGTTGGCATCGGCAAGGGCCACCAATCCAGCTTGGTAAGCTTATTGTAAATTGTTAATGTAGATTTTCATTGCATGTTATTTTGTTTGATTTCACTATTCGAAATTGTTACAAAGTGTGGTAATGCAGGAATAGTTGGATCTCCATATTTCACCATACATGAGCTTTAATGGAGCATCCCACTTGTTATTTTAGTTGCTCCAGGAGATAGAATCAAAGTTCATATTTTATTTTCATGAGCCATCAATGAACATGTCCATCACCTGAGCAAGAGCTTTTGATCGTTTATGAGTTTTGCTTGTTTATGAGTTTTTCTTTCCAGCTTTCGAATTGTGTGAATATTGTCATTTTCAAGAGTGTGTTGGTTTCCAAATGGTTTTCTTATCTAATCTATACTAAACAGACATAGGAACCTATCTGTTATCGGCACATATAGTGCATCAACTCTACTGATTACGAATCCTGGTTGATAATTTATGTTTGGTAATATATTATGCAAATAATTGCACCAACAATGACGTACAATTCCTTTTCTCTGAATGTAATACCAAACAATCATCAACAATATAATTTCACTATTATTTCTCTTTCAATTTTTTGAATGCCAATATTTTCTGTGTAAATGATTACCTAAAAGACTAAAAGACTTTAATTGTTTCCTTTCAAAAAAACAAAACAGGGATGGAACTAAAAAAGGATAAGCAATCAATGAAAATAAAACACTCAACAAGCACCAAAATCGATCTTTCAATGGAGATCAAAAATAAAAAACAAAAAGAAAATGTTTCTTCAAATATGAATAAAAAATGGTCTTTTGATCATTAAGCAATCCAGAATGTGTAACCAACCTAAAAATTCAAATCTAATCGAAGATTTTTAATCGAACAAGCACTCAGACACAAATCCAGAGATTATACCCTTGTTTATAAAAATCAAAGAACAAAAATTGGAAAAATATCAAAAGAGAGGTGTTCGATCTCCGACACCAATCAAGAGCAAGCTTAAACAGTCAGGAAAAATTTAAGAACTAGCATTAAAAATCCTTTCCCAACTAACTAAAGAAAAATTGGGCATCAACAGAGGCCAAAACCCAATCCAAAAAATTTCTCAGACGTCGTTTTAGGATGGCAGTATAACACAGTGCGGAAATGAAGAGTTTCTGTAGGCTAGAAATAAACAGGGTGTGGAAACAACACATTGAAATAAACCACCAAGGTGTGGAAATGAAAGGTTTATGCAGGCTCTCTATAAAGTGCAGTGCGGAATTGTTTGAAAAAACAAGAAATTTGGAAAAAAGGGAAAATCATCTAAGTGGACTTCCAAACCCAGGGACTCTGAATGAATCTCCCACAGACTCAGAGACTGATTTAAAGTAAAAAGAATAGGTCAAAAGAAAATGGCCAATAAAAAACCACAATCAAGTTGTTCTCCCCAGTAGAATCGCCAATTTTGTTATTGGGTAAATCGGTAGATGCAGACATGAACTAATCCCCCTAGATCCACCTGGATATAGAAAAAAATGAGATGGAACAAGACGCTTTCCCTAAGTTGTGATCATTGAGTTTACTACCAAAAGAGGAATAGATAGCACACCTTATGAATCGCTTACTTATATCTTTGGTATCCGTACTTCACTCCAGTGCTCTTGTGGAATCAGATCTGCGACAACACAAACCAACCAACATGAAAGCAACAATAGTAGAATTCAATGACAACCTAAACATATGATCAATAAATCATGTAATAAAATACTAATCATTTTACGGGAAAGAGACGTGCCACCGTATTATATTAATGAAAAGTAGAAGATACAACTGAATTGCCTTGATGTTGTAAGTTCCCTTTTAGTGGTCCTTTTGTTATCTTAGTCTTCATCCTATTCTTTCATCAATTCTCTGCTTAATCTTGCTTAAATTTTTTCATGAGAAGCCCATGATTATGTAGGAGAACATGAAGTGGTTAAAGGGATGAGTATGATCCCACCAAATCAGAGAAACCAGTAGGATCGCAACCATATGGATGCCACCTCACATTCTAGAAGATTTCCCTTCTAGAAACTTCGTGAAACCTATTTCCTCTTTTAGATTTGGAATGCCGTCGCACCCTACCTATATAGTATCCTGTGAAAATCCCATGGGCCATCTATAGAGAAGCCTCCGAAAATGATATATTTCCGCACTGTGTAATACGTGCAACCTACGTGCCCTTTCCAAAAAGCAACCTTGTAGAGGAGGAAAGAAGTTCCTTTTCTCAGGCAAAAAGTCATGTTGGGAGCATGAAAACATGTTTGTGAAATCATCACTAGGGTGACCACAATAATGTATAAAATTAGCTATGTAATAGACCTAGTGTATATGATCACATTCCTACAAACCTTCCTTAACTTTAACAACAAGAGACTAGCATTTTCATCAAACTTTTCTTTAGTCTCGCATGCCTAGTTTTGGATTAGTCAACAACCCTAACTTGAAGTAATCATAACTTTGAACTTGTAATGTGTGTGTGTATATATATATATATAACTAATACTCAATGTTCCTGAGTGTGTTTTATGCAATTCCTCCAGGTGTCACTACTTGGAACCTCTCAGAAAAGGAGTTATAGCAAAAATGGCATACCTTGTGAATTTTGGCTTATTCTAGAGAGAGACCTTATAGAGAGTTCCCCATAGGAAATATTCATTGAATTGATTTGCAACTGTTACAAAACATACTACAAACTGTAACATAACCAACACATTTGGTCTCACTGAATTTGGATCTGTTGTGAAGAAGTTATGACGTTTTTACCCGAAACACATGTTTTTGACTAGTTTCAGGACTAGCCACAAACCCTATTTTACACGGAGTGTAACTCCCAAAATACAACGACCCACAAGACTTATTTTTTACCACAGATACTTGGGTATTTTTTCTTAATTTCATATCAATTTCATGGTCTGAATCATAAATGGTGAGATGACCTGTAAATAACATACCTTAGAAAGCACCATCAAAATAATTTATCCTTCCTTGCATTTAGGCCTTCTTTTCTTCACCTTCCTTCATAAATTAAGCTTATATATCCTTGGTTACCTCATACACCTATATATATTCAATATGATCAAGTGTAATTAAAATGAGAGAGTCGTGCCTCTTATTTATACTCTCCAAGTAGCTTCCTTAAAAACATCTTCTAGGTCACTTGGCCCACTTTTAATTTCTCCATTAAATTTATTATTGAAATAATTTATTTTGTATTCACTTTGAATTATAATACACTCATCACTTTACTTTATTATTTACCTTTTAAAAACTCTTAAACCACTTTGACTACTTTGACCTTTTGGGGCTTCTAGATGACATATGAGGGTCCTCAAACTTCGTAAGGCCATAACTCTCAAACCGTGAGGAGTTATGTGACATTCCACATACCACCAAAAATTGAATGACATGTACTATCCATATAGAATATTATTACCTTCAAATATAGAAAAAATCATACCGTTATCCATAAAAAAAACTTGGGTCCATTACCCAAACCTAGGTTCTCCAAATTCAAATGGTCATAACTCTCTAACCGTGAGAAGTTATGTGACATTATACATACCACCAGAAATGGCATGACAAGCACTATCCATCTAGGATAGTTTCCCTAACAAATTCATTGTCCTTCATCTCATTATTCCACAATTAATCATGGGTTCTCTTACTCCGCAAAGCATCTTCCCGTGAGGGATTTCACTATAAGGGGACCACTTTGGAGTTCATCCATATTTACTTCTTATCAACCATGAAAAAACAATAATGAGTCATATTTACATCAAACAATCTTGGGTCCATTACCCAAACCTTTCTTCAAGGGTTGACATCAATGCAAATCAAACTTAATCAACAATCTCCCCCTTTGGCATTGATGGAAGCACTTTGATGAAATATTGAAATCATATCACTCATGCTCCCCCTGGAACCATGCATCTATCCTCTGCATTTGATAAATATGACTCTGATAAATCTCTCCCCCTTTGTCATCAATGGAAAAGGTGTATTTCCATCCAGGGCTTCTCCCCCTGACTGAACTGTCCTCTTATGGTGCTTCCTCTTGTACATCTAAGACATATAAGATAAGCATTCAAAAAGAATTCATTTTGGAGTAGAAATAACTACAAGTTGTTGGTGAAGATATTCAAAGGCTTACCATGGAAGTAGTTGTGTAAAGATGTATGCCACTTGTTCTTTTGTGCCCCCATACTCAACTCTGATGTTCTTTTCTGCAACCTGTTCCCATATAAAGTGATACTTGATTGGAATGTGTTCTGTCATGGAGTTCATCATCGAGTTTTTTGAGATACTGATGGCACTTGTATTATCACAATATATTGGAATGGGCTCATCATACTAAACTTGTATATCTGTCAAAGTTTGTTTCATCCAAAGAACCTATGTACAACATGTTGTTGTTGCAATATACTCTTCCTCGGCTGTAGATCTAGATATTGATGATTGTTTCTTACTTAGACATGATACCAAACACTCACCTAAGTAGAATGTTGCTCCACTGGTGCTTCGTCAGTCATCAATACAACCTACCCAATCTTCATCTGTGTAGGAAATAAGTGATATATCGTTTCCTTTTGGATACCATAATCCAAACGCTTTGTTCCTTTGAGATATCTAAAGATCCTCTTTACTGCTAACACCTGAGATTCCATTGGTGTTGCTTGAAATCATTCCACCTATCCAACTGCCTACATTACATTTGGTTTGGATGTTGTCACATATAGTAGGCTACCAATCATTGACCTGTATTGCCTCTGATATGTAGACTTCAAATCATCATCTTTGCTCAACTTACAACTTGTTTTCATGGGAGTGATAACTGGTTTGAAATATTTCATTCTAAACCTCTTTAGCATTTCTCTGATATGCTTGGTTTGAGAAATAAAAAATCCTTGGTTGCTTTGACATATCTGAAGTCCTAGAAAGAAGGATAGTTCTCCAAGTAACGACATTTCAAATTCATTCTTCATGTCTTTTGAAAATTTCTGTCTTAACCTGTCATCATCGCTACCAAAAATAATATCATCAACATAAACTTCAATTAATAAAATATTACCTTGACTTACCTTGATGAATAGGTTGTTTTCTGCACTTCCTTTTCTAAACTCTACCTGCTGCAGATACTTATCTAGTCTGGAGTACCATGCTCTAGGAGCCTGTTTTAGACCATACAAGGCCTTCTTTAATTTACACACATAGTTTGTGTTCTCTGACAACTCAAATCCTTCTGGTTGTTCAATTTAGACTTCTTCTTCAAGTTCCCCATTTAGAAAAGTTGATGTTATGTCCATCTAATATAATTTAACATTTTTGGAGCATGCATAAGCTAAAAGAAAAAACATTGCTTCCATTCTGGCAACTGGGGAAAGTGTCTCTTCAAAGTCGATTCCTTGAATCTATGCATATCCTTTACATACCAATATATATTTGTTCTCTGTAACCTGTCCATATTCATTCAATTTATTCCTGAAAACCCATTTTGTGTCGATCACATTCTTATTCTTTAGTCTCGGAACCAATTCTCAAGTGTCATTTTTCTCTATTTGATACAATTCTTCATCCATGGCCTTATTCCAAAATTCATCCTTGCTGGATTATTCAAACTAGCTTGGTTCAATTATAGATAAGAGTGCTAGGTGTGTTTGTTCTGGTGAATGGATTTTTCTTCTAGTCTCAACTCCTGCATCTTTGTTTCCAATAATCTGATCTGAAGGATGATTCTTCTGTACTCATTTGCTAGGTGTCTTTGGAGATACTTGTTGAACTTGTTATGTTGCTTCTGTTGGATTCTCTTCATCTTCATCTTCCTCTTCTACTTCTTTTTCATCTTCTTCTTCGAAAATTTGTTCCATTGATTTGTTTTCTTCTTCCTTTGATTTTGGTTTGCCTGTTTCATCAATTGTTACGTTGATGCTTTCCACAACTTTTTTTAATATTAGATTGTAACACTTGTATGCTTTCCTTGTACTTGAGTAACCAACAAGTATTCCTTTGTCCACACGAGAGTCAAATTTTCCCATTCTATCATCTTCTCTTTTGATATAGTATTTGTTTCCAAAAACTCTGAAGTGCTTCACATTTGTTGGTCTTCCTTTCCATAGCTCGTAGGGAGTTTTATCAGTGTTGTTTCTAAGAATTACTTTGTTTTGAATGTGAATTGTTGTATGCACTGCTTGTGTCCAAAAAATATATGTCAATCTTGAATCCATTATCATTGTTCGAGGCATTTCTTGTACTGTCATGTTCTTTCTTTCAACAACTCCATTCGGTTGAGGTGTCCTAGCGATGGAGAATTGTCTTTTTATTCCATGATTGTTGAAGTAGTCCATAAAATCCTTTGAGGTGATTTATCCTCCATTATCCGATCTTAAGCATTTGATTCTTGAATCCATCTCATTTTCAACCATTTCCTTGTAGATATTGAAGTTTTTAAAATATTCTGACTTGTTCTTGAGAAAGAAAACTCCAGTCATTCTTGTATAATCATCAACTAATAACATAAAGTATATCTCACCTGGTATTTATTTTCTTTCCTTATTGGCAATGCTTGCATAAAGTGTTGGTTGGTTTCGTGATTTGGGGCATTTCTCTGACTGCTTCTCTTTTGTTGACTTTGACAAGGTTATCAAAATGCATGTGACCCATTCTTCTGTGCCATAGCCAACTTTCATCTCCATTTCCTAGACGACACTTTTCATTCCCAATTTCGCTTAACACATATATGTCTCTTGAAGTTCTTGCAGCTGTAGCGACCAATTTCCCTGAACCTTCTTTTCTTATCTCACATTTTTATGAATCAAAAGTAACTTTATGATCTTGGTCACACATTTGACTCACACTTAAAAGATTATGTTTCATATCTTCTACTAGTAGAGCAATTTTTTCCTTTTCATTCTTGTTCCCAATTCAGACTATGCCTTTTCCAATGATTTTGGCTGAATCATCATTTCCGAAGGAGACTGATCCATATCTTTCCTTTCATAATGTAAGAAACTTGTCTCTATCACCTGTCATGTGTTTTGAACATCCATTTTCAACATACCAACTATGTTTCTTATGTTTAGCTTGTAGAGCGATTGTGCATTCTTCATTGCTATATTGATCTTGCTTTCTGATCCATGTTGTTTTATGAGGTTCTTGTTTGTGACTCTGTTGAGGTTCTTTAGGAGGAACTTTCATTTTACAATTTTTGGCCATATGTCCAAAATTGTTACATTTGTAACATTCCACTTCAGTGCTCAAAGATTCAAACCTATTGTAACTTCTTCTCTGTGTTTCACTAGGTCTTATTGAATAACCCCTTTGTGTATGGCTCTCAAAGTAGTTATTATTCATGTTGTTAGCTTTGAAATTTACATCTTTATGTAGAAAATAATTACATGCATAACATAAACAAAAATATATAGTTTGATACCTGGTAGTTGAATATCTTCTGAAAGGAGGTGCTCTTATGAATCCTTCTTCTTCTTGAGGCCTATCTATTTGTCCTTGATTCTAAAATCTAAATCTTCTTGGTGGAGGAGTGTCCCTGTTGTTAGCTCCCAGAATGAATCAGTCACTATGGTTTCATTTTGTGGTTGATAGCATGGTGATCTGTAGTTTTCTCCATTTTGTTTTTAATTTCTTCTAGTGTCAAAACTTAGTTTTTAAATTCATATCTTAGAAATAAGTTGATCCATAAAGGTTTTTTCTATAAAATTTCATGAAAATACTTTCAAAATCTAACGCGTGTTGCAAGGTTGATGATTATCTAGTGAAAGCGATGATTTTAAACAGTTAAGGAGTACTTTCCCGCAGACAGTTAGCTGGTGAAAGTGTGGAACACATGTTTTTCCTCCACG
This sequence comes from Picea engelmannii, assembly GCA_009831015.1. Taxonomy (NCBI): domain Eukaryota; kingdom Viridiplantae; phylum Streptophyta; class Pinopsida; order Pinales; family Pinaceae; genus Picea; species Picea engelmannii. The sequence goes on along the minus strand of ML777135.1, from coordinate 124,667 downwards.
TTTTAAGAAATCAAAAGATGATATGCTCAACACACGTCAAATAATCATTATAAGTCACTGGTGCAAGCGAATAATGACGAGGATTCTGTTATGCACGTCTAAATCGGATATCATAGTGGATCGTGTTCCTGAATGCATGCTTCATGAGATAATGGTGTTGGAGATGACGAATTCAAATTCATCATCACAGGTAAAGGAGAAGTACTACTCAGTCGGCGACATCAAATCGACACTTCATACTCCCAAAACGCATTATCCACAGGCATATGTTATGGTTTCATATTTGAAATACAACACCGAGAGTTTTCACCAGCGCCAAACCTGGCTCAAACAAGAAAATTACAATGACTTTGTTTGCAAAATTGTCTGGGGTTCAAGTTAAATATGGAAAGGAAACAAAGTGGTTCATTGTTAAGGAAAGAATTAGACAGTCTGTCTTTTTTACGAGCACATCCAGAGGTGAAAAAACGCTTCTCAGACGCAGGCTGCATGGGTTATGTTGAAAAGTTACAGAATGGTTGCCACCAAACAACAACTGAAGCATTTGCTAAATCTTATGATGGAAACAAAGCCTGTGTGGGTTCTTTAGAAATAATAGTTTATGAAGCCATCATTTCTACAACAACTAGCTTACCTAGATCAGGCCAGAGCTAGTTCAAGACAACAACAACCAAAAATCTCAATTTTAGAGCATATCTTAAGATAGAATTTAGAAATGTCACATGGAAGAAAAGCATGTCAGTTTCTCATTTGGAGGATGAATGGAAAGACCTGTTCAAAGGAATTCAACTCTATATAACCTCAGAATCCAGGTATGACAAGCTGATGATATACCATTTCAAGCTCTTAGATAATTTCATAGGGAAAAATCTCCTAAATTTACCTTTCTTCTTTCACAAAAGCCTAATTAAAGTATGTAAAAGGATTAGGGTTGAACCTCTAAGTATGAAAAACACTCTTTGTCATGTTGGCATGATCAAGTTGATAATTCTAGAGAAACTTACACAAAGAGGAAGGACTTGGCAACATTTTCTTTTTTGGGAAGGCTTTGAAACCCAAACTCAACCCATGAATGAGCAGAAGAGAGCTAGGAAAAGGAAAGTAACTCCTCAGAGAAGCTCGAGGAAGAGGAGAAATCTTCCAGGACCACCATAAGATAGGATTTCCAGCATAAAGTCTCATAGATCAAAGAAAAAATTAGATTTTGAAACCACTTCAGAGCAGCCTATAGAAAAGAAGACAAATATTCTAAATCTACCATACACAGACTCAGCAACAGAGCCAGAGCAAGAGGATGAAAGTCCAGCCATTAAAAGCCTTGAACACTCCATGGAATTTTCACAGGATTGTGAGACTTTTACTCCCACTGATGAAGGTGAAACATCAAAGAGAAAAAAATCAAAGAAATCACAAAACATTAAGCAATTAAAAGAAGTGATTGCTCAACAAGAGGTTTTAGAAAGAGTAATCAAGGTGAGATACAAAACTCTATTTGACAATTTCGCAGAGACAAATGCAGCATTTGAGAAGTTGGCTCGTGAAAGTGTCAAAGACAAAAAGAGAAAGAAGAAAATCACCAAAGATTATAGCAGTTTATGGTGGTTAGCAAAACGCCTTAAGAGGAAAATTAGAAAATTGAAGCAGAAGCATAAGTCGCACCCAGATATACAAGTGCTAGCCCAGGTTGTTATGAATATGCAAGGAGATAAAGCAGAGACACACTAAGTTTTTGATAAAACAACAGTTTTGGAGGTGAAAGATTCCTTTTGGCCAAGACAGAAATTTCACCAGCGCAAAGGGTAAATTTACAACCAGTTAGCTGGTGAAAGGCAGAGCTTTCACCAGCTAACCAACGAATCATAAGGAGAATTAGCTGGTGAAAGAATAAAAAGAATTTTTGAAAGCTAAAGATGGAGCAAGGCGATTTTCAAGTATTTAAATAAGTTCAAGAGAATCAAAGGATCAACCACTTAGTCAGGAAACACTTAGCATCAGAGATTCGTGGAGATTTTGAAAACCAAATGCTAAATTGGTCACCTAAAGTTTTGATTATGATTAATTGAAGAAATCCAGCTACAGAAGACAGGTGCCTTCACCTTTCCATGACACAACAGAGTCCAGAAGCTGATGAAGTACAGATGTCAAAGATTGATATAGAAGACAGTTCGAGTTCTAGCAACTAGTCTTTGTTATCGATTGCCTTAGTTAGTTTTATTTTCTATTTTTAGATACAGATCCAAGTTTTCAGGATCTTAAAAACTGATTGTAAAAGGCTATAAATGCCTATATTTTCTAAGAGACAAGGGTTCAAACTGGGAATACATTTTGTGCTACTGTATAGACTCTTATTGCATAATAAAATTACAGTCTCCTTTTGCTTTCAATATCAAAAATATTCATGCATCCTTTTATGTACTTTATTTCAGTTTATCTGAGCTTATAAAGACTGTCATCTCTTTATTGAGCTCATAGACTTGAAGTGAAGGATTTCTTACTATCTTGCATTAAGCCCTACACCCAGTTGTATTTGGCAATCAATATTAGTGTTCTTCATCCTCTCCTTTTAAAATACTTGATCTGATTATTGTTTTCTAAAAGCATTGTTTCATTTGAATGTATGATGAGTTGTCTATTACATTAATCATTGAGTGATCCCATTGTTCCAATCATACCTACACATTATTTTATTAAGTTACCAAGCATCCTTAGTTTACAACCCTAAGGGGTTTCTTGGAGTGATAACACCTATAATTGTCCGTGTATATCTTTTTATCCCCTTTGATTGTTTCTGCATAGATTTTTGGATTTATTTCTTGCTTTGTTGTTTTGGAGATTGATCCATTTTCTGTCTGATTGTATCCAAGTCCGGACTTGTCAAGATGAGATTTTTTACTGTTGATAATGTCATCCATAACTTTTGAGCGATTCTGCATATTTTTCTTTTGAATATCCTTTCTTAGTGTGACAATCTCTGCTTCCAAGTTTCTAATGATCATGTCCTTTCCTTCTAGTTTTTCTTTGAATGTTTCTTCAATTCTTTTATCTTCTTCTATTTGAACCTTCAATTTTGTGATCATTTGTTCTAGTTCTTGAGTGTCTTTTTTCTTATCTAGTTCTGCTTGTAGTTTCTTATTTTTCTTATTTTCTCTTCTAATAACTTTTATGGCACTCATTAATTCTTCTCATAAGTCAACTTCTGCCTCTTCAATTTCTTCTTCATATGCTTCTTCATATTTTTCTTCAGAGTCTTCTTTATCAAAGTCTTCTACTTCCATGAATAAAATTATCCCTATTTCACTGTCACTGACTTCATCTTCATCTGATGATGAGATGTCTTCTTTGGTGCAAAATATTTTCTTGAAAACTTTCTTTGTAGTTATTTTACCTTTGTATGTTTGTATGCCTTTTAAGTAACCTTCATCATTTCTCTTTTTCTTATGAGGACATTTGTTAGAAAAATGACCAATACCATCACAATTAAAACAAATTAAAGGAAGCTTACCTCTATACCTACCGTTGGTTCCCTTGTTCAGTCTTTTGGTGAAGTTGGCCACTTCTTCATCATATTCCAAGATCTCATTGTTTCTGCTATATTCTTCTTGTTTCTTTTTCTTTTGCTTTGATATTTTGGATGCTTTGAAGGATGCTTCTTTTACATTTGGATTTTCCTGTTCAGTTCTCATCTTATATGCTGTGAATATTCCATGCAATTCATCCATGCTTATTGAGTTTAGATCTGATATTTCTTCTAGTGCTAATATATTAGGGTTGAATCTCATAGGAAGAGAGCTTAGTACCTTTTGAACAATTACAAATTCTTCGATTTCTTCTCCCAATCCTATGATTGCATTTACTATTTCATCAACTTGTAAGAAGTAGGATGTGATATCTTCATCTTCCTTCATTTTTGGTTGTTTGAATTGACCTCTGTAAGTTTGAAGCTTTACTGCTTTGACTTTTGAATGTCCTTCATAATTATTTCGAATCTTGTCCCAAATCTCTTTAGCAAATTTACAATGTGCAACTTTGGTGAATACCGTATCACTGAGACCATTCAAAAGTGCATTTTTGGCTTTGGAATTATTCTCACCAAGTTTCACTTCTTTGTCATTTGTTGGTGGAACTATTGGTGTTGTGTATCCATCTACAATCGATTGCCAAACTTGAAATCCCTGTGCATGTATATATGTCTTCATCCTTATGCTCCAAAAAGCATACTTTCATCCATCAAACTGTGGTATTTAATTTTTATATGAGTTGGTACTCTCCATGATCTACCTTTCAATGGTTAAACTAATTTCTGAAGGAACCTTCTCTAATACCAATTGTTGGATTACTGAGAGGGGGGGTGAATCAGTAATATTGTAATTATAATCCTTTTTCTTCAAATGTTATATCAATGTATAATTATTATCCAATATTGAGCAGTAATAAATAAACAATCACACACATACACAGTACACCAGTGTTTTACATGGAAACCCAAATCCGGAGAAAACCACGAAATTATTTTTCTTATATGTCTTGAAGAATTATATTCATTGGAAGCACCAACTTCCTTTGTTTTCGAGCTGCAACTGGAAGGAGGCTCCAACCCCCTAGTTTCTCAGGCTACAACTTGAGGGAAGATCCAACTCCCCAATTCTTTGTCTACAACTAGAAGGAGGCTACAACTACCTATGTTCTTCGACTACAACCGGAAGGTGGCTACAACCACCTGTCCTTGCCCCGTCCTACCACCTTGAAGTAGAAATATAATTATGGAACCATTGTCACACTATCACTATGAGATATACAGTTGTAAACCTGCACCAATAAATTTGAACCATGCATCAACCTGTACCTCAACCTGTAATCAACATGTACCATAAGCAAGTGCATCAACCATGCACCAACATGTACCAAACAACATGTAATCAACCTGTACCATAAACAAGTGCATCCAACCATGTAACAAGTATGTACCAATCATGTGTCAACTACTTATCAACTATGACTCATCAATATGTACCAACATCATCAACTATACACCTCATGTATGTGTCAACTCATCAACTACTTGTCTCAACCATGTACTCAACATGTACCTCAACCAAAATACCTCATCAATTTCATCATACAAATATGATTTGTAACTCTGTAATAGACCTGGTGTATACAATCACATTTCTGCAAACCTTCCTTCACTTTAACAAAAGGAGACTAGCATTTTCATCAAACTTTCCTTTAGTCTCACATGCCTAGTTTTGGATTAATCAACAACCCTAACTTGAAGTAATCATAACTTTGAACCTGTAATGTATGAAGATATAAAAATGATATACAATGTTCCTCAGTTTTTTTTATGCAATTCCTATAGGTTTCACTACTTGGAACCTCTCAGAAAATGAGTTATAGAAAAAATGGCATACCTTACTGAATTATGGCTTATTCTGGAGAGCGACCTTATAGAGCGTGCCCCACACACAATATTCATTGAATTAATATGAAACTATTACAAAGAATAATAACAAATGTACCCTAACCAAAACATTTTGTCTCATTGAATTTGGATTTGTTATGAATACGTTATGACGTTTTTACCCGAAACACCTGTTTTTGACTAGTTTCAGGACTAGCCACAAACCCTATTTTCCACTGAGTGTAACCTCCAAAATACAATGACACACAAGGTTATTTTTTTACCACAGCTACTTGGGTATTTCTTCTCAATGGAATAGAAATTTCCCAGTCTAAATCATTATATAAAAAAATTTATAGAGAAAATGGTGAGATGACATGTAAATAACATACCTTAGAAAGCACCATCAAAAGAATTTATCCTTCCTTGCATTTCGGCCTTCTTTTCTTCACCTTCCCTCAGAAATTAGGCTTAGATATCCTTGGTTACCTCATACACCTATAGATATTCAATATTCTCAAGTGTAATTAAAATGAGAGAGCCCTGCCTCTTATTTATACTCTCCAAGTAGCTTCCTTAAAAACATCTTCTAAGTCACTTGGCCCACTTTCCTTGTTTTAGGGTTTACCCACTTCTAATTTCTCCATTAAATTTAATATTGAAATAATTTATTTTGTATTCACTTTGAATTATAATACACTCATCACTTTACTTTATTATTTACCTTTTAAAATCTCTTAAACCACTTTGATTACTTTGACCTTTTGGGGATTCTAGATGACATATGAGGGTCCTCCAACTTCGTAAGGCCATAACTCTCAAACCGTGAGGAGTTATGTGACATTATACATACCACCATAAATGTCATGACATGTACTATCCATATAGAATAGTATTTTTGGAAAATATATCATAACTCATACTGTTACCCATCAGACAAACTTGGGTCCATTACCCAAACCTGGGTTCTCCAACTTCACATGGTCATAACTCTCTAAATGTGAGGAGTTATGTGGCGTTCTACATACCACCAGAAATGGAATGACAAGAACTATCCATATAAGATAGTTTCTCTGAAAATATCAGTATCCTTCATCTCATTATTCCACAATTAATCATGGGTTCTCTTACTCCACAAAGCATCTTTCCGTGAGGGATTTCACCATAAGGGGATGACTTTGGAGTTCATCCATATTTACTTCTTATCAACCATGAAAAAACAATAATGATTCATATTTACATCAAACAATCTTCGGTCCATTACCCAAACCTTTGTTCAACGGTTGACATCAATGAAAACCAACCTTAATCAACACTCAGAACCAATCCACTTTTGTGCATTACTACAATGCATTACCTTCCACCTACCATTATAGGATTGAGGAAAATGCCATTGATAATATTGCTTCCACTCTGCATACTTGTTCAAAGTATGAAGAACAACTTGAAAGAACAAATTTTCCTCAGGGAGAGTTGATTAAACAGATAGACATGTATGCCTTCTTACAGCTAGTATAAGACATAAGTAATCGTATGATAGAATTCGAGTGAAAGGGGATTGTCTCCCCTCTCTCCCCTGGAGCTTCATCCTCTTCTCCACCCCCCTTTAGAAATCCAATTGAAAATAATTTTCATCCTAAATTTATCTTGCCTCGAAGTTGGTGTAACTTTTGCGAGGAACACCACGAGGAAGCCGCATGTGAGGTAAGGAAGAGTATCAGGGATAAGATCTTTGGTAAAAAACCAGAAACTACTATCATTGTCCTAGATTTTGCAGAGCCATAATATGTCATGATTGTCAATACTAGGAACAAATCCTATGCTCCCAAGGGTAAATTGGATCCTCCCTACAATTCTTCTAGCCCGAGCTCATCCTCACCCGCTGCTACTGTTTAGGTTCCTAAGGTTGCTGACAGTCAAGGAATAACCTCTCCTCTCTCCTCTTCCAAGTATAATATATTGAATTAATTGGCCAACATCAAAGCATATGCAACCCTTCTAGACATGGTTATCGTCCCTGAGCAACAGAGGCATCTGAAACAATTCATGGAAGGAAAATCTTCCATTGTATCCAACCTCTCTGAAGAGGTAAACGAAGAGGATTCTTCTGTAAATAAAGTAGGTGTACAGAAATTCAGATACCCTGTAAAAAATCCCCCTTTTTATATTTCTATAAAGATTATGGATAAGATCACTCATTGTTGCCTCATTGATGGGGTTAAGGCCCAAGTGTGATGTCAAAGATTATTTTGGAAGAGCTAGGCTTGTCTTGTACAAATGAAAATGCCTGAAGCATTCTCTCCTATAATAGCCTACAACAAACGACCATAGGTGAGATTAAATATGTAACCTTAGTTTTGCGCACACACCCTGAAATAAGGATAACCCTTAGTATTTAGGTAATCGATATGCTTGTAAGAAATTACTCAATTATCTTGGGAAGATATTGGAAAGCCTTAACAGTTGGATAACTCTCACTCGACGAAACACATTTATCAATTCCTCGGAATGGTAAAAACATCATAGTCCTTAGAGAGGGAAGGATTTCACCTTACATAGAGAGTGTCCCACAATCAAATGTAAACTATATCGAGGAGGACCTAGGAGTGTATTCCATCTTTACTGAGGAGGATAACATTCCCTTGGAACAAATTGATTTAGATGATGATATATGGAACATGCACTTTGATGGTTCACGCTCTAATGAAAGTAATGGGGCTGGTATTATCTTGGTTTCCCCTATAGGGAAAATTCATAATTTGTCTTACAAGTTGGAGTTTTCTTGTACGAAAAATGTCACTGAATTTGAAGCTTTATTATTAGGCATTGAAAACGCTTATAATCTTGGTTGTGGTCACCTTTTAGTTTTTGGATATTTTGAGCTTGTTGTGAACCTGGTATGTAAGATACACTCTCCTAGCAACAACTTAATGAAATGATACACCTAAATTGTTTGGATGCTTATCTTCAACCTATTATATTTAAACATCACTCATGTTAAGAGGTAGTTGAATTCAATGGCTGATCGGTTAGTTGTCTTTTCAGCTTCTTCTAATCATCAACATTTCCCTCACATGCCTAATTGTTATTTTCAATCTCTATATCATCCACATATCCCTCACAATGTAGAATCTTGGAAGACCCTCCCTAATGATGAGATCATTTGTTCTTTCATTCAATATGAAACTCTTAAGCCCAAGGAAATTATATCCATATAAGACAATAAGATTCTTAAGGGCTTGAATCCTCTTGAGATTTTGTTTCCTTTGAGTGATGTAGGAAATAAAGAGAAAAAGAGAGAAGAGGAGTTAGGAAAGAAGGTGGGTCAAACCATATCCACTAATATTGGGGCACTCCAATCTTCAAAGAATGTTAAAATAAGTGCCCAATGTTTTGATAAAGAAAAATTGAATTTTACCAAGCTACTTGGTGAATTTCAAGACGTTTTTTCTTGGTGTTATAAGGATCTTCGTGGTTTTGATCCTGGTCTTATACAACATTCTACCACCCTCAAGGAAGGCATGAAACCAATTAGGCAAGAACAAGGACCTATTAACTCTGCATCTAAAGCAAATTTTAAAAGAGAGTTGGAAAATTTCTTAAGGGATGGAATTATTTTTCCAGTCTATTCTAAATGGGCTTCCAATTGGGTACATGTTTTGAAGATCATTGATCATATTAGAACCTACATTAATTTTCACACTTTTAGTCAGGCTATTATGAGAAATAATTTTCCTCCTCTCAATATGCAAATGATTTTGCAGCAGGTTGTAAGGTCACAGAGGAGGCCCTTACTTGACAACTTTTTGGGTTACGGTAAAATCAAGAAAAAAGGGGCAGATGTTCACAAAACCACTCTTATCACTAATTGGGGTACCATGAATTATAAATGCATGTTTTATGTCTTACCTAATGCAAGAACCAATTTTAAAATACCTATACACACAACTCTTGATGAATTGATTAGTATCCATATCTACCTTGATGATTTAATCATATACGTTAAGGGGATGATAATTACCTCAGATTTCCAAGTGTTATTTTTGGGTCCTTTCAAAAAAAATTTGTCCTGGATACTAACTCATACATTCTAAAGAATTCACAGGAGAAATTGTTTTCCTACAAGACTAACGGTTCTTGTTTGAAACATTATGAGGGACCAACGTGAAAAGGTCTAATGATGTTTGGATTTTATGTATACTAGTAGCCTAGCTTTGCTTTCAATTTTGCACTATTTGCTTTTTTTCTTTACAGTAGTTTGACTTTTGCTTTATGTTTTAAAAATTTCCTACTTCTTTTATGTTTCTTTCATTTCATTATTGTTGTTTTAAAATTCCAATTTTACTTCTGTCATGATTTTGTTTCCTACCATATTTTAGTTAACTTGGTCAAAATAAGATGTTGGATCAGTTTTTCCATAGTGACACTCCTGCAAAGCATTGTTAGTCAATAAAAATCAAGCTTACAGAGTTGTTACAATGTTTCCCTTGAAAGCAACCTTGAATTTGTTATCTCCTACATTGTTGTCTATTTTTTTGGGGGGGGTTATCTCCCGCTTCTGCTTTCCTTTTCTTCATCCATTTGAGAAATTAAGAGACCAAGTCCATAAATTTTCTCCTTGAAGTTAAGAGTCGATCTCGGTTGAACAATTATGCACACAGTGGTAAAACCCCTCATACTTAACACTTTTCATGAGTTATTCCTGAATTCCTAGTCATTTTTCCATTAAATCCACTCCATTCCCCCTATTGCATAATCTTCCCGATTATATTTGCTTGACCTATGAAACCATGAGTTTTGACTTATAAATCTATTGAAAACAAATTTCCCTGTGGATTTGCCAATTTTTTGACGATTACAATCGTGACAAGGATTTTTCCTGCAAAGTATTGCTTAAGCCTAATAATTATAAGCTAATGATATATAATACTAGTAGGTGGGACCCCCTTGTATATTGGGAGATCAGATCTGGTTCTTATTTCATGTTTATGTTTTTATTCGACACTACTTACATGGTTGATAAAATCTTGGTGTTATTGGAAATGGATAAGGTCTATTATGTGTTGGTTCTAATTGCAACAATTGAATGGTGGATAAGGAATGTCATGGGTTTTCTGCTTCTCTAGGCTCCAATTTTATGTCACAATGACCTATGTTATCCATTGTTATCATTTCTATTTGTTCTCTGATTCATTAGTGTGACACCTGCACAAGAGACATGTTAGTAATAATATATAAGAGTAGTTGAAAAGAGATCAAAGAAATATAACAAATGCAAAAGGAAGGAACTATACTATACTAATATGCTACCCTATATGCATTGAAATTAAAATGATCATTGTTTATCCTAGCTAACAAGTTAATATCTATGTGATTTGATTGAGTTATATGAAACAAGGTTGATATGTGTTAGGGCATAAGTTGGTAATGGATAAATATGATATGGGTGGCGTGTTTGACAAGTGATAGATGCTAATTCCAATGCATGGTTTAATTGAATGGTTAATGGATTAGTGGGATGGTGTGTACTGAGGAATTTAATGGCAGGAGGGTGGAGGTGGCATGCATTTACTGCACGTCACTCCTACTCCTTCCATTGGTTGCCACCCTAGTTTGGCGATTCTTCAATTATGTTTTGTTGTGGTTAGGCTCCAAGTTACAAGCAGAGGAAGAACCAGTCAACCAAGCTCGTGTTTTTAAGGTGCTTTTGGTTAATTCGTCATCCATGAATCTGCTCTGGTTATGAAATAAATATTGGCTCGAGATGTATGGGTCTGTGCTTTCCTTAAGTATGGAAACAATGTAAATTTGTGATATTTTTCTTGAATGAATCATTGATGGTTTTTTTATTGCAATAATGGTTGAATTCATAGTGTTATTGGTCATTTTGAGTGTTAGCAACCATAAAGGCTCTCTGTCATCCTTGTTGGTTTTAGTTGGAGGGTTTAATTTGGCCTAGAGTGGTTGGTTGTCTCCATGCATTCATGTTATTGGATAAATCCGTGAGTGCGGACACAAACCGATCTCCCTGGATCCACCTGGTATCTAGAACAAAACAGGACAGAATAATACACTTTCCCTAGATCTAGCCTATTGAATGAACTAAGAGGTAAGGATTATGGACATACCTTATGAACGCTTTCCTTAGGTCTTTGTTGTTCCAATATTAGCTCCAATGCTCTTATCCCATCCAGATCACAACAAAACGAACCAATCGAAGTAAAGGCAGATTAATATATTCAATGACTAGTCTATACATATGATCAAGGAATTATGTAATAAAGTGACATCATCTTTATGGGAAAGGGACATATTGTTGTATTGAATTAATTGAAAGTGAAACTTACAACCTGAGCCTTGATGTCATAGGTCTCCTTTCGATGGCTCCTAGCTCTGACACACACACTTGCTCATGCATGAAGAAAATCAACTACTTGAGATGACCTTGCTGTTGTCTCTAGTTGTTGTAGCATCAGTCCTCCATACAGTCTTGCACTAATTCTCTGATCAATCTCTTGTTAACTTGCTTCTTGCTTAACTTAACCCTTTCCATGAGCAATCTCCTCAATATATAGGAGAAGATAGATTAGTTACTTGGATAGGGAATGATCCCAAGATATCTGGAATGCCAGCACCTGAATAACCATTCGAAAGCCAACTCA
>ML777135.1:66152-95900 GCA_009831015.1 Picea engelmannii | reverse complement strand
GTTTTCTACACGTGTCTTTGAGCTTGCTATTTTCAATCTCAACATGCTTCAATTTTTTAAGATTCTCATCTTCTTGTTGAATCATTTCTACTTCATGATTTTCTTCTTCTTAATTGTCATCTCTTTCAATCCTTGGATGAGGAAATTCAAATTCAACATGTCCTACTCCTTCACAATTAAAGCAAAAGAAATGACCTCTATTTTCTTCTTTGAAATCTGAGATGTTGTAATCTTGTTCAACTTCTTCTTATGTTGCTACTTCTTCCCTTGCATAAAGTTCTTGTAGCTTGTCCCAAAGCTCTTTTGTTGATGCACATGATCCCACCTTGGATTTCACTGAATCTGTCAATCCATCCAAGATGGTATCTATTGCCAGTTTGTTGTTCCTTTTTGCTTCCTTTTGAGCTACAGTCTTTGGTTTCTTCAAAGCATTGTATCCTGAAGAAACTGAGAGCCAAACATTTACCCCAAGAGATTTCAAGTAAGTTTCCATTTTATTTTTCTAGTATTAAAAATTGCTTCCATCAAATGGTGGAATCCCATTTGGAATGTTGTCTTCCATTTCTGCATAGGATCTTCCTTCTAGTGGTTAAACTGTATTGAAGGTAACCCGCTCTGATACCAATTGTTGATACTGAGAGGGGGGTGAATCAGTATCAAGTACAATTTAAAACCTTTTTCAACTTATACTTAAACCATTCAACTATATCCAATGAACGATGAACAATAGTATGAGAGTTACACCAATACACCACAATACACCATGCACAATATATGAGAAATAATCGATAGTTATTGTTCAAGGTAAGTAATGACTTCCAAAGGTAGCTACAACTTCCAAATGTAAAGGGATGGATAAACCTCCAAGAGGAAGATACAATCCTCCAATATCAAGAGAGAGTTGAACTCTCCATCCTTTCCCCTTCCTTCCACCCAAGAATATATGAGAGATCATAAAACTTTACATTAAATCATCACCATAGACCAATCATTACATAAAACCTGATAATGCTTTCTGAGACTTCTTCAATTTCTGCAATTCTTCAATTCTTGGAGTACTCTGATCCTATATATAATATTAGTCAATTTATTCTCTGAAACTCCTCCAAGTTTCACTCCTTGAATCCTCCCCAAAAAGAGGCTATAGAAAGAATGGTAGACCTTGTTCAATTATTGTCTATTCAGGAGAGTGAATTTGCACAAAATGCCCCACGCTCAATAATTAACATCTGATTATAAAAATCACACACAAGAAACTATAGTCCGTACTCTTTCTAATGAAATTTGTCCCACTTTATTTGGATTCTCTATGAAGAAGTTATGATTGTTTTACCTGGAACACTTGTTTATTGACTAGCTTCAGGACTTGTCACAAACCCTATATTCCATGGAGTGTATCTCCATAATTATAGTGAATCAAGAGTTGAAATGTTTACCAAAGGTACCTTAATATGTCTTCTCAATACCATAGCAATTTCACTATCTGAATCGTTCTAAAAAAAAGTTATATAAAAAATGGTAAGATGACCTGGAAATAACATACCTTAGAACACATCACCAAAAGACTTCATCCTCCCTTGAAATCCGACCTTCTTTTCTTCTTATTTCCTCTTAAATTTTACTTGTATCAAATGAATGTATAATGATGTTTATTTATACCATTTATGTCACTTCCTTTTAACATTAGGGCCGACCTGACATTTTCTTATTTTGTAATTATTTTCTTTAATTATCTTCAGGGCCTACATGTACTTCCTTCTTCAATTCACTTTGTCATCTTCAAAAATTCATTTCTCCTCAACCATGAGGATCCACGTGACATGCCACATACCATTGAAAACAACATGATGTATACTATCCATCCATGGGTGTTGTATATTCATGTGCATTGTCCTTCATGTCCAAATACCTTCATCAATCTTGCAGTCCAAAACCCATGACTAGGGTTGACATCAATGACAACAACCAATCTTCCAACAAAATGGAATACACATTCGTTGTCTTTTACATTGTTGTTATTGAATTGATAATCCAACACTAGTTTTAATTGATTAAGTCACAGTATTGCTTTGTGTGTGATGTGTGGGTATGTGTGGCGTTCCTACAACATGATAGGTTGATCTATGACTGTGTGTTTTAAATTGTCTAGTGGGAGTATTGCAATATGGTAATCATGGTAGGGCCATCCACTATATATGTTATGGATATTATTTTATTATGCCATCAGAGAGGATCAGAGGTTTTTAAACAAAATGGTCTTGTTGTAAATTTGATCAATTTACGAGAAACGATCGGGCCTATTGTTGTTGCATCATTGTATTGGATTGATAGCCCAACATTGTGGATGTTTATATTCAAGTAGTTAGACCTGTAAAATTAGAGACGATCTCGCATTTTTGTTGAAGTGGTATGTGTATCCTACAACATTGTATGAGTTGGAATGGTGATTGTTGTTACTGTGTGTTTAAATGGAAAGACATGATTATTATATTGATAGTTGTGTCCACTGTGTATGTTTGATGAAAGACACGGGTTCTGAGGCAGTATGGTCTCGTTGCAATTTAACTGCTAATTGGAATTGAGGGATGAAATCGGGCATGCTTTTGTGTCTGTGTTTGATTAAGGAAATATTTCATGGAAACTGGTTGATTGTTGATGTTGAACATAGTTGAAGTAAGTGACTGTGTATTCATTTGGAAATTGTTTTAAAATAGTAAATGGGAAAATAAGAAGAAACATAACTCTTTTACAAGTTGTTATGGAATGCATGTTGTCTTTTTTGGTGACATTGTGTTGGAAATATGATTACAAATAAGTGAACAAGTCAATGCATATAATTAATTGAATTATGCATAGTAGTTTTCATTTGTTCACAGTGATTATTTCGTTGGTGTTATTTCCTTTTAGATAATGGTTTTATGGATTACCTAATTAATTTTATGAACAATATCTTCTCTCTTTCCCTATCGTTATTTCTCTTTCCGCTAATTACAACCTCATCGCCTTCCCACATTCATTTTTCACTCCCTGTTCTAAAATTTAATTACATTCAAGAAGAATTATGTATCAAAGCAGTTTGAAATCACAGATCTTAGCTGGATCCTAGAGATATCTTCTTTGGTTTTATTTACAGTTGATTGTTTGTTGTCTTTGAGTAGTAACCATGTTTATTTTCCCCCTCATTTTATCATGTTTCGCTCAATACAAACCACTCGCATATCCCAGGACCTTTTGTTCAACCCCTTCTCATTGACAATAGTTAAACAATTTATATGGATTGGATTGCATGAGTCTGATATGTTGTTGAGCCAAATTATATTTCATATTTTTAAGGAGTTGTCATGTATGGCTATAAAGGAACTATTTTCTAATGAATCATGCATGAATGAATGAGATTTTTCAACTGAGGTACCCATGGTAGAGGTAACCAAGGGAGAGGTAATTGGAACAAAGGCCCAAGAAAGCTAAGATTTTCCATACACTTTGATGTTGACTCACAAGAGTTAGGCCATCTATATCAGGCTCAATTTTTCAATTAGATTGGGAAAGGAGTGGTTCAATCTAGGCCTAGAAGGCCTCCCTTCCAAGCTCCACAATGCCCTGGCATTCTTGTACCTCCTCATGTCTAACTACAACCTGAGGTTCCCAAAAATGATGGATGGCAAGAGATTATCCACTCGACAATATCCCAACATCATGGCTGGCCCAATTTGTCCTTACCTGCTCCCCCACCTATTAACCATATTGTCCAAGCTACACCTGTCCACACACCAGTTCAATCCTCTCATGCTAGAAAAAGGTTGAAAATCGAGGCCCACCATGCCCTTGACAAAGGAAAATCCATTGTTGCTCCTTCCTCTCCCTCCAATGGCTCTAATAAATCTGTGTATTGCCGAATGAATTTGAGGCATGATTATTCTCACGTGATCAGCAAGATTAGGCCTAAAGGCTCAGTGCAGCCAAAGGCAAATTCAGAGAAATCAAAGGGTGACAACAACAATCAAGGAAAGATTGCATCTCAGAGTGGAAAATATGGTTTTTGAGTTTCGTTTTATTTATTGTTGATTACAGTTGACTTCAGAAGTTTTGGACAACATGTTTTCTTTGGATATATGAGTAATATATTTTTTGAAAATAATTTCAAATATCAATGAGATAAATGGTCAAACGTGAATGTGATGATGGGAGTCACAAGGAGGGGTGTTTTTCTTAATTAACTAGTTATGTTATGATTGTTAAGAACTAAAGGGAGTCACAAGGGGTCCCACCTACTAGTTATTATTTATTTTAAAAACCTTATTATGATTTATTACTTTTCCTCCTTAACTAAAAAATTGGTTGAGTTTTTAATTAAATTATCTAATGAGGTGGTTCAACTACTTTAACCAATTCTAATTTGCTTAAAGGAAAAAGGAAAGGGAGGAACAAGTGGAGGATATAAGGAGAAGAATACTAAGGTTTGTTCTTTGAGTTTAAGTTGAGATAATTCAATTTTCATTCATTCCTTAATTTATCACAAGCCTAATTATTTTTTATGATAGCAGGGTCTTATTGTAGGCAGCAAGATTCAGGGTTGAATTACATCATTTAGACACTTGTTTTTCAGAGGTGTTGATCTATCTTTGATAGTCTGTGTAGACTTGTCTATTTGTGAATTAGTTTTCGTGACTGATAAAGGCTATTATGCAGAGTCGAGTGGGCAGAAATATGTGGCAAGCTAATCCATATTTTAGAGTTCAGTTTCTTTTATTTTTTGTCATAGGTCTTTTTGTATGTTCCATCAGGTATGTCTAACTTTGACTTTGGTCTGAAATTTCTGCATGAAATTTTGTAAAGAGAATGACTCTTTGGTGAATTGGAATGAAATAAAGGATTGATTTATATCTCATCTATCTTGATTATCATCTTGGTGTCTTTATTTCTGTCTCTACATTTATTTCAACAACTATTATATTCATAAAATCATATTAAAATGAATTTTCCAGCAAGATTTTATTTGTAAAAAAGACTACCCTAAGCACTTGTAATCAATACTTGTGAGTTAGGATTCTATTTTGATGGCTATAAACAAAGGGTGACATTCCCTTCTATTTGTCTTTAGCCAAGTAGAATCTGAAAATGCTTGAGTAAGATCATTTCATATATTTTCCTCAACACATAGCTTCATACTTTGTGAGGATTTCTCAGTTAAGAGATCAAATACAAGCTATTGAAGAAGCCATCCCAGAAAAGGAAGTTGTGAACATAGAAATCAATGGTCTCTCTAGATCGTGGGATGCATTTGCTATAAGCATGAATACAGGGAAGGATTTCTCAATGTTAGAATAATTTTTGACCTGTTGTGCACAAGAAGCGACAAGGCTAAACTCCAAGGGAAAACCTCAGAAGGAAGAATATTCTCAAGCCTTTGCAAAAAAATTTAAAAGAGATGGAGGTAAGAAAATATTTGATTCGATAAAAAAGTTCAAGAGGGATATGTCAAAGGTACAATTATTTGAATTCCTTGATTATGGCCACTACAAAAGGAATTATCCTAAACTAACAAAGAAGAGAAAATACAGAGATCACGAACCAACTTCCAATGATGAAGAACCTTCAAAGAAGACAAATCATGATGAAATTGATTTCTTCTATTATTTAGCTCTTACTGGAACCATTGAACATGACATGTGGTTAATCAATAGTGGAGATTCAATGAATATGACAGGTGATCGTAATAATTTATCAAGAATGAAGGAAAATGAGACACCTCATAAAGTGGATCTTGGAGAAAATGACTCTTATGCAGTCAAGGGAATTGAACAAGCTACTATCAAAATGGAATCAGGTAACTCTATCCATATTAGTAATGTTTTATATGTTCCTGGTTTGAAAAAGAATCTAGTATGTATTTCCTATTTGGAGGAGAAAGGAGATAGAGTAGCTTTTGTGGATGGAAAATTTCTTGTATGGTCTAAAGATTCAAAAATAGAAGACACTAGAGTCATTGTAATTCGTTAAGGAAGATTGTATAAACTCCTAGGTCATAATACTCAAGCTCTAGTACATGATGAAATCAACCCTAGTGAGTTAAGTCATAGAAGGTATGGTCACCTTCATTATCACGCCTTTCCATCCCTAAAATAGATGGTTGTAGGCATACAAGATTTACAATCAGTACATGAAGGTGTGTGTGCAGAGGATGTGCACTTGGGAAGAATATTAAGAAATCATTCCAAGGAGTGAGAATAAATCCAAAGGGATATTAGACCTAATACATTCATATGTGTGTGGTCCTATTCCAATGAAGTATCTAGGAGGATATCTTTACAATGTGACGTTCATAGATGAATTCTCAAGAAATACATGGTTTTATATGTTAAAGACTAAGGATGAAGTATTTAGAAAATTCTAAGAATTCAAGGGTGAAGTGGAGAACCTAAAAGACAAGAAGATAAAGATAATAATATCCAATAATGGAGGAGAATACACCTCTAAGGAACTCGTTTCCTTTTGTAAACAATCTAGGATTAGTAGGGATCTCATTCTCCCTCATAATCCTCAAACAAAATGGTGTGAATGAAATACAAAATAGAACTATTGAAGAATCAATCAAGGCAATGATGAATGATCAGAATTTATCTATGTTTCTATGGGGAGAAGCAGTTATGACCACTGTTTACATTCAAAACAGAAGTCCACATTGCATATTGAAGAACATGACTCCAAAAGAAGCCTTCTCCAGAAAAAAAACAAGTGTTGAACACTTAAGAATATTTGGATTCCATGTCTACATTCATGTTCCCAAGGATAAGAGAAAGAAGTTGGAACCTTCAGGAAATAAAGGTATATTCGTTGGATATAGTGAATCATCAAAAGCTTATAGAATCTATGTTCTAGGTCAATGGAAGGTTGAAATCAACAAAGAAGTAACTTTTGATGAAAGGATTTCATTCAAGAAATCTATAGAAGACTCCATAGACTGCAACAAAGAAGAGGAACATGAAGATACCAAAGAAGAAAATAGATGTTCTCCAAAACACCCCAGGGAAGAACAAGAACCACTGCATGAACATGTGGAACCAATTATTACACCTATGACTAGAAAGAGACCAGCATGGCTTGAATCCACCTTGCAGGAAGAAGAAAACAATAAAGCTTCCAGTGGCACCTTAAGACAAAGAAATAAACCCAAAAGGTTTTCTAGTTATGCAATGGTCATGAAAAGTATTGTGAATGCAAAACCTTCCACCTTTGAGGAAGTAGTCAAGCAGAAAGAATGGAAGGAATCCATGATGAAAGAATACCAATCTATTATGAAACATTATGTATGGGAAGTTGTGCCTAGACCTAAAGAGAAGTTTGTAGTTACTTCAAATTGAGTTTACAAGATAAATCATGTTGTATATGGAAGTATTTATAAATACAAGGATATATTTGTGGCTAGAGGATTC
The DNA here is from genome assembly GCA_009831015.1 of Picea engelmannii. Classification (NCBI taxonomy): domain Eukaryota; kingdom Viridiplantae; phylum Streptophyta; class Pinopsida; order Pinales; family Pinaceae; genus Picea; species Picea engelmannii. The sequence continues at coordinate 88,467 of ML777135.1, read as the reverse complement.
TCTTAGCAGGAGGGAGAAGATTATGATGATACATTTTCTTTGTTTTCTAGATATACATTTATAAGAGAAATCATATATCTAGCAACTTCCATGGGTTGGATTTTACATCATATGTATGTAAATACCGCCTTTCTCAATGGTGTGATTGAGGAAAAAGTATATATAAATCAACCTCAAGGTTTTGAGGTACACCCAAAAGAAACCCATGTATGTAGATTGAAGAAGACCTTGTATGGACTCGAGCAAGCTCCGAGAGCTTGGTATGCATGTATTGATAGCTACTTTACAAGAATTGGATTTTCCAAGAGTCATGTCGATCAAAATATCTATTACAAAGTTGTGAATAATGCACATGTGATTCTATTGTTATATGTTGATGATTTGTTCCTAATAGGTGTAGAGCCTCTCATTATTTAGTGTAATAAGGAGCTAGCCACTAAATTTGATATGAAGGATCTTGGTCTCATGAAATACTACTTGGTATTAGAAGTATGGCACAAGCATGGTGAATTCTTCCTAGGACAAGGGAAGTATGTCATAAAGATCCTTCAGAAGTTTTGGATGATGGATTGCAAATCCATGGCAACTCCCATGATAACAGAATTGAGGAAGTTGAGACTCTGATTCTGATCCTATAGATTCATCCCTGTATTGGAAGTTGATTGGTTCCTTGATGTATTTGGTGAATACTAGGCCATACATTTTATTTGTTGTAAACATGTTGAGCCAGTTCCAAGTGGAACCTAGACAAAATAATTGGATAGTTGCAAAGCATATCATGAGATATCTTCATGGGATAATAACGTATGGTTTGAGATATGCCTCAAATAGTGATATACAACTGCATGGATTTATTGATTCAGATTGGGCAGGGAGTGTAGCTGACAGAAAGAGTAAGTTTGGTATGTGTTTCAATATGGGATCTATTAGGATGTCATGGACTAGTAGAAAATAGAATTTGGTTGCATTGAGCACTACAGCAACAAAGTATATTGCAGCTTTTGATGCTTGTATGGAAGCAGTGTGGCTTCGTAAGCTAGTTTCTGGAGTGATTAATCACGTGTTGGATTTGATCGTGATATATTGTGATAACCAAAGTTGTGTGAATCTCTCAAAGAACCCAATGTTCCATTACATGTTGAATCACATTGAGATCAAGTACTATTTTCTCTGTGATAAAGTCCAGAGGGGAGAAGTGGTTCTCTAGTATATCTCCAATGATGAAAAGACTACATATATGTTGACGAAGCCTTTTTCCAATATAAAGTTTGCGTACTTGAGGGACAAGTTGGGGATCATGGATATTTCTCCCTTGGTTGAAAGGGAGGAGATGACTTCCTTGGTTGGGAGGGAGCACTGATATGTGGCATCATGGAATGTTAGTGAGCTACAGATATGTATCATGCTAGTAGAGCTTAGAGATGGTCATACAACTTAGAGATGATGCTTGCATCATGATAGTACATCTCAGATATGATACAAATGGTTGTATTTGATGATACAGTGGCCTGAGTATCGTCATGCTAGTACAACTTAGAGGTCGACATACATCTTATAAATGATCTATTGACATCATTCTAGTTATGTTCATGCTAGTACAACTTAGAGACTATGCTAGTGAGCCACATCATTCTAGATATGGAAATACAAGTACAACTTAGATATGACATACAAATTAGATATGATGTATTGACATCATGCTATATATGTCATGCTAGTACATCTTAGAGATGACTATACAACTTAGAGATGATGCATGGGGATCATGTCATGCCAGATATGGTCATGAGAGTACAACTTAGATGTGGCATACAACTTAGATATGATGCATCATCATCATGCTAGATATTTCATGCTAGTACAAACTAGAGATGATCATACAACTGAGAGATGACACAGTGAGGCATTGATATACATCATGTGAGTACAACTTAGAGGTGGACATACAACTTAGAGATGATGAATTGGCATCATGCTAGTATGACTTAGAGATGATGTAGATGATACTCCAGATCACACCAATACAACTTAGATATGATGCATTCACATCATGATAGTATGGCTTAGAGGTGATGCAACTGATGACATTACTGATGGAGGATGATATCAGATGATATGATATGATTGTTGTAGAGATTGTATGTCTCTAAACAATAGTTGTATTCTACTATGGTGGATTTTCTTCATTGGTAGTGACTTTGGTTCACTAGTTAGTAGTTGTGTGCTACTAGGAGTGGTTGTGTACCATTGGATAGTAGTTTTATACTACCATGGATAGAAATAGTTGCGTCCTATTGGATGGAATTGTTTTTATTTCCATGGAGACCATCACTAGTGTTGGAGATGATTTCTGGCTAGATGGATAGTGATGTTTGTGCTCATGATTTGATATGTGTGATCATGAGATAGACTATGTGGCTATGATGATGTTACCGATTGAATGGTGTGTTTTTTCTCAATACCATTAACTTTAATACCTCCCTATCCAGGAGGGAGTGTTGAAGTTACGATAGTTGTGGCAGGTATTGACCTCTACGTGTAACCTTTGATGAGACTAGAATATTTTGGGAAGCAAGAGAAACCCTAAACAGTTGGTTAAGAACCATAGAAGACAATTCGACTCAAGAGAATAATTTTTATTAATTTATTATCATCCAAGAGAAGAATTTGGCCCAGTTAAGTGAATTGGAGGACAATAAATAGAGGGTTCTTGAGCTCATTCGTACTCACCCACTCTCACAACCTCACAAGGACTAGTGGTGTGCATGAATGGAGAAGAGTTACATCTTCTTTAGTAGTGACTTGGTATTTGGTTATGGTTTGGAATTTCTAGTTGGTACGCTATATTTGGAGAGAGGTATGCTACCTTGGTTGGCTATTGGTTCTAGTGATTTCTTCTAAAATTATTTTGTCTGTCAAGTTTAAGGTGCTTGGGGTTGGCCTTTCTGCCTATGGTTTGGTGATGATATAGTGATATTGTCTATGGTGAAATGATCATGCCTATTATTTTAAAATGTTTTATCGTGGTTCACCACCCTAGGTTACATCCACAAAGATATGGCATTGTCCGCTTCTTTATTCATCTCCATCAATTTATTGTACTGTGTGCATTACATAAGCATTCATAAGTAAAAATAGCGCATGGTGAGGATGAAAAAGTCACACTAAGATCCAAAACTTGCGATCTTAACCTCTATTACAATGCATATCTCTCAAAAACTGACTCATCTCCAAAACTATTTCCACAACTACATAGCTCAAGAAATAAATCATTCTCAACTATTATCATGACCAACTCTAACTAGATCTCCTCGAATCTTATAATACATATTTATACTAAAAAATTGGGTTAAAACTCATTACAACAATGATCAAAACCCTAACCCACTAACCCTAGGTGAGTTAGGTTTTTCCACTTTCTAACTTCCTACATGTAGTTGGTCTACATCCTTCTTCCTTTGACTTTCATGCTTCCTAGTTTTTCTTTTCCTCATTATTCTGGCTCACGCTCCTTTTCTGGTCCATTTTCTAACTGTCTTCCTTGATTGTTTCATTGTCCCCCAAAATGTTTTACACCAACAGGCCCCCAACACTCACTTATGGCTCATCACGAGCCACTTAGGTAGTGTGTGCCTCCTGTATTGACTTTTCCAGCTACTGGAACCTACCTAAAATGTCTTCAACTTTTTATTTTCCTTGTGTTCTCTTCTTTGCAAAATTATACACAGTCTGCATAGTGATAGGCTCCCTCAAGAATTCTTCATTCTCCAATCCAAAATTTTCAACCTGGACCTTAGATTCATCAATATTTGTCATCATTTTCTTTGCACTTTCTTGCAGTGGCTACAAATACGCTTGTTTTTCCTATTTGTCTTCTTGTATTCTCTTCAATTCTACCTACAAGTTCTTCACTTCTTGCACACTCCTCAATCTATTTGTTATTTTCACCATATTCTTCTTCTGCTTTAAGTCTTGTAGTGTTCTATTTACACCTTCTTCTTTCTTGTCTATTTCCTACAGTTTTCCATCCTCCTACATATCTATCCATAATTGTGTGCTTCTGTTGTACAAATCTATGATTTCCTAAATTCTCTTCACAATACTCTCCTTGTGACTTGTAACCTCTTTCTCCCTTTTTTTTCTTACCTCTAGTGGTGTGCTAGGTGTTAGGAGTGCCATCAAATCTATAATGTGGCCTCTATAGTTCTTCATAGTCTACATTATCTTCTCAATCTTCTCCTCTATAGGTAAACTCTCCACTTCTTACACGCTATCAAGAATTGTTCTAAATAATTCTTCCACATTTTTCTCCATTCTGCCATTAAGATTCTTTATTGTATCTCTCTCGAACTTCACCTAATCAATTTTCAACTCTAGTGTCCTATTTACTTCATTCACCAATTGTAGACTTGTCGCATCTGCGTGTGCCCTCGTTTGAATCTCATGTTTGACATTGATTTGAAGTTTATACAGTGCCTTTCTTGGAACCTTGGGTAGTTCCAAGTCTAAATGATCAATGTCCTTTAATGGTTTCTACATTGTCTCCTCATCCACCTGCAACATCTCTTGAGTTATGAAAACATTTTCACTCTCCATTGATATTATGTGTACCATCCCCTGTTCTAGAACTGATCTTTCTTGAGAATCTTTTCGTTGCACCTGTTCTTTTTGTTGTGATGTATTGATTTGTAGTTTTTCTAGTTCCTCCTTAACCTCTTTCAACTTATTAAATATTTTTTCCCTTTTCTTCTCTGCATCATAGCACGCCTCTGTTGCATGGTCCAATACTTTCTCTACAACCAAATCTACATCATCATATGTCAATGTGAGTTGAGGAACTCCCTTATGTGCATCCGGCTTCTTGCACTAGCCTACTTCCTGCAATATTGTCCTCTTCATGGGTAGTGTCTTTGTCTGTGTTGTTGTACCTAGGATGTCCATGCATGGTATATCTCCTGCTATTAGTTCCTCCTACATAGGAACATTATTATCCTTCTATACTCCTCCATTTGTTACTTTTGCACGCTCCTTCTCTTGCACTAAAGGTTTGGGGATATGGTTCTTCTGCCTTGGATTTCTAACTATTGCACTCCCCCATGTTTCCTTCACGCATTAGTTTTGCTTACTTATATGTGTTGTTGGATTGTTTGGCTTCTAGGAAGTGCCAGATTCTGCTTGTTACTTACCTTTTGGTACCTTCTTGGAAACTACTAGTACCTTCCATTCTTCATGCCAATCTTTCATGGCCCACTACACTTCCTCTCTTGTCACACAGTACCTCAATTGTAGCCATACCTTCATGGGATCCCTCTAGGCCTGAATAGACATTTTGTGTCTGGAAACCTGAAATTTATCTATGCCTTGATGCTCTTCCACCACTTCTGGTGGTATCATCAATGTATCAACCAACTTTTCCCACATCTCTTCATAATACATAGAAAATATGTTGGAATTTTCCTTCCTTTTTTTTTCATCTGAAGTGTGCCACAATGTTGCATACTTTGTTGCGTGACACAAAGATATTGTATTTGGGTTCTCCCTAACCCACCAAATCTATCAATATAATAAACCATGCATAGTGGAACTCGGTTCAAATATCTCGTGCATCCTTTCATTCATCCAAAAACAAATTCAGTAAATATGGGGTCTAACTGAGTAGAATCCCCTTCGTGCACTGTGTGGCTGTTGCTATGACTCTTGCAGGTGCTTCTTCCTTACAACATTTCCTTATAAGTTTACAAGCCATCATATTGGTCTCCAATATGGTTTATGGTTCACTGACTTTGTTAACGATTAACCCCTTGGATCCTCTATCAATGTTATATTTCTTCTTCATCTCCTCTGCCAGAGATTTCTCCTTTGTCTTGTCATCTAAATATTGTTCTACCTTTTCTACATCTGTTGGAAAACGTATGATTTCTACAATTAAATCTACATTTATTGATATTGATCTATCCATCCATAGAACACCCCCATGCACTAAGTCCAATAGTTGTTTCCCATAGGAATTTACATCTTTGCCTCTCCCAAAGTGGGGAATTTCCAACATGTTCATGATACATGTGTTATACAATATTTCAATCCACTTCTTTGGCTCTAAAATAGGAACCCATGATGGACCTGTACCTTTTCCCTCCATATATACTTGTGGTGCAAACTCAGGGAACTTCTTGTCTGCAATATCATGGTCCACATACTTCATTTTATCCACACATCCTAACATGCCATGAAGGATCTTGACTCCTTTAAGTATGCGCGACAATGTCAATGTTACTTATTTCTATTTGCACGATTCTCTTTATACTGTCTCTTTCCCCTTTTTATTTGATTTCATTGTCAATGGCCCTTCTTCTTGGTGTGTATCCTCTTCATCTTCTTCATTTGAATCTTGTTGTCTTGTAACATCTTCCACCAGTACTTCCTTCGACTATTGTGTTGGATCTACGACAAGTTGTTGTATTTATTCAACCCATCCTCTAGGACCGTATGACTCTCATCATTATGCTCATCCATCTTCTATGGTGCTCCTAATATGAGTTTTTGCGCAAGGTTATGATCTGTGCTAGGGTTTCCTATTTCTCCCTGTGTCTCGACCTCCATTTCTTCTGTCACTGGATCCTATTCTTCGACCATGGTAGTATTAATTGGTTCAGTGATGGGATATGGGATTGCATCAACATCTACAAGTGCTTCTGACTAAATAGGGTTTTTTTCTTCAACTGCTTTCTCCTGTGGAGATCTTGTGGCACTGCATGTTTTTCTTGCAGTTCGATTGGGAGCTCTGACCTTAAGTGGCTCCATTTTGTTAAATCTAGAGTGGGATCCTCTGAATATTCACTGAATACATCGAAAATTCATGCTCGTACTGATTTTTCTCTCCTTATCTCTCATTTTCACCAAGTGACAATGAGTCTTCTCCTTCAAATTTTCCACTTTTATAGTCATGACATAAATGCTCTATCACGCTATACTTTTTTGGCCACTTCCTTTTTATGCTTGATTTATTTCTCGGTGCGAGATTTTTTTTTCTTCTGGTCACCTTTCCCTAGCGTGCATCATCTTCAAGTTCTTTCCATACCAATTGTTGTATTTTTCACGCTGAATCGTCTAACTTCATGCAAAACACGTATCCATCTATTACATTTATTTGTATCTTTTTCCCACTTTTTCTCTTTCTTTTCTTCTGTTTCCACTTTTTTATTTCTTTTTCAATTTCTACTATATACACTATGTACAAATCTACTTTTTTTGTGTTGCAACTACTAATGGTTACTAGATCGACTGTCCCTATATAGTTTTAGTCAACTACCATTCACCAATCCTTGCATCTCTTTTCCTGTTAAATCCTACAGTTGCACAACACCTCCAATTGTGACATAATTTATCTCATATGGCCCTAGCCAATGAATCCTGAATTTCCCTAGGTGCTATAAGTATTTACTGTCATAGAGGACACCCATATCTCCTTCCTTAAACTTGGTCTTATTTGTGTGTCTATCATGCCAATCTTTATCATTTTCTTTCTGTACTTCCTGATGAAAACTAGCCATAATCCTATCTTCTTCTAATTCCATAATTTGAGCCAATATTTCTTGAGTTGCGACTCTTTTTGTCATGTTTATAATGGATTCAATGCGTAGAATATGTATCAAATATTCGAAAGGGACTACTTCTTCCTGAACATACACCAATATGAAAGGTGTCTACCCTGTGAGTTTCTTGCGTGTAGTTCTATAAGCCCATAATATTGTTGGTATCTTCAAATATCAATCATTCCTATTCACATTACAAATTTTAGTTAAGGCCTTCTCCAAAATCTTATGAAATGATTCCACTGTTCCATTAGCTTGAGGACGCTATGGATTTCTCTTCTGATGGTGTATCTAAAATTCTCCAGTGATTTCCTGGATGGTACTATTGATAAAATGAGTTCCCTGATCACTCATAAGAATCCTAGGGAATAAAAATCTTGTAATTACATGTTCAAATAGGAAGTGCACTGCAATATTTGCACTACAATATTTTATTGTTGTTGCTTCATACCATATGGCTAAGTGTTCTGTCACTGTAATAATATCCTTTCTCCTGATCTTCTAGATGGTGGGTTAATTGGACCTACAAATTCTATTGCCCATTTTTCAAACACTTGAAGAGTTACTTTAGGTATTAATGGCATCTCATCCCTCCTGGATGGTTTTCCTATCGTATGATAGATATCACAAGCCTAAAAAGACTATTTTTCATCCTTAGAAACTATTGGCCACCATAATCTTGTGCGTAATATTTTTTATGCGGTAGCCTTCCCTACATAATGTCCTCCAACTATTCCTTCATCTATTTCCGCTAAGATGATAGGAAGTTAATGTTCCATAACACATCTCTTTAAAATATTGTCTACACATATTTTATACAATTTTCCTGCAATAAGTTGATAATCTGCAGCTCTAACCACCAAATTATTCGTTTGCGCAGTGTTGTATTCCCTTGGGGAAAATCCTATACTAAAAAATTCAATGATATCAGTAAAATATTCATCAACAATATGCATTGAAAATATTTGTGCATCAGGAAAAAAATTCCTCCAAACTTCTTGGTCCTTCCCCATTGGTTATGCTGGACAGATGTTCTATCCCTGCATTCAATCTTCCAAGTTTCACAACTACTTCAAAATCAACCTTATGAAATAACAACAATCATCTACATATTCTTCCCCCCAACACTGGCTTGGTAACTAGGTATTTAAGAGAAGAGTGATCTATGAAAATATTGAAATGTTTTCCTGGTAAATAATGTATTAACTTCTACAATGCATACACCACATCCAAACCTTCTCTTTTTGTTTTATTATAATTCTGTTATGATTCTGACAGTTTCCTACTTGCAAATTATATTGGGTGATCTATGTCACCTTCTCCTCAATGTGTTAATACTACTCCAAGTTCTATTGAAGATGCATTCACATGATCATGGAACTCTTTTGACCAATTTGAAACACCAAAATTAGCATTGTCACCATTTTCTCCTTCAAGATGTCCAAACTCTATTGGCACTCATCATTCCATTGAAGCTTGATATCCTTCTTTAACAATTTCTCCATGGGCGCAGTAATTTTTGCATAGCTCTTCATAAAAAAATTAGTGTAGCCTATATGACCAAGTGTAGCTCTCAATTGGTGCAATGACTTAGGTGGTGGTAAATTAATAATGACATCAATCTTGGAAGGATCAACCAACAAACCATGTTTACACACCATATGTCGTATAAAAATTCCAAATGGTGCATTGAATATGCATATCTTAATGTTCAAAGAGATTTGACACTGTCTACATATTTCTACCATCAATCTTAAAAGTCTATCATGCCAATCTTTATCATTTTATTTCTGTACTTCCTGATGAAAACTAGCCATAATCCTATCTTCTTCTAATTCCATAATTTGAGCCAATATTTCTTGAGTTGCGACTCTTTTTGTCATGTTTGTAATGGATTCAATGCGTAGAATATGTATCAAATATTCGAAAGGGACTACTACTTCCTGAACATACACCAATATGAAAGGTGTCTACCCTGTGAGTTTCTTACATGTAGTTCTATAAGCCCATAATATTGTTGGTATCTTCAAATATCAATCATTCCTATTCACATTATAAATTTTAGTTAAGGCATTCTCCAAAATCTTATGAAATGCTTCCACTGTTCCATTAGCTTGAGGATGCTATGGATTGCTCTTCTGATGATGTATCTAAAATTCTCCACTGATTTCTTGGATGGTACTATTGATAAAAATGAGTTCCCTGATCACTCATAAGAATCCTAGGGAATAAAAATCTTGTAATTACATGTTCAAATAGGAAGTGCACTGCAATATTTGCACTACAATATTTTATTGTTGTTGCTTCATACCATATGGCTAAGTGTCCTGTCACTATAATAATATCCTTTCTCCTAATCTTCTAGATGGTGGGTTAATTGGACCTACAAATTCTACTGCCCATTTTTCAAACACTTGAAGAGTTACTTTAGGTATTAATGGCATCTCATCCCTCCTGGATGGTTTTCCTATCGTATGTTAGATATCACAAGCCTAAAAATACTCTTTTTCATCCTTAGAAACTATTGGCCACCATAATCTTGTGCGTAATATCTTTTATGCGGTAGCCTTCCCTACATAATGTCCTCCAACTATTCCTTCATCTATTTCCACTAAGATGATAGGAAGTTAATGTTCCATAACACATCTCTTTAAAATATTGTCTGCACATATTTTATACAATTTTCCTACAATAAGTTGATAATCTGCAGCTCTAACCACCAAATTCTTCGTTTGCGCAGTGTTGTATTCCCTTGGGGAAAATCCTATACTAAAAAATTCAATGATATCAATAAAATATTCATCAACAATATGCATTGAAAATATTTGTGCATCAGGAACAAATTTCCTCCAAACTTCTTGGTCCTTCCCCATTGGTTATCCTGGACAGATGTTCTATCCCTGCATTCAATCTTCCAAGTTTCACAACTACTTCAAAATCAACCTTATGAAATAACAACAACCATCTACATATTCTTCCCCCCAACACTGGCTTGGTGACTAGGTATTTAAGAGAAGAATGATCTATGAAAATATTGAAATGTTGTCCTGGTAAATAATGTATTAACTTCTACAATGCATACACCATATCCAAACCTTCTCTTTTTGTTTTATTATAATTTTGTTATGATTCTGACAGTTTCCTACTTGCAAATTCTATTGGGTGATCTATGTCACATTCTCCTCAATGTGTTAATACTACTCCAAGCGCTATTGAAGATGCATTCACATGATCATGGAACTCTTTTGACCAATTTGAAACACCAAAATTAGCATTGTCACCATTTCTCCTTCAAGATGTCCAAACTCTATTGGCACTCATCATTCCATTGAAGATTGATATCCTTCTTTAACAATTTCTCCATGGGCGCAGTAATTTTTGCATAGCTCTTTATAAAAAAATTAGTGTAGCCTATATGACCAAGTGTATCTCTCAATTGGTGCACTGACTTAGGTGGTGGTAAATTAATAATGACATCAATCTTGAAAGGATCAACCAATAAACCATTTTTACACACCATATGTCGTATAAAAATTCCAAATGGTGCATTGAATATGCATATCTTAATGTTCAAAGATATTTGACACTATCTACATATTTCTACCATCAATCTTAAAATTTCCACATGATCCTTTAATAAACTAAATATTGTCCAATTATCTAAATAAACCTCCAAAAACTTATGTATAAAATATTTAAATACATCTACCACTACCCTTGAAAAAATAGAAGGGGAATTATTCAATCCAAAGGGCATCATTGTGTACTGATATGACCCCCATTATGTAGAATATTCCATCTTATGATGATCCTCTGGTGCTATTCTGATCTGGTGATACCCTAAAAATCCTTCAATAAATGAGTATGCTTATTCTCCTCCTACATTATCCAATACTTCATATGTAAATGGATTAGGGAAGGGATCATGAAGACATACATTATTTAACTTCCTCAAGTCTACACAAATCCTTATTCCCCCTTGTTTCTTCTCCTAAGCTACCATATGGCTAATCCACTTAGATCTTCTACAAGTTCTATTATCCCAGCCTCTAACATTTTATCAATATTTTCCTTCACTTTTTGTTTATATAATGGATTCAATCTATATGGTCTCTATATTATTGGTCTAACATCTGGTATCAATGGGATTTTTATCTCTCTAAGTTCTCTTGCTACCCCTTTCATTTCTGAAAATGTCATTGGAAACAAATCACTATACTCACACAGTAACTCTGTTATTCTTTCCACTGTCTAGTTATCCCAATAGTCACCAATACTTGCAATCTTTGGATTCTCTTTTCTTCCAATATTTACCTTCATTATCTTCATTGGTGTAACAAATTATTCTAAATCTAACTTTGGACCTTCTACTTCTCTTTCCCATTCAACTTCTGTAATTTGAATATCATGCGAGTTTCCTTCTACGGGATTTTCTTTTGCGATCTAGTAGTAGTGTGACATCTATCTGATTATATGTCGATTTTCATTTTGATAAGTTGTTGCAATTTCAACTTATGGTTCTTCATAGATATTATTATCAACTTTAGTGTTGCATCCATTATTGGATTCTCATATTCAAATGCAAATGTGATCACAAAATGTTTCTGCAAATCTTCTTAGTTTGCAGTTCCTCTGTGGATTTCCAATTCTATATACGAATTCCTCGGGATGCCTTCTAATGTATGAATAAAATGATGTGTCCACTCCTCTGGTGGTACCAATATCCATTGGTTTATACACCTATTTATATTTTCTCTAGGTTGTCCTATTCCATCATATTTCTCCATATCTTTCTTCTCTTGTTCTATCCCAAATCTAATGTGCAGTAATATTTTTCATTGATACCAATTTTGAATCTTCTCTTTATGAGAACCCCACCAATGCACAGGTGTTTCTTTCAAGTAAATGTCCAAAACTAATAACCTCTGACTTTCCAAAACTTCTAACTCAAACATTGTTAAAAATTCTTCTAAATTATTCTCACCATAAAACGTTGGAGGTTCTCTTACCTCTGTGCCAACCCATACTAGTGCGCATGTCATTCTTTCACATATTCTGGTGGGTATCTCATGTAAGAGGTTTTTCCAATTCTCCAGTCTTGTGTCATAATGTGAAGCACAAGAACTAATGCTTCTCAATCTAAGAATTCCATATGTTGTTAGGTTAACATAATCTTCCTTGCACATGGTAGTTCTATACAACTAGTTTATCTCTTCTGTGATGAAGTTATCTTTCATAGTTTCAACATATCTTCCTCCTTATGAAGGATATAATGGTGCAATGAATTTACATTCTCCTGATTCAAATATTATTTTCCTAATCTTCAAATTGATGATACCTTGATTATGAAATGCCCAATCTAGTCCCAACAATGTTCGATACAGTGTAGTGTTATCCACTATATCAATTACCTAAAAGTTTGTCACAGTGCGCACACCATCTAAATCCACGAGAATTCATTCAGTCTACCAATTGGTATCACCCTATGTTGATTTTCCAAATTCAGTTGAATAGGTGAATATCCCCATGTAGGTTACCCCATACATTACCATGTTTTCTTAGGAAAAACATTTGCTTCAAACCCCAAATATAGTATGATGTCACCCATGTTAAAGTCTCCAATATTTTCATTCAATCTTAACTCCCTATTTGTTCTTGTCTTCCTATAGATATGATTTACTTTCTTCTGTTCTAGTTTTATCTCTTCTCCATAATTGCACTTTTGTAACAAATCTTGTAACATTTGTATAGATGTTTTATGATTCAACAACTTCAAGAAAGACCCAAAAAAGTTTTCTAGATTACTTACTTGTTATGAAGACTGATCTATATTGGTATCATCAAATAGATGAGGCATATCATATACTGGTAAATCATATACTGGTAAATCATCCCTTGGCTTCATACCTGAAGTACAGGCAATATCATCCTTCAAAATTTCTTGTCTTGCCTCCTTAAATGTCTCTTTCGCCTTCCATGCATCAAAATATTGTTGCGGTGTTGTATTCTTGCTAAACCAATAGTGTTGGTTCTGATCCTGCTTTGTTGCATCTTCTCCTATCTTGGTTACACCTATAGTAACTATATTGATCTTATTCCCATCATCTTCTATAGTTTCCACAACAATCCATTGAACATTTTGGTTGTTCTGATTCCTCGTTTCCTATATTTGTTTATCAAAAGTGTCAGACAATCTTGTGTATTATGATTTGTTGCATGACAATACATGCATGTCGTTGGTGGTAGTGGAAAATCCCTTGTATAATGTCCAAGTTGCTAAAAATTGTGATAGGTTACTAGGCCTATGCCTCTTCCAAATCCTCTTCCTTCATGACCTCCTCCTATGAATCCTCCCATGTTGGCTTGATTAACTATGCACAGTGTTTTATACTATGGTACTTGATTATATTGTGGTGGTGCTACAAATTGTTGTGCATTATTATATTGCGGTGGCGTTGTAAACTGTTGCGTATTATTATACTATGGTGGTGCTGCAAACTGTTGTGCATTATTATACTGCAGTTGCACTGTAAATTTCTACATAGGTGGACCTATCATTGGTTCAAATTGAATCCTATATGTATTTGAAGTCCTCTCCTTTATCATTTCCAAGGTTTGAAAATCCTTTTCCTCATGTCCTACCGACTTGCAAAAATTGTAGAATTTACTCTTAGGCAATTTTTGATACCTTTTAATCATGAGAAAATGATAGGGGTCATGTCCATGTGTTCTACACATTTCACACCATGATCCCCTTGTAGGTAAGGGATTCAAAAATCCTTCTCCCAAGTTCTGTGTAACTGTTGGACACCCATTATTATGATGTCCTTTTGTTATGTATAAGGTACACCATACCACTTCCATTTTCTTATTTCCTTTGTTTTGATTCAACTGAAATGTCAGATTCTTCAGGTCGTCCCTCAACTCTTCTACAGATGGATCTATGTGTTTATACTGATTTTCTTCCAATTGCAAGGCTTCTTGCAGAGCCTCATCCCGAGTCTAGAAATTATGTTGCCTCAATGGATATTTAAGATGTCCCAATAATGACTTAATGAATAGGTACATATGTTTCATATATGTGATGGGGTATTTCAACTTGCCTTTCAATCGTTTGAATTAATGGTCAATTTCCCAAACCGAATCTCATGGATTCTGTTTGATTTATATCATCTCATTCATGTATTGATCCTGTGAACTTGGTTTATAGAATTCATTGATTAGTTCCTTCTTTACATCTATGTCAGTTGTAGGTGCTCCTTGCGGAATTTTTACTGAGAGGCTATATACCAGTCCAGTGTGTAGTATTTGAATGTGATTGCAAGTTGTGCTACTTTTGTATCTTCATCTGTGACTTTTTTAGCTGCCCAAATCTTCTCACAGATAAATAAATTCTTCTCTGGGTCCTCCGACCCTTCTCCATGAAACTATGGTAACTGAATAGTTGGATCCTATCCTTCCATTGTAAAATTTATTGTACTGCCTTTGCATGGTGTAGATATATGACTACTTCTAACTGAATTTGTACTTCCACTTGAACTTCCACTGGACCCTCATCCTAGTAAAATCCTTTTTCTACTGATTGGTGGTTGTCTAAATGATTCTTTCACTTAAAATGTCTTCTTTTCACATGGGGTTATGGTTTCCACACTAATTTAGATCTGGAATAGAGAGCCTTCTTCTATGTCGGACCCTTGACCTATGGTTTTTATATCATATGTGGTGCACATTATTTCCTCAATCTTCTTAGTAGCATGGAGATCCTCTACCTCCTCTTCCTCACTATCCAATTCCTCTCACCTAGATACTTCCTATTGATCTTATAATGGTAGGGTATTTCATTGTGTGTATTTCCCACTCTGTCCATTATTTACTTTGTCTAATATTCATCCATCATAATCGGTTCCATTGCTTCCTTCTTCTGACCTTTATCCAAGTCCTTCTCCATATCTCAGATCATCATTAGTGCTTCCCCCATGCACGCAGACTGATTTAGTTTTTTGACTTTAATGTCATCACTCCTTTATCATGCAATAAAATGTTGATTGACATGTAAAGTGATCAAATATATGTTCCTCTTGGTCCCTTTAAAATATACTCCTCTGAAAAATTGTAATACTTTGCAGTATCGACTGCAAACTCAATAATAAATCTTGCTATAATGTTGTCTAGCCAGAAATTAACTACACATGTGAATTTATTATTGACTCTCTATATCCATGAAATATTCTCATTAGTCCAATATACTAGTCTTATCCGATTAGTTGGATTATTTTGCTTCAGTATCAATATCCTTTCTTGCAACAGTTCTAGAAAATAACAAAAACATTCCTCATGAATATCAGTAAAAATATACCTTTCCAAACATTGGTGCAGTGTATACTTGGAGCTTCTATTTTCCATCTGCGTGAACTTGAGCACTTTTGTTTCCAACCATCTGTCAATCTCCTGCTTAGTTGGATTCCATGTCCTAAGCATCCCCTTCTACTACTTCATTCTCTTCATTGTCCTTCTCATCAAATCCCCTCCAATATGTTCTTCTGAGTTCCAACCAACAACAAAACCATTTGTTGGACGTTTTGGGTTGACCTGGGTTCTACTTTAGGTTTCCGACAAAAACCTGCAAACCATCGGCCCTTCTGGAGACCAGAAGGAAACAATGTGCACATAGTGCACAATGAAATCTCACCTGAGATGGATTTATGGGTGACTACATAACCCAAATGTTTGTAGCCTTGGAAGGGATGATGTTTTGGGGATGTTAGACATGCTTTTTACTTCAACATTGATCAGATCTATCATTATTGTACAACATTATATCCATATCTACCATTTTGTAATCATATTCATTCATTCAGCTTCATTTTGCAGTAAATATCTATTGCACGCTGCATTTTACTACTACATTTTCATTCATTCAGCATAACTAACATAAATAAATAAATCATTCCCCACAGAGACACAAGGTTTTACCATGGTTCACCCGCTTGTGATACACCCACAAAGATCTGTAATTATTCACTTCTTTATTCATCTTCATCTAGTTATTTCGTTATGTGCATTACATAAGTAGACATAAGTAAGAATAGTGCATGGTGAGGTTGACAAGGTTGTACCAAGCTCCATATCTTGCGACCTTGCCTTCTATTACTATGCATATCTCTCAAAAACCAACGCATCTTGAAGATTAGTTCCAAAACTAGACAGCTCAAGCAATAACTCGTTCTCCACTACTAGCATGACCAACTCTAAGTAGATATTCTTAGATATTAAAATACATATTCATACTAGAAAATTGGGTTAAAACCCGTTACAACAATGATCAAAACCCTAACCCACTAAAACTAGGTGAGTTATGTGTGTCCACTTTCTAACTTCCTGCATGTATTTGATCCATTTCCTTGTTCCTTTCAATTTCCTTCTTCCTCATGCTACTTTTCCCTGTTATCTAGTGTGTGTTCCTATTTTGGTCCCTTTTCTAACTGTCTTCCTTGATTTTTTCATTTTTCCCCAAAATGGCTTGTGCTAATAGTGGTTGTTGGCCATACATTGTTTCATATTGTTTCATTTTGGTTGGTGTATGATAGGAAGTGTTGTACCACCATTCTGACAAGGGTAACCATTGCACCCACTGATGTTGTTTATCCGATGAAAAACATCGGAAGTAGGTTTCCAAACATTTATTGACAACTTCTATTTGTCCATCCATTTGGGGGTGGTAGGATGTGCTCATGTTCAGCTGTGTGCCATGTAATTTAAATAATTCTTACCAAAATCTTCTAGTGAAATTCATGTCATGATCATACAAAATGGAAGTTGGCATTCCATGCAGTTTAAAAATATGATCAATGAAAATTTTCACTACCAGAGTGGGCATAAAAGGTTGTAGTAAGGCACAAAAATGTGCATACTTTGAGAGATGATATACCATGACCATGATGACTTACTTGTTTCTTTCTCTTAGAAGGCCCACGATAAAGTCCGTGGAGATGTCAGTCCAAATAGAAGATGGAATGGATAATGGTTGGAGAGATCTTGGGGTCTTGACAGTTTCACCTTTATGGAATTGGAAAATATCACATTCTATGACAAAGGTAAGAATGTATTTCTTCATACCTTCCCATAAAAAAGAATGGAAAGCACGAGAATAAGTCTTTTGGAATCCTAAAATACCCATGATGGCAGATGAATACAACTCATTTAATATCCTTGGCTTGAGTGTTGAAGTTGGAGACAGAACCAAGAGCTCCTTATATCATAGGATATTTTCTTTCTAGGTGCATCCATTCAGTGGGTTAGGATCCCCTTCAAGGCATATAATTATCTAGGATATAGTTGGGTGAGTGAGTCACTCATGTCAAACTTCCTCAATCCAATTAGTTACTAGTCACTAATACGAGGCTAAAGCATACCATTTAAGGTAATAGTCACTAGATCAGTATTGGAAACAATTTAGCCTACATTTACTATCTTGTCTTTCACCTCTTTAATGCGACCCAAAAATGAACTAACAGATTCATTTCCATCCATATTAATGCCTAGCAATTTAGTTTTCAAGAACAAAATGTGATTTGTGTTGCTAGTTTCATACAATGCTTTAAGAGCTGTCCATGTTGCAGCAGAAGTTGTAGCGTCTCTAATATGTGGAATTATGCTATCTTTCACTGACATGCGCAACAATACCTTTGCCTTGTTTTCGCGCTTCTCCCAATCTTGGATCTGTGCTGCTGTCGCACCTCCTACCACTGTTGTCGCACCTCCTGTTGTTGTTGCACCTGCAGCCACAACAGGTTTCAGTTCGGTTCCATTCGCAATGTTCCAGACACCATATCCCTCCATGAGCGTCTGCATCTTGAATTTCTAGTTAATGAAGTTCGAACCATCTAACGTGTTGGCTTCGTTGAGGTAGGTCTCTGCCAGCGGATTCGCCATCGCTGCAATTTAGTCTCTCCACGAAAAAATCACCATGGATATGCAACGTTTTGTCGCTCTGCCTTCGGATACCACTGATCCAACTATATTTCTACTGTCAACTTTAAATCATGCATGCATGCAACTTATTATCCAAAAATATCCACTTTTAAAAAAACTTATAACTCCCACTATGAATAAAAATTCACTTTAAAGTAATAAACTCCAATATCCACCTCTCTTATAAAAAATATCCACTTAATATCCACTTAGAAAATATCCACTTAATATCCTCCACATACATTCACTTTTAATAATAATAAAAAAAAGTGAAAAAACTTTATAACTTCACTTTAACAAATTTCACCTCACGCTTTAACAAATATCCATGTTATTCATTGTAATGGTATGCTTCAGCGTAAAATGTCAAACTTCCTTAAGATGGATCCTTCAGCCTCATATTTTTTGGACAACACGTATTCCACAACATTGTCTTTTCCTTTTTTATATATGATCTCATAATCACATCCCATAATTTTGATCAACCACATGTTCTCTTTTGGGGAGGATAACATCTATTCGAGGAAATACTTTAGACTATGGTGATTTTTTGTTATATGAAAATGTCATCCCAATAGATATGGTCGCCAAGTGTGCACAACATGGAGAATGGCCATCATTTACTTTTCATGTGTACATTATCCCAAATTATTTCCACTCAAAACCTAGCTAGTGAAAGAAAGAGGCCCACCTTCTTGTGTTAGAACTGCATCAATACCAGTGCCTAAAGAATCATATTCCACAACAATTTTTTTGTTGAAATTAGGAGTGGCTAAGATGGGGGTAGTGACATGGCCTGCTTTAAGTCTATGAAAGCCTATTCTATGGTCAGTCTCCAATGAAATGCATTCTTCTTAAGAAGGGTCATCAATGGGTGGGAAATTTTTCTATAATGGTGGAAAAAATTCCTATAATATCCTATGAGGCACAAAAACACAGTTGGCCCTCAACCAAGTTTTGAGGAAACGTTGGTCATGTTTGTACCACATTTTGGACTTCGACGTGAGGATCAAATATGGAGAGCCAAGGTGGAGCTGAGATCACGGATCTCACTTTTTTTGTAGACTATGTGGACCCAACAAGGGGTTCACTAGGGTTTTTGTAATGGGTTATGGGATGTTGGCCCATGGGTTTACCCATGTTTAGGCCTTTTTGTAAGGAAATGTAAAAGTATAAATAGATAAGAATGTATGGTAGAAGTAGAGAAGAGGAAGATAGCTTGCAATGCTAATTGCAAGTAGTTTTGGGCTGCTTGGTGCAACAGATTGCGTATGTAAGGCTTTGTGCTAAATAGAGAAGTTATCTTTGTGTTGTGACCTAGTTTTGGGAAGGAGGATCTGGTGCTTAGTGTGCAGATCTCATGTCCTCTATGAATATTGGCTCTGTGGCTTAGTGCACAAGAGTAGATTAGTGTAATAGATTGAATAATAATAAAGAAGAGGAATCATTTCGTGGATGTAGCCCCACACTGGGGTGAACCACGTATAGCTTGTGTCTTTTGATGTGCTTTATGTTGTGTTGTTTATATTATGAATCTTCTTAGTGCTTTTCTTATTATGTATGTTGGATAGCTCTAATGTTGCTTAGTGATTTACTGTGCTTTATGAATGAAGGCTAGATCTAACTCAGTCCTATGTGATAAGTGGTTGAAGTACTTAATCTTTACTGTTACTGTGTCGATCTATCTGAGGGTTTGTTCTGTGATGCATATCATCTTATAAGTGTTACTAAAGTACTTGCGAAGTGTTGTAATCCCAAATTTGTGTCCCAACTTTGTTATAGACACCTAATTCTTGTAACCCCTTCCCCCGCCCCTGCCCGCCTATACCTTGGGTGAGAATTTGTCTACTTCGTAGGTGTTGCTGAAAGGGCCGGTAGTTAGGGTTTTGTTGGTGCGATGTTAGAGTTGAACCCTGGGTCTTCCCTTGTGCCAACAAATGGTTCTGTTGCCGAGACCTGAAACTGTGATTGCTGGGAAATGAAGTAAAGAAAAGAGAAGATTCATGCAAAGATATGTTGTTGTAGTGCACAGTACTCTACTTGACTTGCGAAGCTCTATGCTAAGAAAGAAACCCGATTTGAAGAAAAGAGGTAAGATCATGAAAGAGGTAAAGCTTTCTGCTTTGATAAGAGTAATATAAGAGAAAAATTTTGTTTCGAAAGAATGAATTTAAGTATGTTTAGTAGATTATGTATTAGACTGAAAGTTAGGGAACAGTTGGAAGAAAGAGTTGATCTGAATAATTTTGATAGAAATAAAGAAAGATATGTTATTCCTATGCATAGAAAGAATTTTTGGACTAATAAATGGATGTAGGAACCTAGAAAGAACTTTTGCAGATTGCATGTCCAACATTGTGATCCTAGAGTGCAGAACAGAAGAGTTTGGGGAACATAGAAGAGAAAGAGAGGATTGAAACTATGTTATAACTGCAGAAGACCAGGACATCTTGCTAAGGAATGCCCTGGTATAGGTTCTATTTGTCTTTGTTGTACAATTGTTGGTCATGAGGTTGAATATTTTCCAAATATGATTGCTAAAGTTGAAAGGATGAACATGAAACAAGAAAACTATCAAGATACTAAGATCATGTTAGAAAATCATAAAGAGAACGAATCAGAGAAAGTTCAGACTACATTAGAATAGTTGAAAGAAACAATAAATGATCACAAAGATGTCAGTTTACCAGAGATCTTGAAAGTAAAACAATGCATAAATGCAAGAATATAAGACTTCAAAATAGACTGTGTCTTGGATGAAGAAACACGAGTAAATATTATGACAGAAGAAACTTGGGAAAATTTGGGAAAGCCTATTGTGGTACCTTCATTGGGAAGAATAGGCTTGTTTAAAGGAAAGATGATAACCCTATGTGGAAGAGTTACTAATGTACCTGTTATCATCCATGGAACACTAACTAAAGAAGAATTTTAATTCATTAAGTTTGTTGAGAAAAGTGCCCAGTTCCCACTTTTTTTAGGAAAGACTTGGATCGAGAGGGATCATATCAAAAGGAAAGCAGAGGAAGAATCCATAGAAAACAAGAAGCAAGAACTAAGGGATTTGATAGCTATAAAAATAGATTGACTAATAGAATAATGATAAGTTAAGTCGAAGCAACAGAGGGAAAGATAATTGGTTGTTGAAGTTGAAAGAACGCAAGAAGGTTTGAAGGACCTATCCATGCAAGAAAGAAGTATATCCACCCAGGAAGTAGTAAGAGAATGGATATAAACTTCAAAAACTGTGAGAGCACATCAACAGTGTGAAGTCACTACACTAGAAGAAGATAAGAATAAGAATGGAAAGAGGATTCTAGAAAGAGTTACAGGAAATCCAATCACAGGAAAGAAGGAAAGGAAGTTGTTAAGGTCCTAACCCGCACATAGGTAGATCAATGTATTCGGATGTAATAAAGGTCAATATTAATAAGACCTTTCAATAAAATAAAATAAGGCCGATGTAAGAAGACCTAATAGAAGCTTCCGCTTCTAGAAGGATCTTCCTCTAGATGCTTCTTTTTAGTATAAATAGGAGTCGAGGGTATGAGAACCCTAGTTTGGATATTATTGTAACAAAGTGTTGCTCAATTGGAGGTTTCCCCCTCAAAGAGGCCTGTGAACATTGCTATCTGATTCAAAGTGTTATTTCTGTTGCTATTTCGTATATCATTTATGTGTATTGTGAAGATTATGCTGGATATTTTACTGTTATTCTGTCATTTCTAGCATTTCGTTTCTGTTCTGCATAT
>ML777135.1:45462-60165 GCA_009831015.1 Picea engelmannii | reverse complement strand
AATAGAATAAGGCGGATGTAAGAAGACCTAATAGAAGCTTCCGCTTCTAGAAGGATCTTCCTCTAGATGCTTCTTTTTAGTATAAATAGGAGTCGAGGGTATGAGAACCCTAGTTTGGATATTATTGTAACAGAGCGTTGCTCAATTGGAGGTTTCCCCCTCGAAGAGGCTTGTGAACATTGCTATCCGATTCAAAGTGATATTTCTGTTGCTATTTCGTATATCATTTCTGTGTATTGTGAAGATTATGCTGGATATTTTACTGTTATTCTGTCATTTCTAGCATTGCGTTTTTGTTTTGCATATTTTATATATCTGGTATCTTGCAGAAGATCAATAAGAAGAAATCTAATTTATAAAATCTATAGGAAGTTACAAAGAATAGATGGAAGACTTCGCAGGAGACAGGTTTGCAGGATTTGAACCTCATCGGAATAGCAAAACCGCGTAGAATGGGACTTCACCCTGGCAAAGCTATATGACCATTAGAGGTGCCCTGGCCGTTAGATCGGCGTTCTAGAATGGATAGAAAATGTATTTATGAGATTTTGGACATTGAGACCACGCCATAACAGACAGATTCACATTGATGGAAGAAACCCTGCCCGTTGGAGGAATCCGTTATGAAGCTTGCTTATTTAACCCATTGGTCACTGCTTCGGGACCAGTTTTTTCCACCCATGATTATCTGAGACAAGAAGAGAAGTGATTGTGTGTTGATCTGTGCTATCATACCTCTCCATCTGTTTTTTACTCCATCTATTTGTTTTCCTACCCTGACATGCCTATTTAAAATTGAGAATGTCGAGTGAACGCAGTGAGTTAGAGAAGTTCGTCGAGGAGGTTCTTAAGAATTTTTGGCTGATAAAGCTATGTCTAAAGGAGTACAGTCATCATCGACCATGGGACTCCAGGCTTCCCCATTGAATGGATTTCATTCGATCCATGTTAACCCCATGACTGAGCAACGAAGTAAGAATCACGGCAATATGGCTAATGTGAAGCAGATCCCATTGATCTTATTAGATTATATCCCACCTTTGGTTGGCATGGTTAACCATGACAACATCCCACAGGAATTTGAATACACTTTGATCACCACGTACATCTCGAAGGGAATACGCATAGTTGGTATCCAGTTGGGATAGATCCCATTACTAAAGAACAGTGACTTCAACCTTGGATATAGAAAGAATTATGCTATGTTAGTGCCCCACAGATACTTGACAAAGACCACTAAGAAGAATCCTTGCATTTTCTCCCAGCCTTGGATTAAGGAGCTGGCATTGTCCACTATACTCAATGTGATGAAGATTTCCCATTTTGGCTGACACCAGGAAGTTAATGCTTGCAATAAACTCCTCTTTTCATGCTATCATGGAAAATACCTGTGGCTCGACTGACAGATTAATGTGGATCCATCGCTCATCCACTTGATTATAGGATTGAGCATGAAGGGACCCGACCCTCAACAGTTTTACCCAGGGAAGGCCTCAGACCGCTCCCTGACACAACACATTATGGAGTTTGATGGCGAAGTTGAAAAGGGAAAGTGAGGCTACAAGGTAGCCTCTATCTAGGATGGAGAATTGTGTCTCACTTTCCAACTCATAGCTGGAAAGGTCATAAGAAAGAATTTCCCCACACAGGTCATCAGGTTCGTGGTGGACCTCATAGGAAAGTATGTGGAGGGAATGCAAATGAATTGGGCGATTTACCTAATCAATGAGCTCGAGAAACACTACCGTGAAGCTCAGGATCAGGGATACAAGTTCCAGTTTAGTTTTCTCCTCGTATTGATTGCATTTGTCACTTGGAAAATTTTGGAAGGAGCCACCTTCCAAAATATCGAACCATCAGATTCATTTGCCACTAGGTTCTAGACCTTATGGTACACCAACAATATGTCGAAGCAATGGTAGTCGAACATTGTGTTCCATGCCTATTATTAGAAATTGAATTTTTCCATTGAAGTGTTTCCATGCATGACACCGTGCACCTTGCACCAGTACCGACCTTTTGCAAAGTTACGCAAAGATCGACATTTTATATATATCACTATGCGTAGAGATGAGAGAAAGGAAGAGTTGCAATCATATTACAAGCTAAAATACGATGACATGGAGAATATCATGAAGCAGTGTCCAGAGGAGTTCTTTGTAGTGGTTGATGATGCAGAACTCTGGACCTCGACATCATAGGAAGCCCCTTGGTCACCCGGGTCGACCATGCTGGAAAGTCCAGTGTGAAGAAGAAGAAGAAAAAGGAGGAAGATCAGAATATAGAGACTGATGAGGAGGACACCGCCTCTGAATAAATTGGATCTGGCTCACCCGTAGGAGGAGGAGGAGGAGAAGACTAAGCAAATGGACAAGGAGGAGAGGTTGAAGGAGAAACTCAAGGTGAAGGAGAAGCTACACCGCTTAAAGATCCCCTTACTAAAATAGTAACCTTGTAGAAGAGGAAGGTTTCTCCATGGAAACCTTCATCAAGAAAGAATACGCAAGATAGTAAGCCCCAGATGGAGGCCACACTCACAAAAGGTGACATTAGTCTAATCTGTGGAGCCATGGAGGATTCTTCAAAGGATATCTTGCAAATATATGGAGCGAAGAAGGAGGAGATGTATGGAAGGGTTGAGAAGGAATTAAAGGAAATATAGCAAGCCATTCGTTTGAGCCGTGCAGTACCCACTGCACCTTCCTTGTCAAAGACTGCAAAATTGGGGGATGAGCCTGCCCAATTAAGAAGACTTGTAGATGCGACAGAGGCTCGATTTCATAAATTCCAAGAAAAAAAAGAGAAGTCTATAGAATCCCTGAAGAAAGAGAAAGAGGAAGTCTTAGAGAAACTACGAGTTGCGCAGTACTATGTAACCACTTCTGGAAATGAGAAAGATGAGTTTCAGGCGATGATCGAGGAGGACAAAGAGAATATACATAGAGAAAAGGACCAGCTTCTCGTAGAGAAAAGTGCAGTCAAAGAAGCGGTGAATAAGGAACTTTTCCTTGTGCCCAGATTGGCACAAGGGGAACAAGAATCAGTTGAGATTCAAGTGGCAAAGCTCGCTAACACCATCCAAGAACTTCAAGTGAGGATAATAGAGTTGGAGATTCAAGTAGTATTGAGAAATTCATAGGAGGTGCATGATCAGAGGGAGGAAGCTTCTAAGAATTCATTCGAAAGGATTAGATCCCTTGCCTCAGAATGAAAACAACTAAGCGATATAAGTGCGCAGACTTATGAATGTCTCACAGAAGATCCAGATATAAGGAAACTGGAAGCACAGTTACAGGAGGCGTAGCAGCAGGAACTGTCATTACAGGCACAGATGAAGCTACTCACTGCATTAGAGAGAATGAAAATATCACAATAAAAGCATGTGATACAACAACAAATTACCTCCATTCAGGGAAGAGTAATGGAAGTCGTGCAAAAGATGCAACCTATGCAGGATGAGGCCTGCAAGGTGTTTGAAGAAATTGAAGGACAAGGATCGCAAATGGACCAAGTGGTTGCGATAGTGGAACAACCCTTGGAAGGGCCTGTTACAGAGCAGATGATCCATGAGCTCATTGAGAAAGAGGCTCAGGTGAAGTAGCAATTTGAGGTAGATAGAGTGAAGCTCAAGGCCTTCGAAGTAGTGTTTCTTAGACCTGAGTGACTCGGGACGAGTCACAGGTGATTGTTGGGGGCCTATTGGCCCTCAACCAAGTTTTGAGGAAACCTTGGTTAGGTTTGGACCACCATTTGGACTTTGACGCAAGGATCAAAGATGGAGCACCATGGAAAAGATGAGATCGCAGATCTCACTTGTTTTGCAAGCTATGTGGACCCAACAAGGCATTCACTAGGGTTTTTGTAATGGGTTATGGGAAGTCGGCCCATGGGTTTACCCATGTTTAGGCCTTTTTGTAAGGAAATATAAAAGTATAAATAGATAAGAATGTATGGTAGAAGTAGAGAAGCGAAAGATAGCTTGCAAGACTAAGTGCAAGTAGTTTTGGGTTTCTTTGTGCTAAATAGAGAAGTTGGCTTTGTGTTGTGACCTAGTTTTTGGAAGGAGGATCTGGTGCTCACTGTGCAAATCTCATGTCCTCTGTGAAGCTTGGCTCTCTAGCTTAGTGCACAAGAGAAGATTAATGCAAGTGATTGAATAATAATAAATAAGACGAAGCAGTTGGTGGATGTAGCCCCACACTAGGATGAACCACATATATCTTGTGTCTTTTGATGTGCTTTATGTTGTGTTTTTTATATTTTGAATATACTTAGTTATTTTCTTATTATGTATCTTGGATAGATCTAATGTTGCTTAGTGATTTATTTTTATTTATGAATGAATGTTACATCTAACTCAGTGTTATGTGCTAAGTGGTTGAAGTACTTAATCGTTATTGTTATTGTGTCGATCTATCTTAGGGTTTGTTCTGTGATGCATATCATATTCTAAGTGTTATTAAAGTACTTTTGAAATGTTGTAATCACATATCTCTATGGCATATTGGTTACAGACACCTGAGTCTTGTAACCCCCCATACCTCTACCTTGGGTGAGACGTCACTTGCTTCGCAGGTTTTGCCGAAAGGGCCGATAGTTAGGGTTTTTTTGGTGCACTATTAGATTTTAACCTTGGGTCTACCCTTATGCCAACAAAACCCCGAAGGCATTTCAAATCCATGGGTCTCGGCCAATCCTGCATAGCTTGAATCGTTTTGGGGTCCACTCTTACCCTGTCATGACCCACAATGTGTCCCAAGTATTTGACCTCGCTCGCCCCAAAAGAACACTTGGAATTTTTGACAAACAATTGATTGTCCTTTAACAATTGGAGTACTTTTTCCACATGGGGTAGATGGGCATCCCAAGTGAGGGTGTAAATGAGGATGTCATCGAAGAAGACCAGAACAAACTTCTGAGGATAGAGCTTCAAGATTTTATTGTGATACTTTGGAAGGTAGATGGAGCATTGCAAAGTTGAAAAGGCATTACCAATAATTCATAATGGCCTTCATGAGTTCATAAAGAAATATTGGGGATATCTTCTCCATTCATCCTAATATGGTGATAGCTTTCAGAGTGAAGATACAATTTGGTGAAGACACAGGTGCCCTGGATTTCATCTAATAGTTCATCAATGAAGGGAATGGGAAACTTATCCTTAATGGTCAATTTATTGAGGGCATGAAAATATGGACACATGCACCAAGAACCTTATTTTTTTAATACCATCACAATTGGGGATGAATATGTGCTAGTACTTGGGAGAATGATGTCTGCCTCCAATAGTTCCTGCACTATTTTCCTGATTCAATTTTTTTGAGAAAATGAATACCTGTAGGGGTGTACATTGGGGGGATGACTTCATGGAAGAAGAGAGATGTTATGATCATGTTCACTTCTAGAGGGAGGTAAGCCTTTGGGTGTCTAAAAAACCATATTCTTCTTTTCCAAGGTGAGTTGCATATCAGGATGGGCTATTGAGGATGATTGATCACTTACCTGGATAACATTAAATTGAGAAATCACACCATGGTGACCTTTCTTTAGAATTTTCTCCATCCAGTGATAACTGATCATTTTCGGGGAGCCATATTTTAGGCCTTAGAGGGTATAAGTGTGAGTAGCTTGAGTAATCTCATATATAACTCTTGATAATCCATGGTAATAGGTCCCACAGTGTGAATCCATTCAACACCCATGAAAATATCACAACCTCCCATGGAAATGGAAAACATGTGAGTTTTTAGGTGATAATCACCCATTTGGAATTTGACATTCTCACAATGGCCCCCACATTTCATTGTACCACCATTACATATAAGAATTTGAAAATTAGAAACTAGTATGACAAAGCAATTGACCTCCTCAATGACCATGAGGTCAATAAAATCATGGGTGATAGCACTATCAATTAACATCACGACCAACCTATGTTTGATGTATCCCTTGGTATTTAATGTCTATGGGGCAGAAATACCTGCAAGGGAATTGATAGATATGATAGGTTCCTTCAGTGCCACTGATGTTGCAACTAGATATAGGATGTGTACAATTGGTTGTGTGTCCTCTGGTTCAGGAGCCTCATATGATGGCATGTCTTCATAGACGGTGGAAATCGACGCATCAATATGGAAGAACTTGTGTTCTGAACATTTATGGCTCAATGAATACTTTTCATCACATTACTAGAAAATTCCTTTCTTCTGTCGTTCTGCCACTTCTGTGGGAGATACCTTTTGGACCTTCAAAGTTTGTGTCAGAGCTAGGGTATCCCCTGGGCAAGGATGGTTGGTAACTGAAAAACCCAGGTGTGTGGCCTGAAGAATGGTCTCTAATTTTAGTGCTAATTGATAAGCCTTCAACCATGTAATAGGATTATGCATTCTCACATGATCTTGAATGGAATCCTTTAATCCACTACGAAGACATTCAAGATAAAAATCATTCGATAATCCCTCATTTCTGATATCTAACTGTTTGAATGTTGTGATGAAGTCTACCACTGGCTCGTTTTTGTGTATTTAAGTGAGTCATCCCAAAAAAAGAGATTCCCTGTCAAAATGGGAAAAAATTGCTTTGGTGAACATGTTCCAAGTGGGTAGTCCTGGATAACATTCCTTATGCCACCGCCACCACCTCCAGCATTCTAGATCCAAGTACATAACCCAGACATGGAGTTTGGTCTCATCATCCCAAATATCATGGAGGGAGAAGTATTATTCCATTTGAGAGACCCACCATGCTGGGTTTGATCAATCAAATTTATGCATTTCAACTTTGGGCACCTTATTCCAATAGTTTGGAGAACCCAAAGGAGAGCGGGATGAATCAGTATTCTCATTATGGGAAGAATGAGGGTCCTCAGAATAGAACTTAGCGTGCGTACCCTTGATGAGTTTCATCATTTTTTGAAAATATTTTCTAAAGGAGGCATGGAATTCAGTTCTAAGGGAGGAAATATAGTGGGTGAGGGATTCTTGGATCTGGTGGTTTAGGTTGTGGAGGTGTTGGGCCAGGCTGGTCACCTTAGACTACAACTCTTCCAAGTTCTTAGAATGTGAAGTTGGGGCCATTGTGGAGGATTAAGTTGCAAATGAGGTTTTCAAGAAGGGAATATGATCCATGGGAAGTGATAGGTACCACGGAGATCAAAATTAAAAGAGTAATCCAATGGGATAGGTCACAATAAGGGTGTCAGGAAAGGGTCAAGTCCACAAGAAAAAGGATTAAAAATGAAGGGAACCACTAAAATTAGGATGGAGAGATGAATCCAATGGGATAGGTCTCAAATAATAGTGCAGGAAGGACTGGTGGGATCATGTTTTGATTGTTTTGTGGTGATGATTGAATCCTTTTTTCACCGGTATTATATGTGTTAGATCCAAATTTGAAGATGTTTTCAAAGTATTGTGTATCAATTCATCATGGCTTTATAACAGGTATGTGTAATTGATGTTTTACAATGGTTTTGAGTTACATTCAGTTCAATTTGATGATTATGAGGATCTAATGTGTGATCTATGCGTCACAGATAGAATTCACAATCTAATTTTCCATCTGGTAGCTCGTTTCGCATTTCATCCAACAACTGATCCAGTACTTCATCCGACACTTCTTCTGGCATGCGATCTAGCACTTGAAGTGTAGGCGAGTTAGTGGCTGGCGTATTGTCAGCCTGTGTTGGGTGAATCAGTGACCTGAGTTGTGTGCCCCCTCGTGGCCTCTAGCTATTGAGCTCTTAACATCTCATATTAAGAAGTTATGCTAGTTGATGAGTGGCTCGTTCAGTTTCTAGAAGCAAAAGGTTGTTAGAGGTCATTTAACGGGATTTACCATTTTTAGAGGAGGTCGACCCTTCCAGTGGTCGACCTCTCGAAATGTAATCATTATAAATACCACCAGTAGTGGCCATACCAAGGAAATTTTTTTTAAGAATATTTTTCGTTGTATAATTGAGACATCTCTACAAACTTGTGTTTAGACTACATTTTTTAAGTTAATGACAGAACCGTGTTGATTTGAACTTGCGATTTTCTATTGAGGAGTAGCCACGACATGTTGGGGGGGCCACTAGTGGTCTGGGTAAATACTTAGATAGATAGATCATTTATTTCAGTTGTGTAGTTACAATTTACTATATTTCTCTGTTATATGTATTTTGTCATTTAAAATGTTGTATTTGTTGTTTACAATTTAACTGTTTAATTTCTCTTTTGTAGGTTTCTTATAGAAGATAACTATTTGTTATGATGTGTCTTTTATTTCTTAGTGACTGGCTTGCAAGCTACTAACTTAGTTGGTGTGTTAAAAGTTAACTTCTGTAGGTTGAAACGGAGTAGTATTTAGAATAGAGTATTAGTTTAATACAAAGTTTCTTTTGCAAGTTTCGATGGATTAATAATTGCAAGTTTTATTAGCTGATTTAATTCTTAGTATAGTTATGCTTTCATGAATCTATTTTGTTTATCAATATTGTTTTAGTGTTCTAGGATAGAATTAGAATTTGGATTATGTTTTTACAAGCATGTTAGTTTGAAATTTGAGTTTTTAAAGATAGGATTAAGCCCAGTTCAATTAAGAAATTCCAATTTTAGATATTTTTTTGGATTATGTTTCTATAAGCATTCTAGTTTGAAATCTGAGTTTTTAATAATAGGATTAGCTTAGTTTAATTTATGAAATCTCAATTTTAGATATGAATAGCAATTTTAATTAGAAATTTGAATTTGAATTAAGCTTTTAGTTATGAGTTTATAATATTGTGAGTTTACTTGAGTTAGCATAAGAGTGGATTTGAATTAAGTATAAGAGTGTTTTCTTATCATCAATAATTGATGCATGAAATTGAGAGATAACATGGATTTTCATGATATTTAATGTTTCTTCTATGATGGATAAGCTCTCGTTAGATTGCTTGATTCATACTTTTCATTTCTCTATAGAAGTCAACATTGAATTAATTCCTCTTGAATTATCAATAATTGTCAGATGTCATTGTGATGTTATTAGGCACCGAAGACATAATCATCATCTTTGAGTTTCCTGTTATTGCAAATTAAGAATATTTTGGATTAATTTATGAATATAGTCATGATGCTTTTGATTAAGTAGGTTAATATTTTCCCTTTGCATATTAGAAATGATTATGAGTTTTGTTTTAAGAATAGAGTTTACTTGCTGGATAGTTTTGATGTGTTTACTTGCTGAATAGTTTTGATGAGTTTAATTTCTGAATAGTTTTGATGAGTTTACCTACTGAATAAGTTTGTATAGGTTAGTTGTTTGAATGCTTATTTTCTTAAAGAAAAAAGATCAAATTAATTTACTTGTTGTTGATCATTAGATTGAATAGGTTAACTTGTTCAAAGTAGGGTTTTGATTTGCTTCTTTAAAAATAATCCATCGATCCATTGTTTAAATTTGTTTAGGGTAGATAGTTCAAGTTCATTAATAGGGTTTGTTAATTAATAGTCTTTGATTAAGTATATCAATCCTTAGATAGACCATCCCCTTATATAGACAACACTTCCTCAAGATTTTATGCCTTGGCACATATAGTTCTACAACTCTAAAATTACTTACCCTAGGTTGAAAATTTAATTGAGGGATTTAGTGCATATATAACACCCATCATTTTTGGCGCCGCTACCAGGGAGTTGTCTTAACATAGGAAATAGTTAGGAAATAGATCATTTCTGAACCTTAGCATTATTTTGGTGGTGGGGGGACTTTAAGATGAGAGGTAAGAACTTGCACATCTGTTATATCAGTTTCCCCCAATCCCAATGGTAGTTTTTATTTTTTGTTTTCTTTCATGAACAAACATAGGGACCCAAAGGGTAAATACATTAAAACCAAACCAAAATTTTCAACCAAGGTTCCTTCTAACCTTTTTGGCGGAAGGAACACTCCACTCATAAACTTCGCAGACCAATACTAGAAAGTAGAAGTTAGATTAACCTAAAGAGATAAATAAGTCTCTGAAGAGACTAAAACAGGGAGCACTATAGAACACAAATTTGAAGCATCAATAACAGTGGGACAGGAGACAAGACCACTTGAGCCTTCTGTAGAACCAACTAACACAACCTTTGTTTTTTCATCACCATCAAGAGATCCTAATTTTGTAGACATCATTGACCCTGAACAATTGAATAATTTGTTTGGTAGTTAAGCCAATATAATTGTTTCTCAAGTTGAAACAGAAACCTTGGCACCAATAATTTCAACTGACTCGAGTAGAGTCCCGGACATCCAAGCAATAGAAATACCTTCCCATCAAAGGCATACCTTTATTAGAAAAGAACCTTGGGATACCTTGTTATCTTCAAGGATAAAACCATCTAGGTACTCTCTTTTTGGAAACCAAACCAGTATGGATGATTAAGAGGATCACAACCATGTAAGACACGAGGAGGGAGAAGAAGTTGGAAACCAAACCGAAACCACCTTCGTATTTCCAATTTTGGACACCACACAGAATGTCAATATGAAAAAAAATCCACTCTCCTCATTGCCCACCTTTTACAGTAAAATCAATGAATACTCGGATACCTTCCTATTTGAGTTTGACATGGTGTGTAGGAGCTACAATTACTTACAAGATGCCCAAAAACTAAAAAAATTTCCTTCCACCCTCAAGGACTCTACACTAAGATGGTTCATGGTGTTGGGAGAGTCTAGTATTGCATCTTGGGAAGCCATGAAAGATATATTTCTTAATAAATAACAAGACTATTTCAATTCCAAGGATTCTCATGATGATAGTTTCAAAATCCAATAGTTAGAAGATGAGAATCTCAAGGATTATATGGAACGATTTTCTTATATCTCCCAAAAATTGAAGTACCATGACCTTCCAGATGATGTATTCATAGCTCTTTTCCTTAAGGGGTTTTCAGAGGAATACCTAGAGATACTTAACCTGACGGAATCAGGTGACATCTCCCATAAACCATTTTCCGAAATCTGTGAAATGTGTAAGAATTACTTGAGGAGTAGAGCTAAAATAGGGAAGAATGTTTAGGATCCTTATAGTAGAAACTTAAAACTAGTTATTTCAAGTGGTATCACAAGGGTAGAGATATGGAACCTCTTAGAAAACTTCAAAATTTATATCTTAAGCACAATAGGTTCCCATTTGAA
Organism: Picea engelmannii; assembly: GCA_009831015.1. Lineage (NCBI taxonomy): Eukaryota > Viridiplantae > Streptophyta > Pinopsida > Pinales > Pinaceae > Picea > Picea engelmannii. The sequence goes on along the minus strand of ML777135.1, from coordinate 49,017 downwards.
CACCCTAAAGATTAAAAATAAACAGGAGGAGGAAAATGTAGCAATGAGCATATTTTTTCCAAGATGGAGGAGGAAGCATTCCTCAAGGGAATGACCATTAGATAACATTTCATTTTGTGGATTCTACATGGAGGACCACTCAACTGAAAAATGTACATCATTGCTCAACTTGTTAGCCATCTATAGAAGTGGATATCCTGGGGAGCCCTCTTATGCACCTAGGAGGCCATGGAAGCCTGGGAATCAGCGTACATACCCAGATATACAACCTCAAGTTCCACCCTATTATAAAAAACCACAATAGTGTAACTCACCGAGTTGGAAAAACTGGTCTACACAGTATCACCATCCTTGGCTTCAAGAATGGAGAGGAGGGAATAACCAAGGAAACCTTCAAGCTCCACCTGTCCCTATCCCCAATCATCCTTACCGTCAGTTTCCACTGTACATCCCGCAGCTTCTGCCAAGTTTTGTTCCACCACCTTTACCTCCTATTCCACAACAACCACAACAATACCAGAATGCAAGCTCCCCAAGAACGACATTATTACTGACACAACCAGTTACCAATACCAATAACAAACCCACTCAACCTCTTCACAATGTTGAGATGCAAGCCTTCCCGACATATATTATTTATCTTGTTCCATTGCAGGAGATTCAATTAAGGTCAGGAAACATTATGGACAGGTAGAGGCCTTCAGTAGTCATCTAGGAAGAAGAAGAAGAGGAAACCCCCAAAAAACTCACAGATGACACTAGGTGGGAAGATGTTATCATTCCTAAGGACAAAGAACCTAAGCTTCCCCAAAATCAACCTTCACAAATTACGAAGGCCCCTCCTAATCCAAAAAGATTAGTGATCGAGAAACCTACCACCCGACCGGAATTTGAAATCTTGAATGAATTGAAGAATATTTGTGTCAAAATTCCCTTGCTACAAGCCATTAAGGATATTCCAATCTACAGTAAGGTGGTCAAAGAATTATGTATTAAGAAGCCAGGAAGGAAGCAAAAAGATCCTCCAACAGTACATTTGATAGGAGAACTATCTAATTATATATCAGAGTAGCCTAGGGTCACAAAATATGGGAACCCAAGGAAACCTATAGTGACCATAACCATTAATGATGTTTCCATCGGAAACACTCTCATAGACCTAGGGGTAGCCATCAATTTTATGACTATTACTACCTTGGAGGAATTAGAGTTGAAACCTCTTCTTAGACCTACCCCAACTATTTTGGAATTAGCATATAAGAAAAAGGTTATACCTGAAGGAATATTGGATGATATCATAGTTACTTTAGACTCATGGGAGTACCCAATAGACTTTCTTGTCATCCACTCAAAGAATCCTACAAAAGGGCACCTCATTATTTTGGGAAGACCTTGGTTGTCCATAGCCAATGCATGCATTGGCTGTAGAGAGGGATAAATGACCATATCAAATGGACTCTCTATCCATAAGCTCACCATATATCCACCATCCCAACATATCATGCAGAATCTATGCTGGCTTGTATGTCCATACGAAAATGAGGATAGGGAAGAGCCTGTGTTTCCAAGAGATCATTCCTAGGAACTTCAGGAGCACACAATGGAAAATGTGATAAACCAGTTTATTTTTTCTATCACGTGTGTTGATTTTCCACAATATTTTCCCCAATTTGAGTACATGTTTGGGGTAGAATTTTAGGAACAGTTGGACCCATCGATTTTTTCTTCGACATATTTTTTCTTCGAGATAGACGAGTCTGCCACATCTATACCGTGCCCGATAAGATTAGCCCAGGGAAATTTCTACATATAAATTCAAGGCTAGATACAGACAAACAAAAGAAGTTAGTAAGTGTCCTTAAAGAACAATCAAGGGAATTCTCCTGGGAATACATTGACATGAAGGGTATACACCCTGACACATGCATTCATCACATATATACCCAGGGGGAAGTAACACCTATTAGGAAACCCTGGAGAAGGATGAACCCGACACTCAAGGATATAGTAAAAGAGGAGATACAAAATTTATTAATTTTCGTATTTATTTATCCCATATTTGACAGTAAATGGGTATCCCCACTTGTAGTGGTTCCAAAAAAAGTAATCAGGAAATGGAGAATTTGTGTTGATTTCCGAGAAATTAACAAGGCCACTCTAAAGGATTATTTCCCTCTTCCTTTCATTGACCAAGTCTTAGATATCCTGTCAGGAAAGAAATATTTATCCTTTTTAGATGGATATAGTGGGTACAATCAAATTCTCCCAGCACCCGAGGATCAGGATAAGACTACCTTCAATTGTCCTTGGGGCACCTATGCCTATAAGGTCTTACTATTTGGATTGTTTAATGCTCCTTCCACATTTCAATGAGCAGTACTAGGGATATTTGTTGATCTTATTCATGATTTTGTGGAGGTATCCATGGATGAATTTATGGTATATTGCAATACTTACCAAGAAGCCTTAGATAATTTAGAAAAAGTACTTATCAGATGCCAAGAAATGAACCTGTCCTTAAGTCATGAAAAATGTAAAATGTTTCTCACTGAAGGAGTGGTTCTAGCACATCAATTTTCATCTGAAGGGATTAAAGTCGATCCTGCTAATATTGAGGTCATCATCAGACTCCCACCCCCCAAGACTCAAAAAGAGGTGAGAATATTTCTTGAACATGTCGGATACTACCAACGATTTATTGAAAATTTCACAAAAATTAATGCACCCATGTTTGGATTGTTAATAAAAGATGTTGATTTTATTTCGACTGAGCAGTGTCAAACCTCATTTGAAAATATGAAAGCTAAGTTGTCTCTGGAAGCAGTTCTTAGGGGGTCCAATTGGGCTCTCCCATTTCACATATCCATTGATGCCTCTGACACTACAATAGGAGGAGTATTAGGATAGAAAGAAGGCCATCGATCCTATGCCATTTATTTTGTGAGTAAGAACTTGTCCCTTGCTGAGTTAAACTATACAATTACCAAAAAGGAATTCTTGGTAGTAGTTCATGCTATCAATAAGTTTCACCACTACATCACAGGTTATAAAGTATTTGTACATACATATCACTCTGCCATTAGATTTCTCATGAATAAACCCATTACTAATGGTCAAGTGACTAGGTGGCTCCTGCTATTGCAAGAGTTCAATATCATCTTCCTTGACCAACCTCGAAAGGAAAAATTGGTAGTTGATTTTATTTCATGCATGAAAAATGAGGATGATGATATTCACGTTGATGATAGTTTCCCCTAAGAGTTCATGTTAAGCCCTAATATTGGCTCATTACCCCTTAACTGGGGAATATTAGATTAGTAATGCTATTTTATTTATGTCGGCTTTAGGCCATTAGTTGTAATTTATATTAGTAATGTTATTTTAATTATGTCGGCTTTAAGCCATTATTTGTAATCTATAGAGAGAACAATGCTCCTTCTCCTAAAACACCTCAACCTACAAGGTTGACACCTCAACAATTGGAGGAAAGAAAAGCAAAAGGTTTATGCTTTAATTGTGACAGCAAGTACAGTAAGGGACATAAGTGTGGTGAGA
>ML777135.1:13615-30295 GCA_009831015.1 Picea engelmannii | reverse complement strand
TGTTTAGATCTCTTGCTTATACCTAAAACGTTGTGACTTCTCTCACCTATTTTGATAGACATTGAGGTGTAGATCACTTCCACAAGACTATTTGCTAAAACGTTCCACTCAATTGTCTTAATTTTGACCTAAAAATAAGGCTGGTGTCATCTCCACTGCAGCAACAATATATATGACGCAACAACATTATATGTGTGAGCTATTTTGAGATATTTATTGCATTGACATATAATACAAGGTTTAATTATGAACATTGAATGCTTATCATCTCTTATGCTATGTTGAAGGAGTAATCTTTTCCTTTGTTAGCCATCATTGACTTCGTCAATAATAGCACTAAATCATTTGCTCATATATATGATAAAGATAGTCATTAATATCTTGAAGTACTAACCACTGCAACACATATTCTAGTTATTTGTCTTGTCTCACAAACAGGTGCCATCCAGTGGAAGATTCTTCTTGACTATCTCATACTTGGCAGTAATCTGTGAAAGGGAATCTCTCATCTTGATCCATTATCCTTTAGCCCTTCTAAAACCCAGGTTACATAGGGACGTCTCCCTTGGACTAGCCCTCCTAAATAGAAAGAGCCCCCCATCGAGGTGACAGTGGGTGGGGAAGCTCCTGTTACGCCGGTTTTAAGCCTTGACTCAAGCTATCTAAACCCCTCCTACAAACCATGCGATAACACTAACTAATAACCAACTAAGAGGGGTTAGGGTCGAACCCTAACAACAAAATTCCATCCACAAACAGATAACAAGATAGAGGTAGTCAACATGACTTTGGTGCTACTTTTGAGGGGTTACAATCAAAATAATATCAAGAGCTATGATGAAAATATTATCTATATACAATGCTCTTATAATAAAGCATTCGACACTTCTACTGGTAAGTCAAAATTTGAATATCAAACTTTATGAGCCCTCCATGTTGGATTAGGAGGAGGAGCAAGTCCTACCTTCCATATAGTACTTAGCATCATATTCTCAGAAACAATTCGTAGAGGACACATTTTTGTAGAAGCAGTATAGAACTACAACACAAGGGCATCATGACCTTTGGTAGATTGAGTTGAAAGGACAACTTCCAAAAAAATAAAAGTGGTACTCTAGGAAGAAGGTAGAGGAAAAATTTCCTCACCTCATTCACTAAATATTTTGGTGACCAAAATCCTCCTTTAATGGGGAGGTGTGATCCAAAATGGATCATTATATTATTTTTCATCTATCACTATGCTTTATGGGTAAAAAATTGGATGAATCAACTTGCAGACACATTTGAGAGGTTGGTCTGAATTTGGAAATTTGGGTCCAAAAAAAACATATGAAATCTTTGTAATCCATTTTGAGGCATAAAATGACACTTTTTTGCAGTCCAAACATTACTATAATGTTGTCTTATATATTCCACACACTGATACCTTTCCAATCGTGTAAGAATAACCTCAATTAGAGTTTGTATGTGAATTTTATGCCTCCCGAAGGTTGACCTACCATATTGATCATCATTGTACAAGTGCATGCCATGTATGGTAGCCTCCATTACTTAAAAATGTGGGGCTATCCACTTAGTGGATTTTATAAGAAAAGTATATAAGGTAAAAACCTTATCACAATTGATGGTTGAGGAAGTTAAAACCCTACCCCTATATGTCTATTGAGATACGTTAAACATCAAATCGCTAGGAGTAGAAGGGGTTCCATTCTATGTTATTGTATTTTGTTCCATAGCATAGTAGAACAAATTGGTGTGAGAAAATTAGAGACCATAATAGAGGGGGTTAATGTTTTGTAGTATCCTAATATGCCACAGGTCTCGAGTAACTCCATAGAGAGATCCTTCTACTTTGAGGTTGTATTATTTCCGTACCATAGAAAAGAGAGCAGAGCATCCTCACCTTCTAGATGGAGTTTCTCCTGTAAGGGTTTCCTAGAGAAAATGTTTGTGTTATTTTGTGTATGGTGTGTGATTATGGAATATAAAGGATTTTAACCTTCATAGTGAAAATTTCAGTTTTATTTATCATATCTTCTGTGATGAACTCTTGTAGTGGAATATTCACGATAGTTTATAGATCAAAAAATATTATTTTTTTATTTAGAATACATATGTATAGTTTTTACTTTGGAAGGGGATATTGAGGAACTCCCCATCAATTTCCAAATCCTTAATAAGTATTTCTCATGATCACATATGGTGATGGAGTCTTCATGTATATAATATCTTTCCTTTCCTGTTTTTTTCTTTTCAAAAAAAAAAATATTTGTCTTTAGTTTCTTTATGTCTTTTGAACTCATATTGTAATTATTTCCTTGTTTTAACTTTTGACCAGTCACTGGTTTTCTGACATGGGATAAAATGTGCCATCTTGGAAAATCTATCCACCACCACAAAGATTGAATCACAACCTCTTTATGTTCTTGGCAACCCCAATACAAAATCCATGCTAATTGCATCCCATGGTCTCTCTGGTATGGGAAACGGTTGATAAAAACCTGCATTCTTCTTCCTCCCCTTTGAATGCTGGCAAATTTTGCATCTTTCCACAAATATCTTGACCTCTGATCGCATCCTTGGCCAAAATTATGACTCACTCAGCTTTGTGAATGTTTTTTCATGACCGAAGTGTCCGGCCAATCCTCCGTTGTGTTTCTCCTTCAACAAGTTCTCCCTCGTGGAACAATTTGGAATACACAGTTGATTGCTTCTGAACAACAATCCTTCCTGGATCATGTATTCGACCCACTAGCTTCTATCTCTGAGAACTGGATTCTCAGTTGCTTCATACGCTTCCTTGAAGTCTAGATCATCTACGTACATGTCTCTGAGATCCTCAAAACTCAATGTTTTGACTTTGAATTCCTGCAACAGCAAACACTTCCTGCTCAAAGCATCAACAAATTTGTTAGCAGTACCCGAAATATGTTTAATCACAAATGTAAAGTTGTGCATGTATTCAACCCACTTAACATGCCTCTGATTCAACTTCTCCTGTTGAATCACAAACTGTAAGGCATGGTTATCACTATATAAAACAAATTCCTTCAGAATCAAATAGTGCCTCCACTTTTTCAATGCCTGAATGATGGCATAAAATTCCTTGTCATATGTGGAGTACTTCACTTTCGCTTCATTCAGCTTCTCGCTGAAATATGCAATCGGCCTATCTTCTTGAATCAAGACCGCCCCGATTGAAAATCCACTTGCATCGCACTTCACTTGAAATTTCTTTTGAAAATCAGGCAACACCAGAATTGGTTGCTCCATAATTTTTTGTTTCAATAGATTGAAATTCTTCTCAGCCTCTTCCGTCCAGTGAAAAGATTTATGTCTTTTCTTCACTGTATCCATCATCGTTGCGTTGATTCCACTGAAATTCCTAATGAAATTTTGGTAGAAACTAGCCAATCCATGAAAACTTCTCACCTCGAATATATTCCTCGGTGATGGCCAATTTTTTATCACTTCCACCTTATATGGATCCACCCTCAACTCATTTGCCGAAATAACAAATCCCAAGTAAATGAGCTATGTCTTCATAAATGAGGATTTCATCATGTTTATCAACAACTTCTCTTACTGTAATCTCTTCATCACAATGGCCAAATGCTTCAGATGTTCAGTTTTCATTTTACTGAAAATCAGTATATCATCCAGATATACGATAACAAATTTTCCGATGAAATATTTCAGGACTTCATTCATCAACCTCATAAAGGTACTTGGCACATTTGTTAAGACAAACGGCATAACAAGACATTCATACAACCCTTCGTTGGTTTTGAATGTTGTTTTCCATTCATCACCTTCTCTCATGCAAATCTGGTGATATCCGCTTTTCAAATCAATCTTTGAAAAATACTTGGCTCCGCTCAAGCAGTCCATCAGATCATCCATCCTCGGCAATGGAAATCTGTACTTGATGGTTATTTTGTTGATCGCCCTTGAGTCGGTACACATCCTCCAGCCTCCATCTTTCTTCGGACTGAGTACTGTCGGAACAGCACATGGACTCAAGATTTCCCTAACCAAACCTTTGTCCAATAACTCATGGACCTGCCTTTTAACCTCTTCATTCTCCTGCGGTGTCAATCTGTACGCGGCTTTGTTTGGCAAACTGGCTCCCAGTATGAGATCAATGTGATGACTCACACTCCTGATTGGTGGCAACGAATGAAGTAATTCGTCCACTACAATGTCAGCGAACTCTTCCAACAGTTCTTGAACTTCCTCTAGTAAATCATCCATTCTCGTGCTAGTCAGAACAATTTTTGGTTTTCTGACCACAATGAACTATGGATCATCCTTCTTCTTAACCTCTGTAAGAAGTTCCTCCCCACTCATGAGAATTACTGTGTTGCTTACTTCCGGTTTCACCTCCTTATCCTTGATTGGAAGAAACATGTGTGTCCTCCCATTCTTCTCTAGGGTGTATGTGTTCATTCTCACATCATGAATCACATTTCTATCATATTGCCACGGTCTACCCAGCAATAGATGACAAACATCCATAGGAATGACATCACACAATATCTTATCATTATCTCCACCTATCTTGAATTCAACTAAGCATTGTTTGGTGACATTTACCTGATGTCCTTTTTGTAGCCACAAAACTTTATATGGACTTGGATGATCGGTCATCTCCAGCTTCAGCTTCTCTACCATCTCAGTTGAAACGAGATTTTTTATGCTACCACTGTCCACAATGACCTTGCATGCCCAACCCTTGGTCTTGCAAGATGTTCTGAAAAGTTTGGTCCTTTGGACTGAACTTTCCACTTCTTTCTCTGGTGTCAAAAGGACTTTTCACATTACCAACAATCTTCCACCTTTAGCATCTTCCGCCTCAACATCTCACCTCTGCGCTTCGGTGAGGTGAGCTTCTCCTCCATCTTTCTTTTTCTCTGGACACTTGAATGAATTGTGCCCATTTTTTCCACACGTGAAGCATGTGATTACTCCACCTCTTCCTCTTCCTCTACCTCTGGTACGAGGAAACCTATTATTATTAGCATATCCTCCTCTCTGCTCAGTATGTTATTCTCTTTGCTCAGCGTATTGCCCTCGCTGTGAACTTCCACCTCTCTCTACTCAAGTCTGAGGTTTCTTCCAGTCTTCCTTAGGCTTCTGATATTTCTCTTGGGCAACCCATTTGCCTCTGGGATGACTTCTACCTTGGCCCCTTTGACCTTTCTTTCGGCTCAGCTTCTCTTCAGCTTTCAGAGCCATATGATAAGCATATTCTACCGTTCGGATGGTCATCATACTCATTTCATCCTAAATCTCATATCTCAGGCCATTCATATACCTGGCCACTTTTGCGTCATTGCTTTCGTGATGACCTGCCCTGATATTCAACCTGTAAAACTCTTTAGTATATTCCTTCACTGACATCAGTTTCTGTCTTAGGTTCTGCATCCTCCTGAACAGAGAAATTTGATAGTCCCTGGGAATGAATTTTGCCTTCATCTTTGCAATCATCCTGTCCAAGCTCTTAATTTTCTGCTTTCCTTGGCAACACCTATCCGCTTGTAGTTCATCCCACCACAAAGTTCCATGTCCTTTTAATCTCGTGACGGCATGCCTAACTTTATTTTCCTCTTCAATATCTTCATAGTCAAAATATGTGTCTAGAGCTCTAATCTAGTCTAGAAGCTCTTCTACATCCAGATTTCCCAAACTGGAATGTCCATTTTTACCTTTGCACCCATTCTTGCAACAGCTTTAAGTAAGCGCTCATTTTCTGCATATTCTGCTGTGACTTCTTCTTCTCCATGTCCAACATCATATTCATTTTTGGACTCACTGATATCTCCTACATCAGTTGTGTGCCTTTGTCTAATCTCCATGTCCACAATCATAGCGCGTAAGTTATGCAGATCTCTTTCTACTTCTGGATTCTGCACTTGCCTACCCCTTCCTCTGGACATTTCCCTTTCCCCCTCTGGATCAGGTGATTGTCTATCTCTTCTTCTCGACGGCATGGAGAATTCTCTTTTTCCCTACTACAGAAAGCAAAGAAGCTTTTAAACTCTCTAATACCACTTGACGTAGGCGCGCCACCCAGGCACGTCTGCTCACAGGATCTTTCCTCCTTCCTCGGCCTGAAGAACACTAACCGGTCCTTCTATTTTCCTATCGGGAAATTTTCACCCACAACAACTCTCTCACGGGATCTCCCTTTCTTCTATCGGGAAATCGAACTTCACGATTTCGCGAGTCCTGTGGTCACGTGTTTGTTCCCAGTGATTCTCCGAAATCCAATGTGAGTCAATGCTGACCTTTTACTTTCCTATCGGGGCTCCTCCTATCAAGATTTCGGCACTTGCAATGTCAAAAACAACTCGCCTCACCGGCCCCCGATCCCTGATACACCGAAACTCCAATGAGCTCACGACTTTGACTTTTCAACGGTCCCTTATCTCATCGAGACTTCGAACTTCACGGGATCGTGAATCCTAATACCAATGTTTTCGGGACTTTCCTTTCCCCGAACTCTGATAATTCATGCCACCTGTCCTCCACTAATTCCGTTGTGGCCCCACACTGTTCCTTTGGCCTATCGGGATATCGCGTTTCGCGATTCCAAATTGTAAGAGGATCCTATCCTCAGGACCTCCGATGTGATGAACCCCGACTCCCCTCATATTCCTAACACGCGTCCCTAGTGAATGGACGGATCAGATTGAACCTCGGACTTCGCCACTTTACAAAACCATAAACACTCACTTACCTGAACTCCGATGACCACATTCCCGATCTAGACAACCACACAACATGTGTCCCCCCTGAGATCCTACGGCTATGATCCTTTCGCCGTTTCGGGGTTCAATAGGTCTTGGACTCTTGCCTTCTGAAGCTCTGAAATGTCGATGGACTCTCGATCCCTACCACATATCCCAGCAGATGGATGGCTATGAACTCATCGGGATTTTCACGATGGACTTCCCCGATCTCTTATCCACGGGACTTATGATTTCTCAAACCCCGACGCCTGATATCCTGATGCCTCTTGGGGTTCTTACTCTGATCATGAGGGTTAAACTCTGTGCAACCCCTGTCAGATCGGACGGCTGATGGGTAACTATTCAACGATCCAACGACTCACAACCCCTAGAGCTTGGAATCCGAACGTGGCCGTAAACTCCTCGCTTCTTTGGTAGATCCAACGGCTGATGAGATTTTGCTAATCCTCCCCACAAGATCCTGATCGTTGATCTCTTCCTCTTTGATGTTTTCTACGGGATGAACCCAGTATTCCTCTGTGAAAACTAGTCCTCCTGCACGTAACTTTGCAGCGCCTGTTCAAACACTCCATAGCACAGACTCCCTGTGCTTCTCTTCGATGAACTTGAAAATCTTGTTCTTCCTGAGCTTCACAAAATTATGATTTTTCAAGAAGACCCTTGTGCGCACTCCTTGCGGCAATCCTCAAACACTTCCAAGTGTTGAGTTCTTTTGACTCTGGGCACACCTGCAGCAGCAGTCCTTCAACACTCCGCTCAGATTCACAACTGAGACTTTCCCTGGCCTGCACACTCCTTGCACAGCTCTTGTGCCCAAATGCACCTCTAGGTGAACAAGAACAAGATTTAAACTATCTGAGCCTTCTATCAATGCACTCCTTGCAGACGACTTCAACTACACTCCTTGCAGGAATCCTTGCTCAGATAGAGAGACAATTGAAACTCATTTCTCCTACTTCCTTTCTTATATTTCAAACACTCAGCAAGAAATCATTCATACATAGCATGTAAACAAATGCATAATAGGAAGTAAATACTCATGAGCATAGCATTCAGCATACATACACAAAGAACAAACACAAAACCATGGATTTGAATTAAACTCTTCTATTAATTCAAGCTTTGTACATGGGTGTTCTTCCACAGCTCTCTGATTCTCTTCTTAATGCTCAGAATTATGTTACAATGCACAATGAGGGTGTCTATATCTCATTTCCCTCTTTCCTTCTAAAACTGTCTAATCTAAGTTAAAATCCTATCTACCTGCATTAACTATATTAAATTCCTCTATCTACTTCATACGAGAGCGTATGGCTTGAGGTCTGATTACAATATATAAGTGTGCTTCATTAAATTTCCTCATTAATGTTCGTGCAATAGTTTCAAGGTGTTTTTCAAAAATTTGTGTTGGATTCCTTCCAGCTGTCTTCCGCTACCGCGTTGGCTCGCTTGACGTGGGAGATGCTCCTGCATCAGTTGGAATCCTTATTGATTTTTCTTCGCCATTATTTAAACTCTATAGAACTTGAGTATTAATTTGGTTCTACTCCTCTTGAGCTCTTATCAACCTCTCATTGTCTTCTATGTAGATTTTCGCTTCCATATTTAGTATTTACATTGTCTCATCAACCAATTATGTTGACTCTACCTTGTTTCTATTCCCATTATATTTTGTTTCTTCATTTCCCATTATAATATATAGACCCATGATTTCATCTTCATGGCCATAAGAACCTTGCGCATCATTGATCTCTATATTCCTCATTTAGGAACAAGATCTATTCTACCTATACCACTAATTATGCAAAAATGTGCATGCAAAAATTACTATTATATGAAATATCATTGTTATATTATCACAATTTTACAATTCTAAAATACTTTTTAGATATTTATACCCCTTTAAGGCCACCAATCATATTCTTTCTAATTTCTTGAGAATTTTTATACTCAGATCCCAATTCAAGGTTTATATATCAATTCTTCACCTCAAGATATTTCCAATAATTATTTTGTTTCTCAATTATGAGATGAGCATGAAGTTTTGGCCTTCTGAAGTTGTCTCATTTCTACTCGATTGTCCCATTTTCTCATTGGTGCAAATTGATTAATAAGCCTACATCCACCACTTGCAAAAGAAAATATGAAAATAAATAGGAAATTTTTTATATTATGAATACATAATAATCATGATGTTGAATACACAAAAACTTTCATATTTGGTATTTGATGCTCCAATTTTGTATCAATATGGAATTGTCAAATTTCTCCTTTTTGTATTTTCTGCGAACTTGGAATTTTTAGCAAAAACAATTATCTCCAAAAGAAAGAAAAACTAAGGAAACTTTATTAATTCAAATTTGTTTGTCTTGTTGAGAAGGTAAAATTTTAAGTAAATTTTTCCATATTTTTTATCTAGGGTCCCAAAAAATCTACTTGATAATGGATTTTCAGTTATTTTTTTGTCCCCATTCAAAATTTTTGGAATATATACAAAATATACATTGTGTTTCATTATGTATGGTTTCCTAACGCGCTATAAAAATTCCATTAGAAACAAGGCCTCTATTAAGGAGCACCATCCTATTCTTCAAAAACCAAAACCATTAACCTATAATTTCTGGAAACCTACACTAGAATTGGCCAATAGCCCTCACTAACACATTTTTAATCCTCATCACTATGGACCTTCTTATGAAATACCACTTTCTTTTGATCTTTCTACTTTTGTTTGGAGAAAACAAGATTTTGACTATAGAATTTAAAAAAAATCATACTATCACCTTGACTTCCTATGTGACACATCCTACATCTCATTTCATCCAACTTTTCCTTCGCATATTTTTTTATCTTTATGTGTGATCTTTTATCACCTTACTATGTGACACATCCTACATCTCATTTCATCCAACTTTTCCTTCGCATATTTTGCATATTTTTTATCTTTGTGTGCGATCTTTTATCTCATGCTATGTTACATATCAATTTTCTTTCAATGTGATTTATTTTACATATGAGTAAACATTCCAAATTTGTGATGTATTGCACTGAAACTTACTTTCAATGTGACACATCGCACTTCCCAAAACTTTGCATCACCACAACTCATCTTTGAAACTTCATAACTTTGTAGTGTATCACAATCTACGTAAAATAGTATCCTTGCGATAAAATTCACATTCCATTCCTTTATTGCATCATTAGAAAGCTTCCCCCTTCGCAATGTATCGCACCGAAATTATTTAATTGGTGTGATACATTGCATCATACCAAACATTAGATTCGTGTGACACGCAAAACTTTCTCAACTTTTTTCAAAGGTTTCTAAGTCTCAACATATTTCTCGCAAGGAGGAAACTCATCTTTCGCAGCGTCTCAACTAGAAAAAGTGTTCCTTTGTGATGTATACCAAAATTATTTTGGCACGATACATTGCACTCCACCAAAAATATTCCTAGTTTGTAGACCTTTTGAGCAAAATCAAGTTACAAGTTGCTTTGTGAGTGGTGATTATATTCTCCATAGAAGAGATTATTAGAGAGTTCAATATCTTTAATAATTCATCCATTCGAGTTATTTAGATACTGACTTATACTTAAAGGGTTTCTTGCAACTTCACCATTTTAACAATCAGACTCGAAAATGTAAACTTTAACAAATGAAAAGAAATGGACTCTACCAAAAATGCACCATTTACTTTGCAATTCAACTTGATTTCAAAAAACACAAGTAAACTTACAAACCAGACTATTTGCAAATTACTATTATTCTTGTGAATGTCTCTTCACAACAAAGTCAATGTTATTTCCTTTAATTTCAGAAATTTCCAATAATGCTCTGGCTACAAGTTTTACAGTTTCATTCCTTGTTGTCTCTTTGTAATTATTTTCTAAAAAAATCTCTGATAGAAATTGAATTTCTTCATATCGAATTTTCCTTCCATGCTAAAAATGTACTAGATGTATCTATTTGGAAAAGATAAAGAGCACATGTATATGTATCAAATCCTACAACGTGTGTGGATAGCCCAAAGGACCTCACACTGCCACTTTGTTTGTACTTCTGTTAGAGACTGAGAAATTTTTTATTCGGATATTGTTGTCTATTACCTCCACTGGAGTGAGGGTTACTTTGATTGCTCCCTCTTCCTTGGTGACCTTTGCTTCCTCCTCTGCCTCTCCCTCTGCTGAAGGAGAATTGAGTTTTGAAAACATTGGAGATTGACTCATCTGTGAGATGCAGTCTGGTCTCATGTGTCACCAGAGAACCAATTAATTCCTCTGTGGAAAAAATGGACAGATCCTTGGATTCAAGGATTGTTGTTACAACCATTTCGAATTTCTTTGGTAAACTTCTGAGAATTTTCTCAACAATTCATTGATCAGTGATGGTTTTACCAATCAGTCTGATCTGGTTCACAATTCCCATGACTCTGGTCATGAATTGATCCACATTTTTGGAATCTGTCATCCTTAGAGTCTCGAATTGCGTCCTCAAGGTCTGCAGTTTAATTGTTTTGACCCTGTCATTTCCTTGGTAGGAAGATTTAAGGATGTCCCAGGCCTGTTTTGAAGTACCAGCGCCTGTGATTTTTTAGAAAATCGAATCATCCACAGAATTTTGAATCCAGAATTTCACTTTATTTTCTTTGTTCCTCAGTGTTGCCTAAGCAATTCTCTACGGATTTTTCATGGCAGAAAGGGTTGCTAGATCTAGTTCCACATATCCAAGATCCAATGGTTCCCAACACTCTTATTCTTGCAAGAACGATCTCATCCGAAGAGACCAGAACTCATAGTTCTTTCCAAGTAGAATCGGACCCTGAGTTGGTCCTAAGTTGCTAGACGACATATTTTTTGAAAAAAAATCTCAGAAAAAAAATAGAGGGAAATTTTCGTATTTACCTTCGATCGTCGAAACGCCGATTACCGATGAGAGCGTATCGGCCTTGAATTGTCCTTTGTCACGGTGCAATGTGACCACGCGCCTTGTGTTAAAGCGCTACAGGATTTTTCGGTTCTTTGTCTTTCAAATTGCCGAAATGTGAAATTCGCCTTTGGACAATTCAACGGTCCAGATCTTCCTATGATCTGACGGTCCAGATCTTATGACCAGAACTCATAAGACCGCAGTCAAACCTCTTATCGGGATTCGGGGTTTCGAAGGTCGAAATGCATTGGACCTCTTGTCCATGGAATCCTCGATTTCTCGATTCTCGATTTTCAGATGGCGCTTTCCTTTCGAGACTTTTCTCGATTTCTTTGATCTCCGCCACGTGTCCTCCTATATTGGACGGTCCTAATTTCTCCTCGCGATTTCGCGATTTGATCTATTTCGGACGTCTCGTCTCTAGGATCCACGAAACGCCGAACCCCGGTGTGCCGATTAACTCTCTCGATCTCCCCCACGTGTCTCCTCAAAGTGAATGGCTCCGATCGTTTACGGGGTTTTCACCATAAAGAAACTTGATCCCTTGACCTCAGGTTTCACGATTTACCGAATCTCGATGTGCCGATGGACTCTCCCCTTTCGGGAATTTTTTGGAGCCCTCGGATTTACACCATGCGTCCCCTCAAGATGGATGGTCCTCGTCGTTTCGTGATTTCGCGACTTTCGACTCCAAATTCCCTGTCAACTGAGAACCCCGATTGCCGAGATACCGACGGTTTCCTCGATGTCCGCCATGTGTCCAAACAAATGGATGGTTGTGATCTTATCACTATTTCGTGAATCACGATTTCACGACATTCATCGTGGAGTGTCTTTCGTCAACAAGACCTCCGATATCCTGAACTCCGAAATGCCAATGGAGTGATGGCTTGGATCTGCTGCCACCTGTCCTCTGAGATGGACGGATCACAATCCTCTCGGGATTCCGCGATACGTGATGTAGGGATTTCACATATCGGGGTTTTGGAGAGTAGACTCCTTCGCTCGTCCAACTCCCGATCCCCAATTTTGCGATGGGATAAGATTGACGGCTCACGATCTTTCTCGATCCAACGGTCCAGAATGACTCGTGATTTCGCGATTCGCGAATTCTCACGGCAGTCTTCTGACCTTTACACCTTGCGAGTCAGCGAAATGCCCAGATCTCGCCACGTGTTTCTTGATGGACGGTCCAGATGATGTCGAGATTTCATGACTTCACAAGTCAAAAATTTCTCCTGTGCGATCCAGAGGACTAAACCTCGTGCACCTTCTTGTTGATCCAACGACTATCGGTCCTCTACGCAAGATCTAACGGCTGAAAATCTTTTACCTTTTCCGTGCTCTCTTCGTCCCTTCTGAACTGGTTTCCCACTCTAGATCCGTTCGCAGGACGAATATTACGACCTCAGTGGCTATTCTTTGCACATGAAATGCATTCTTTGCTCCTGTGGAAGAAAGATTCGTGAATCTTTCAAAGATTTGAAAGAAGTACACGGATTCTTTAAAGCTTGACGTTGTCTGCTACAATCTTCGACAGATGTGAGTGATTTCCAAAAATCTTTAAACGATTGTGCCTTATGTAGCAATATTTCACAAATTTGAAGGAATTCTATGAAATCTTCAATGTTTCTTCCTTCTGAAGCTCTTCTTTGGAAATTCTTTGATGATTCTTGAAAATTGTACAAGAATCTTTAAAGTTTCTTCTTCTGCACTCTCTTCTTCCTCGATCTTTCGAGCGTTGTACACTCTGTTTTGGCGCGTGATCTTCTTACGTTGATCTTTGAGTGTATGACGGTCTGCTTCCTCGTGGAATTTTCCTGCGAGGATCTTTCGAGAGTATGACGAACAGCTCTCGAAGCCTTGTGAAAAGTCTGTGTCGAATGCTCTCAAGATCCGTGAAAGCTCTGCGCTGTTTGAGGATCGTGTTTCTCTCCAGCTTGTGTGAAGAGGCTTACTACTGAGCTCTGATACCATGATAAATTGTGAAGCAAGAAATGCAGAGAGAAAGAATAGAACAGAAAACAGTATATTAGAATATATGAAGAAGAGTACAATGAGAAGAGTTAATGAAGAAGGTACGTACAATGTAAAGGGAAATAGCTGAGCTAAATAGGCTCAAGCAAATCAAGAATAGAAAGTACAGCTGGCCAAAACAGCTGGCAGTGTACAGTCAGCCTGTTGAGGTTACATTATATTTAACAACTGGATCCTCACGAATCAGTGCTATTGAGAGTTATAGCATTCAGTTCTTTTCTCAATGACAATATTTCCTCCATCTCATGAAAGTATTCGCAATATAGGACACACACGATCATCTTAACGAGTATTATAGAGTGACTGTCAAAGTCAAAAACATATAATATTTCCCTCTTCCCTGAGGATGACCATTACATTCACGAGTGTAATGGTCCTAATTATTTTCTCCTGAATTCTTCGAAGAATACATGGCCTAACCTAATCAGGAACTTGTCCTTCCCTTCAAAGTTGGATCATATAGCATCATGTGTGCACAGAAAGAATCCAGCGATATGTTCCATATATGAGATTTTCCCTCTAACGACATCATTAGGACAGCCAAAGAGGTTCTCCACTCTGGTAGAAAACTTCTTCTATGCAAATAGCCAATGAAAATTGGATGAGAATAGGTGTATTAGTTGCATTACTCGATATCAACTCTATTGACTCTCTCCACACTAATGCAATTGAACCCTAAGTTCCTTGAGAAACAACAAGGAACCCTTGGCATTGTTTAGCTTGATGTAATTTCCTTCGAATAAAATGACCATCGAAAATTTTTGACAAAAGCAAAGTGACTGTCATTACAATTGAACTTGATATTTTCATTTCTATTCCTGGTAGGTTTCAACCTGGGAAAGGTATGAATATTGGACCCTTGAGGAATGGAATGTTGGTGTGTATGTGGGATTAATGGGTGCAAACCTATCACAACCCTATGAAGGAGAGGGAGAGATGCCATATCCAATGTTTTTCGATATATGAAAGAGTTGGAGTTGCGTTGCAAGGATTTTTTTCTAGCACTTGGGTTCTTTAAGGGTGTGTATTGTTGTGATAATGTGTGGAAGAATGCGGGCTACAAAACATGATAGAGCAATGGAGGATTCAATACACGTTGAGCCGTATATGAAATGTAGCACATATGCTTTTGACGCTGGATAAGAAACTACAAGGATAAAACCCACGAATCCATCTGCAAACTGGGCATAAAGAATCGACCTGAAAAGAGAGAGAGAGGGGAAGGAAGAAAGATAGAAGAGGGGCATAGACTATGAATTCGAAGTCATATGTGTTTCACCGAGAAGGGAATGCTCATATATGAATAACTATCATAGATTAAATGGGGCCTAAGAACTAAGATGCTCTAATACCATTGTTGGACACACCAAATTCTTGAAGCACTTAAATTCATCAATATGATGCATGTATAAACACATAGTAGTGACTTTTGGATTGGTATTCCAAGAGGTTCCTTGGAATTTTAATAAGTTTTCCTATCTCTCGACATTACATATTCCTACTTAAGTGACTAATGCCATAAACCTACTGAATTAAGTTTCCAACAAAAATGATGCCATAAACCTAGTGAATTAAGTTTCCAACAAAAATGAAAAGAAAATAGATGGTAAAAGGTTATATACAAGGATAAACTTAGAAATCAAAATTGATACATGAAAATGGATCAACAATATGCTTTTAGAATTGTTACAAGTTTCGACCCTAAAATTCACACCTCTTCAATCACTTCAATAACAATACCTGAAACCTTCGAATCTAATAACCCCATCTTTCACTCAGACAAAAAAATTATCGAAGCAATTAATGCACATGAGTACCCATGGGATGTCATGCACCATCATTCTTATTTTTTCCCTATAATTTCATTTACCATTAAAAAAAAAAGTCTTCGAATTAGTTCTCCACCAAAACAAACTAAACCAATGATTTTGTATCTCTAAGACATGTTGAATTAGTTCTCCACCAAAACCAATGATTTTGTATCTCTAAGACATGTTGATTGGTTTGAAAACCCAACTCCTTCTCTTGATGCCTTCAAGGAAGAAAACAAGGCTAATAAGTTCCCCAACATCATGGTATTATACAAGAGTAGTGTTTCTCTCAAACCATGTAAAATTCTAAATTAATTTTAGTTTAAAACTAACGTGAAATATAACACACATGCATTCAACTTTCAAACTTTTTAAAGAATTACATATTTATGACAATGGTGGTGGTGGTGGTTAGCATCCAATGAGATAAAATTTGGTCTCTTGAACCTTAAGAAACGTAACAAATTACTTGTATTTTTATTTAACTTTATTTATGTGCTAGAAAATATTTAAGAGAAGAATTCCTAAATCACCATAGTTTTGATAAGTTAATGCTTAGGGAGGCCGATATTGTAACAAATATTTTGACATTGTGATCTAATGTGGTTGTACGTAGGACATTCTACGAGAAATTGATTTTCATATTCAACCCTCTTAGTGTCACAAAGATGACAAATTCTTTCAACCCACAATGTTTTAGGAACTATCTAGCACCTTGTTCCATAATGGAGCTCGTGAGAGTGTGTTCTTATTTTAGCAATGTTTAATTTCTTCTTTATTCTAATCAAAATCAAGATATAATTGTTTGTCTTCTAGATTAGCGTTAATCACCTCAAAACAAAAAATATGTTATCAACATTAAAGAAAAAGAAAGAAAAGTGTTTACTTCCAATGACTAGCCACTCTACATACTTTTGATACACTCATAATGAGATAAATTGAAAATAAATCACATGTACTTCTAGTTTATATCACTATGGGTCTATCAAAAGAATGAAAAATGGATACTCATTGAATCTATAGTTTAATTTTGCATCAAAAAGTGTCTACACTAGAAATTTGAGTAAACCTATAAGAATATAAAATGAAGATATCATTAATTATATATATATATATATATATATATATATATATATATATATATATAT
>ML777134.1:2571806-2603044 GCA_009831015.1 Picea engelmannii | reverse complement strand
ACCATTGTGTCTTTTTAACATAACCATTTCACCTCTTCATTTAATTATAACAATAATTTTGTCATTAATAGTTGATTTTTAATTTAAAAATATTAAAATCCCTTGTAAGTTGTTCAACATTTATCCCTTCACTTGCCAAAACCGTGTAGCTGCAATGGAATGTCTGGGTGCTTTGATCAGAGAGGTTCTATCTTTCAACTTTTTGGATAGAACTTCTAACTGATATAAGATCCTCTGTGATCATCTAAAACTTCCTTATCTTCCACTGGCCTGTGATTTCCTATATATATTGTTCATCATCATTATGTTCGATCGTCACAATTTATTTAATCAAATATGGATAGTAGTACCCATCGCAAATTGTTCTATCATGCTAACAATTACACCAGTTGCGGGAACATCAAACATTCTTTTGGAGCTAGATCTGACAATGGTTCCTAGTTTTTCACGAGGTCAAACTTGGTCATGCCAATATCATTATTGATTATAGTATCTTTAGTCGATGATGAACGAATAATATACAGGTGTATTTGAATTATATTTTCACGTACGAATCTATTTTGACTCTGGTCAACTACCAATCAAACCCGAAATGATTATGGACCGTCTGATCCAAACAACGGTGGACACATAAAATATAAGGGCGGATTTGAATTAACTCTTCGGGTCTGTGTTTGATAATTAACTATTGTGTTAGTTCAATATGCGAAATTAATTTGAGCCATACGATCATGCTCTCATTCTAATTCGATGATCAATGTTGAGTTCTAATCTTGACTATTCATGTAGCTTGGTCAGTGATCTAACGATCACAATGAACTTATGATGGTCATATGGGAAATAATTCACTGGTTTTCAATAATTTTCATTTGATTTGGGAGTAGACTCATATATTATTTGTCTCGATAGTAATGGATGTAGATGAATCATATTTAGGCACTTAAGTTGACAAAATTAATGGAGTAGAAATAAACACAGTTTGAGATATGGCCTGGAGGGAAATTCTTAATCCTTGTCACAAATCGAAGTATTAAACCCTATGATTGTTGTTATAATAGCACTAACACAATGATTTGAGGAATCAATTTGTGCCAATGTTGTATTCATTGTTTCAGTAGATGGTAAAGACATAGGCATAACACTAGACAAAGTTTAATTGCAAAATTCTTCCACGATATCTTCAAGGATGAACAACATACTTTTTGTTGAAACATTGATGTGAATACATGGAAATTAATCAACCTCTCGACATGGACATAGTTGTAGACCATGTTAATGACCCCCTTTTGACATCAAACATACTTATATCCAAAATTTTGTCTCAATACCATATTATCCCTCTTTTGACCTTCATGTCAACTTTAAAATTATGTCCAACATTGAGCATGTTGACCCCCTTTGAGATCAAATACCAACACCATGTTCAACACGCAGGTTTCGTTCCGCAAAGAATATGAGAAAAATACTAAGTGTTGGTGTAAATCGTGTGCAACAAAATATAAGGTGCATTTTGGTGATGGCGGAGGAACGAAATTGAGTGAAGATGATTTACCAACCCGCGAACCCACCATAGATCGAGAATTTTTCTAAGTAAAGAAAATATAGAAAGAAAAAGTATTAGCCAATATACAGGACAACAAATTTTTGTTTGTATATTTGAGATCAAGCATAAGGTTGAGTTTTTGAGTGTTTTTTCCTTTTATTCTTCCAGGTCTCTTCCTAAAAAGATCAATAGGATAATTTTACAATCATACATATATGACTGATAATGTAAACCGTCATTGTTTAATTGATTCATGGAGGTTTAGTTCTTGCGTTTGGCAGGCTTTATTTTTTAACACTAGTCAATCGGTTCACTGAAATGCTTTGTAATGTGAAATATATTTTATGTATTAAACTCCATATAGAACTATTTTGGAGCATAACTTTAATGATTTCTTAGATTTTTAGATCTTCGGGTATGATATTTTTGGAGTATGCTCATCAAATTCTTTTTCAGTTTTGAATGCAATACTCACCTAAAGTTCTTTGAAGTGATCAACACCACTTCACTCTTTTTCTTGTGAGAAAATATGATTGTGTCTTATGCTTGCATGTGTTTCAAAGGGATGTTATAATGGAGCTAAGCATATATTTATTTTGATATTGAAGGATTTATTTATCTTTCACTGTTAAGAAGTTGCTTGGTCCATTTATAAGAAAATGTTGCACTCAAGGAGAAATATAATTATCAAGAACCATTTTATATACAAACTAAAGCAATAAAGATTTGGGTTTTGTTGTTTAACATTCCCATTTGATAGTCTAGTCTAAGAAATTCAACCAAATATTTCATACAAACATAGAGGAGTACCACCTCTTTAAAAACGCAGGGGGATTTATACCCTTGTGAGTTTGTTGTTGATATTTTGACTAATCTAAACATCAACAAGGCCATGTCGAGGAGGGCCGAGACTTTGTTGTCGGCTGGGTTCAGAGCACTAAAGGTGGAGAGCATCCAACATGAAGGCAATGTAGCAACAAAGAATCAACCTAAACCACTCATGAGGAAAGGTAGGATGATTGAGTGTTACCTCTGTTCTCAAAATCATTTTATGAGGAATTGTCCAATGCAAGGAAAGTTCGCTTTGTTGGTTGAGGAGGAAGCTTGACTCATACCAACAATGGAGGAGTTATAACCATTGGCATAGATGGTTCAAGTGAAGAAATTGATGAAAAAGATGAGCGCAGTTGTTGAAACGTTGGTGGAATGCATGCAAGAGTATAAAACAAGAGGTCAAGGACCGTTTTCACAAAGTGAAGTAGTTGAAGGACTCTTCTTTGTGGACACAACAGTAAGTGGGATGAATACTGTAGCCTCGTTTGACACCAGGGAAAACCACAGTTTTGTGAGTGAACGAGCCACGAAGTCTCTTCATCACAAACCTGAGAACTGCACTGGAACATGTAAAGTGTTGAAGTCAACAGTGATGTCAGTGACAGAGATTGTTCATTCAACACCATTGAGAGTTGGAAAATGGTTTGGAAACATGGATATGTTGGTCTCTCCATTGGAATATCATGCAATGATCTTGGGCTTGAACTTCCTTATACTTTCTAAAACATCTACACTCGTTCACAAAAGTCGCTTAATATTCTTGGACAAGGCCAAAATTCCAAGCGCACCCTTGACGACGAAGAAGAAGCTCATGAGTACACCTAGGATCTTTGTGATAAGGTTGGTAGAAGGAATCAGTGGGAGAACATACAAGCCTTGCAACATGACACAACAATGATAATCCATCCACACTGCAACATCTCTAATTAGTCTGGGGCAAGAATAGAAACATTTGACAATGTCGAAGATTGTGTGTTGATGTTCGACTGACTATGTGTTTGTATGGTGAAGTACTTATGGTTCGTTTAGGGTGGAATGAGGCGTCCACTGTATCAATTCAATTCTGTAATAGGCATGCCCATTAATGGTTATGTTATTCTGGTCACCTTAGTCTTGGCAAGATTGATATGAGGTGGATGGTGGCATGTTAAACATATTGTGATTATGATTATGTATTAACAAATTTCCTGCCTGGTTAACATGTTTTAATGGTTTGGTTGTCAATTTGGTATGATTTTTATTTACAACATATAAGAAATGAACATAATAACATTTTGAGTGTTAATTTTGAACTATTGAGTACTCGCTTGTTTTCTTTTACATATTTTTCATTACTTCATGAAATAATATAAACGACATTGTAGAAGATTTTTTTAGAAATAAAGAAATGCTAAGAACTATTTAAATTTAATTATAAAAAAAACTGTATAAATGCAATACAGATGAAGTAACTCATTGCTATTTGACCATGTAAACTTTAGGATGCATAAACAATAAGTAACTCAACTAACTAGATCTATAGGAATAATTACAATATTTCAACATTGATGGAATATAATTGTATTTTCATAGATTCTAAAAGCTAAGATTAGATATTTAGAATAACAACATATTAAGAAATGATAGATTGATTATTGCTTTTAGAAGCTTGGGGAAACCTCCTACTACATTATATTAAATGTCCAAGATTTAAATTATATTAAATGTCCAAGATTTAAATGAGTCTAATATATATAGGGTGTTGTTCTTGAGATTAACCCTAAGGTTCAAAGAGTAATGTCAGACATGAGGAATGTTTAAAGAGAATGTTTTAAAAGAGTGATTTTTCTACCTTTAGTTATATAAGAAATTATCCTCAAATGAAATTAATAATAAGAGAGTATAGAGGTTGTATTTTGTTATTTGAGTCACAATTGTAATATCAAATGGTGTGAGAGAAACTTACAAAACTGTTAAACAAAGCAAGGCATCAATTGTTGAAGAGTCTCACCTTGTTGCAGTAGAAGAAAAATAGATAGTGCACCCTTGAACATAATATAAAGTACCGTAATTCACACAGCTTGCATGTCTTGTTTTACTCACAGTAAATACAGAGGAAAAATTGCTTACTTAACAAATTACTGATATAATACGATTACAGTAGTTGTAATACTAAATTGCAATCAAACATTTATCAAGGGATGGCATAAAGAAATATGAAAATACAAAAACACAAAAGAAACACAAGAAGCAACCTTGAACAGATCTTGAATCTGTGTGTTTATACAAATTTTTCACAACTCAAAATGGTTGGACTTCTTACAATATTTAATTAAGATAAACTATTTATGAAATGAAATAACATGATGTTAAATCCGATGAGCTTTGCTAGCATTTTCTTCTTCCTCTTCACCGGCCAGGAGAAACACTTCTTTAGAGGGAGAAGGATAATCGGATGGATAGTTATACATGGCTTGTCAAGGAATGGATAACGTATGTAGGAAAAAGTATCCGTCTCCAGAAAGAATGATAATGAAATGGAGGTAAGAGAGGATTTATAATGAGAGTGAATGAGACAGATGACTGTTTGAAAATGGAAGATAAGGAGGGTGAAAAGGAGAAAAGACAGTGTATATTTTTCTACTTGCTTCCACCTATATTTGTTTTTTCTATGGTCAATACACTGATGGCATATATTCAACGATTCCACTATAAACCTTGAAGGCTCAATTGTTTCATTCACCGCAAAAGTGAATAATTTCCTTTCTACTTGAGGTAGCCATTCTTGGATCATTTTCACTTCTTGAGTTGTGGAATGTAACTGTAATCTTGGATTCACTAACCACTTATTGATTTTAAGAAGATCAATCTGGCTCGTTTTCTGAATGGCTGCCAAAGTTTCCTCTTTGCTCTTTATAGAGTTCTGTTGGTTCATTTCTATATCAATTTACCCCATGGCTTCCGCGATATCACTTCCCTTAAGATCAATTAGTCCTTTGTCTAATAATGACACTACTTCTGGAAAAGCCTCTTTTACTTCTCTGGAAAATCTTTTTCTTTCTGCCAGATTTATCTCCGAGACCTTTAGAGCCGTATCACCTCTTAATTTTTCAGATGGGGAGAGCAAAGGAAAATAAGGGCCATTATCTTTCTGTACCAATACGATGGCTTCTTGAAACTTAACTCGGGTTGAGTGGGCCTCTCTTTATTTGATGTAGATGTCCTTCAGAGAAATATCTACTACCTGATAGCACTTTTGAATAGCATCTATCTTCAGAAAGAGGTCTTATTGGGCAGCTTCCAGCTTCTCATTTATTTCCAATGCTTGAATTTGGAAGGCCAAAATTTCTATCGAGGTACCTTCGGTTAGCTTCAATCTAGCTTGTAGTTGTCTTATAAATTCATCATGTTGAGTGATTAGACATTGGTTGATTTGTGAAATCTGGTGGTTCTCATCAAGATTGGCCCAAAGTTGTTGAATTTGTTGTTGATCATTAGTTTTGATCTTCTCGAAGTCTTGACTCATTCTGTCCCGAAAAGTCTGTTCAGCGGTGTATATCTTCTCTTGTAATTGTTCTACCAATGGACATGTCTGTCGCAGTTTTTCGTCCAAACTGTCCACAGACCATTGATTGGCAGTGGTAAAAACACCTAATGAACCTACAAATTCTTTCATGAATTTTGTGTCATAACGATCATTCTTGTCATACACCATTCTTCGCCTTTTAGTTATCACTCCATATTTCTAGTGTGATTCCTTTTTCACGATGGCCTTCCTTTTCTTACTAAAGAAGAAATCCAAGGGAGGCATCTCTTCGAGTGAGATGGGGGTAATATCACTTACAAAAATAATTTCAGAAGTAGGGTTTCTGAAGCTGGATTGCAGAGGAGTAAGTGATGTAATGGGAGAAGAACTCTTTGTGGAATTTTTTTGCTCTATGGTATTTGAGATGCCAGCGGGGGTAGTTGGTGACGAGGGATGTGCAATTTCTCCTTGCTTTAGATAATCTTTGAGTTGGTATGTGCGGGGTCCTCTCTATGTTGTCCCTGATAATTTCCTTATAAATATAAAATGTGACATTACTATCCATCTGACCCGCCTTATGTGTAGTACACCAAAGGTTCTCATAGCGTGCGGCTAAACAAGGCTTCTCCTTCACTCCCAAAAATTGATTGTCATTTGGCTCTCTCCAAGTTGATAGTGTAATTAGAATCAGTAACCAGGAGTAGTGGAACTCGATCCCCTTGTCCTGTGCTTCCTCACAATCGATCAAAAATCGGTTTAACAAAAATGTTGTCCATTTTATCTGGACACCCTCAACACATCATTATGTTGCCACTATGACCGTTTTTGGCACTTGATCTTTTCTGCACTTCCTTAATAGCTTACAGGCTAAGGCTTGTGTTGTCCACAAAATCTATGGAATTTATATTTCATTCTCTCAAAGAGAGTCTTTTTGTTCTTCTTGTCAAAAAACAATGATGTTGGGTCCTCCCCTTGCAACATAAGACATATAATGTGTACCATTAAATCAATATCAAAGGACATTGGTCTGTCAAGCTACATGTACCCCTCGTGCACACAACTTAGCAACATTTCTACACACTCATTGATCTCCTGGCTCCGTCCAAAATGTGGTATATTGAACAGGTTTAGAAGTCATGCTTTCTACGAATATCATGAATACATAACAAAATTCCATATATCCATAATAAAAAATATTTTATTTACCATCCATTTTACATATTTACTTCACATCATATGAAATAGAATACGTGTATATAAATACAAAATGATAAGTTATGTTCTTTCCAAAGGTCATGACTTGTCATTGACATTATAATGTTTATTTACATAATAAAATATATATAACATATTATTAAATAATAATAAATGTAATATACTAGGTATATTACAAGTCTTCCCCCCTTAAAATTGTTTTGCCCTCAAAGCATAGTTATAAAAAACTTATCTCTTTATCTGGCTTCTAATATTGTATCTTGATTCTTCGTTCTTGAGTTAGTGATCATTGAGGACATGAGACAATAGAATCCTTTAAGTGTTGAGCAAGACTTTCAAATTGTAAAGGAGTCTTCCGACCCTAATTCGATCTTTTGTGAAATTGTGTGTTTATAAGGTTCTTGGAAAAAACTTGATGTATTTTGATTCCCATGGTAGCTTCTACTTTGAGCACCACTTGTAGTTGAATTAATATTGTTCAGAATATCAATCATTTGTTTATGTTGATACATTGATTGGTTGAAGTATTGACTTTTGTGATTAGGATGTCGATAAGACATCCTTGCAACTTGATCTTTACTTCTTATACTTGTAGATTTTTCTTGATTAACTTTTGGAACTAAGTCTTCTCCATATCCCTGTCTTGTTTGTACTTCAACATTTAAATACCTCTTTACATTAGTTGGATTTGCATCCTTTTGAGTCGTAAAGTTGTCTGGGTCTCTAGTTATTCATTTATCCATAGTTGGGATGTTTACATCTAAAGAATTCTTTAGTTCCATATGTTCGGTCATTGTCTCTTTATCAAGCAATGATTATTTGTTGATAAGCTAATCTAACTCGTTCTGTAGCGACTTCTTATCACTCTTTAAATTTTTAATTTGTGTGAGTAAACTTTGATTATGAACCCTTAGGCGTGAAATTTCTTCCTCATTATCTAATTTTTCGACTTCACTTATAATATCTTGATTCTCTGGCTTTTCATCTTTCATCTTTTTAATTTGTTCAATCAATTTACGATTAATGTTCCTTAGGCATGAGATTTTTTCCTCTTTTTTTGATTAATTTCTCTTTGAGACCTTGATTTTTTTGTTCTGAATTTTTGTTCTCATGTTTCTTGTCTTTTGACTTCGTGATTTTTACTACCAAATTTTGATTATGATTTTTTAATCGTGATATTTCTTCATCTCGTTCTAGTAAGTCTTTGTCCATTTATTGTTTTTTTGGTTTTTAGTTCTTCAATTTTTGTGATGAACTCCTGATTTCGCTCTTTGAAGTAAAAATTATGTTTCTTTGTTAACCCATTAAAATATTTATCTATCTCAATTTCCAACTGTAGTTTGTTATTGATATCTTTCTAATTTCCTAGTTCGCCTTTTAATATTAGTGATTTCCTTTGTGAGTTATCTTGATATTCTTCCATAACAAATGATTTCCTACAAATTGGACAAAAGCGATTGTGATTCTAAAAAATTGCCATATATTCAAACTCCATTTCATGAAAAGGGCATTTAGTCCAAAATTTGGATTTATATATTAAATTCATTGTTCACGGTTTCCTTTTCTTTTCTCGATTATTCAATATGTGTCTCATTTATAAATATATATTTCTTATTTGAATAGATTGAATATTACTTTGGTTGTTTTCCAATTTAATAAAAAGTATTAAACAACTTTAATAATTCTCTTTATCTTTTAAACCTTATCACTTTTTATTTAAAATAACTTTGTAACTTATTAAAAGTTATTTCTTTCTTTTAATACCCTCTCTTTTTACTTTACCTTTATAAATACCATTTACACAAGTTAATTGAAGTTGAATTAATATTACTCAAAACTGCTTAGGTCATTGACTTTTTATTTTGGCTTCTACGTGTAAAAAAATTGTAAAAAGTTACCACTGCATATTATTTTTAATATGTTAGGGAAATACCATGGGCCAATGGTTTACCAAAACCATGGGCATGTAAACCACCAATAGTAAAATTTGAATTTACTCTTCCTTCTTTGGAAATTATCCTTTGTTTTTATTATTATTATTATTATTATTATTCTTTCTTTCTCTTCTCCCTTTTTCCCTTTATTTTTTGTTTTTGTTTTTGTTTTTCTTCTTCTTGATATCTAGTACTAACTTCTTCTAATTTTATAGTACTAAGTTGGATCGATACTTGCTCTAATACCAAATGAAATGGATATGGTGGTCCAATTCATGAGAACATGAGAACACCAATGAATACATAACATAATTCCATATATCCATAATAAATAATATTGTATTTATATTCATTTTACATATTTAATTCACATCATATGAAATACAATATGTGTGAATAAATACACGTGGAGAATGATAAGTCGTGTTCTTTCCAAAGGTCATGACTTATCATTGACTTACGATTTACATTATAATGTCTATTGACATAATAACAAACCTATAACATATTATTAAATAATAAGAAATGTAATATACTAGGCATATTACAAACCCCCAAACCCATGCTTGTGGCTCGAAGACTATCATATGAGTCTCGAAACTAATGAACTTTATCAAAAACTTGTTGGGTACCAATTCTGGAACTTTATTCTCATCGGTGATGTCATGGTATGCATACTTCAAAGCTGGTATCATACCTAATGTATCCCCTTCCAGAATGACTCCCTTTGTAATCGGTGGCTCCACTATTGGGTACTTTGCATCCTTCTGTAAGT
Source organism: Picea engelmannii (assembly GCA_009831015.1). Classification (NCBI taxonomy): domain Eukaryota; kingdom Viridiplantae; phylum Streptophyta; class Pinopsida; order Pinales; family Pinaceae; genus Picea; species Picea engelmannii. The sequence goes on along the minus strand of ML777134.1, from coordinate 2,593,238 downwards.
TGATGTGCTTCGTTGATGGTTTTGTCGATGGGATATAATTCCTAGGAAATATTTTTTCTAAAGAAGATGCTCGATGTGTCTCTTATACTACCGACGACGTTCTGGGTTGATCGTGTGGTTTCTTTGGTACTGACGTTGACGCTCCTGCTTCTTTTGGTGGTGCCATCTTCTTCTGCAACTGGTGCTCTGTAACTCTATTCTGAACTTCAACTCTGTATCTTTAGATCTTAAACTTGCCTTTGTATGCAAACTCTAACTGACAATAATATTCCCTCATTGGCCCTTTGAATGCTTTTTTATTTCATTTCCAGTTGTAGCTTACCTTCGCACCTAAACTTTCTGTCTAATCCATTAGTAGTTGGCATTCATTATCTGCTTTAATGCTCCATTACTCTATATCTTTGGCGAATTCTCCATTCGATTCTGCAATCTGTCAAGATTTTCTATCCATTTTGCATTTATTATTACGTGGCGCAACTACTTTTTCGTCATGGTATCTCTTTACTACACGTCCCTTCATGGATTATCTCAATTGCTCTTATCTATCATCTGTGCAATTTCTTCTCTCTGCACAATCTCTTTTATCTGCGCCAACTTTATTCCTTCGTCTGTGTGTTCTTATGCATTCTTCTTTATCGTTTGCAACATTTACTTGTTTTTTCTCTTTACCTACTAACCTTAAATTCTTGGACTTCTCATCCTTCAACTCCTTTCCTGAACTATTTTTGTAGTTGTTCCCGTTTTACTTGTTTTTTCTTTATTTTTTGTCTTTTCTTGCTATAATACACTATGATACAAAGCAATCTGCTCAACTCCCTCAGTGAACGAAAGGATGGTCGTCCCTGTACAGTTTCAACAGACTCTCATTCACTAGTCCTTCCATGACTTGTCCATCTAGTTGTTCTAACTAAGTAGTACCTACGTCAATCATATATCTGATCATGTGTGACCCTAGCCAGTGCGTCCTAAAATTTCCTAGGTGTTGTAATAACTTAATGTCATAGAACAGTACTAGATATCCTCTTTGGGACTTCTTTTTTTTTATGTGTCTATCATTCCATGCATTTTCACATGCCTTCTATACTTGTTGACGGAACCCTGCAATAAATCGATCTTCCTCTAACACTAGTAACTGTGATAGTCTTTCTTCTATTGCGTCGGAATATGTAAGGTATTTCATCGCAACAATGCACGAACTTGATACAAGAAACTCCATGGGCATGACTACTCCCTCACCACATGTTAATCTAAAGGGTGTATGTCCTATCAACTTCTTGCATGTAGTTCTATAAGCCCAAAGCACTGCAGGGATTCTCCCCCCCAACATTAGCTTGTTCACTAGATATCTGAGTGTAGAGTGGTCTTTATAAATATTGAAATGGGGACCCAACAAATAGTCTCTGAACTTATGCAAGGCATACACCATTGTCAAGCCTTTCCTTTCTATAGTCGTGTAATTCTTCTCAGCAGTCGACAAATTCCTGCTAGCAAAAACAATTGGATAATCTATCTCTCCCTCTCCTGGTTGGGCTAACACTACATCGAGCGTTATCGAAAATACGTCCACATGAATGTGAAATTATTTATTCCAATTTAGGAACACTCGTATGGGCGTAGTTACTAACTTTTGTTTCAATATGTTCAAACCCTTATGACAGTCTTTGTTCCACTGAAACTTAGTTTGTTTCCTCAATAACTTCTCCATTGGAGTTGTAATCTGTGCATAACCTTTAATAAATTTCTTGTAATATATGGTATGCCCCAAATTTGTTCTCAATTGTCTCATTGATTCAGGCGGTGGAAAATTAACAATGACTGCTATCTTGGCAGGATCAACTAACAAACATTGCTTGCATGCCACATGACCTAACAATATCCTAAACGGTGCATAAAAAATGCATTTCTTCAAATTTAATTAAATTTGATGTTGTCTACATCTATCAAGCATCAACCTTAGAGTTTCTATGTGATATTTCAATAAGGTAAATACAGTCCAATCATCTAAAGTACACTTCAAAAAACTTATGAATAAACTCCTTAAAGACTGTGACAACTACTCTAGAAAACACAGCAAGTGCATTTTTTAACCCAAATGACATTAATGTGTACTGGTAGCTCCCACATTCTGTCAAAAATGGTGTCTTATGTTTGTCTTCTAGTGTAATCTTTATCTGATGGTATCATGAAAATTCATCGAGAAACGATTAGGCCTTCTTGCCTCCTATGTTTTCTAATACTTCATCTGTAAAGGGGGTCAGAAACAGGTCATGCAAATAGGAATCATTCAACTTTCTTCGGTCTACATAGATTCTAATACCCCTTGTTTTATTATCTTGAACCTGTTGATGATTACAGCTTCGTGAGACATCCTCTAAGACACGGACTGAGTGGGTCGGCCTGTGATAGAGCCCATGAGATGGGTGTGTCATTCCTCTCTGACTAACATGGAACGTTGTGTGCCCCTGTGTAGGGTGAGGATTCTCATGTGATGGGTGTGTCGTTCCTCTCTGAGACTGAGATAAAATGATGTGTACCCATGTGAGGGGTGAAGGTTCCCATGTGATGGGTGTATCGTTCTCCTTTGTGTAGATATTTTAGACGATGTGGTACTCCAGATGATTCTCCTGTGAGACTTAGTGAGATAGAGATATGTTGAGTAGGACGTCCTTGTGGCTGAGCAAGGGTGGATGTGCCCCTAGTGGTTGAGCACTAGTGGGTGTGTGAGATCCCTTGTTATATTGTCTAAAGAGTAATATTTACCTGTAACCCTAATTGTGATGTAAAGGGTACAGGTCATCCCCACCATAAAGTGAAAGATAATTAATATTGTAATTATTAATTATATTCTAAGTTATTGAGGTCGGTCATGTTGTGCCAATAGACACCAGTTTTGATGTGTCTAGTCTAGTATAAATAAAGTTGATTTCCCCATTGAGGAAACACAACACACACATGTGATTTTAGAAATTTTAGCAAGGTCATATTCTAGGGCTGAAGTGTGCACCTCTCTTGGGCGCTATCTTCTTGGTTTTAGAGAGCACCCTTTTGTGTGATAGGTCTATCGTGTTGGAGGTCTTTCTCTTGAGAATATAGCAAAGGATTGATGAGTTTTCTTCCCTTGTTGAGAAGGGTTTCCCGGGATATTTATTGTGTTCTTGTGCATGGTATTTCTTCTTGTGATCTTGGTTATTGCAACAATTGTGAATGGTGTAGTTGTATTTGTTTATGGTTCAAGTAAATGCTAAAATTGAAATAAACCTTATGCTTGAGCCTAGAATAGAGAAAATTCAACATGGTTTTAGAGCATAGGTCTTGAAGAACCCATTGCACAAGCTTCAAGCAAGTCATCCTCCTCTTTTGCAGAATCGTACGTCCCTCCTAGGGTTTCCAGAAAATCTATACAACCCTCTTTTTTTTAGTGTTCTAGCACTTAATACTTGAAATTTGGGGCTGAAAATTGCATAGGAGTGTACGACCTCCCTCATCACACCTCCAACAACCTTCAGATTGCATTTTTGAGCATTTTGAATTTTTTTCCCTAGGGTTTCGCAAGTTTCTGCAAAAAAATCAGATCTAGGGTTTCTGCAGCTCATTGAAGGAGATTTTCAACTCACCAATGTTCTTCGTACTTTCAAGGCTTATTGTTGGCAATCATAAGCCCAAAAAAACCTAAGGTTGCTAGCCTGGCCTAGCCGTTAGGTTTTCTAGCCCAGTTGGCAAGGGTTTGTGAAGAATATGAAAATATGATTAACAGAACCTTGGTGGAAGATAGGCTTGATGGATCAAGCAACTTCAATTCCTGGAAGTTAAGACTTCAAATCACTCTTCAAGAGGAAGATCTATTGTGGAAAATACAAAAAGATTTACCAGAGACAACTATCAATGAAGAGAAGGAAAAAAGGAAGAAAGATGTTGTCAAGGAAAGAAAGATAATCATCTACTCAACCTCTTACATTGAAGGGCCGGCTTCAAAATATCAAGATGACAAAAGGTGACACCATTGCTATATTCTTCATGAAGATGTCAGAGATCAGAGATCAAGTAGGTGTCAAATTGGAGAAATCATATCAGCACTCTCATGTATGCACTTGTATATATTATTTGTATCATTGTCATAAGGGTACTTGCAGGAGGAAGGAACCTTTGTTGCAATCATGGATCTAGAGGGATCTCGGTGCATTCAGAGGAACAACATACTGGAAGTGAAGACTCTAGGTTTGATTGTTTTAATTATCATGCCTCTAACCTACATTTCTAAAGTGTGATACATTACAAGTAGGCATTGTAGCTGTGACAACAATCCTTAAATTGTTTTGATTCTAGAGATGTACTCATTATTCTCCTCTAGCAGATATTATTGTCTTGTTTCCTTTCGGTTGTTTTCTTGTTCCAGCCAGGTTAACAACAAAGGAATATGTTTATCCTTCAGACTTCAAAGGGAGTCACTTGACTCAAAGGGATTCAAAACCATTTGAGAAGGAGGAAGATCAAAACCACCATCAAGGCAACCAAAGTGATGATACATGATCAGAGTCTACCTATGATTTTGTGGGCAGAATCATGCATGACAACAGTATATGTTCAGAACATAAGTCCTCGCCAGATTTTGAAGAACATAACTCCTGAAGAAGCCTTCACCGGAGTGAAGCCTGATATTGGACACTTTAGGATATTTGGGTGCCCAATATGTTTTTATGTACCGAAAGAGAAGAGGTCCAAGCTAGACCCTTCAGGGAGAAAAGGTATATTTGTGGGACACAGTGAATCTTCGAAGACATATCGGATCTACATACCTAGTCAGAGACAGATTGAGGTAAGGAGAGATGTTATATTTGAAGAAGAGATAGTCTTTCAAATATCCAGAGAATCTCGTATGGAGATTGACAGTGAGACAATACCTTCTCCCCCTTTAGTAGTTCAGAGGGAGACAACCATTATTCCAGTTGGTCCAGATGATCCAGTTGCTCCATTTGATATCCCCAGAGATATTGTAGTAGGGAATAAAATGCCTGCCCGGGCTCGACAAACTCTGCAGGAGGCAAAGGGACATGCATCCCCTCAAGGCACATCCTGAGAGACCAAGATACCAAAGAGATTTTCGAGATACTTTTCAGCCATGAGCCACATCATTGATTATGAGCCTTCTTTTCATGGAGAAGCGATAGGTGAGCAGGTATTGCAAGATGCCATGACAGAAGAATATCAGTCCATCTTGAAGAATGATGTATGGGATATTGTTCTGAGACCAAAAGGGAATATTGTAATGACTTCCAAGTGGATCTATAAGATCAAGCATGCAGCTAATGGAAGTGTCAATAAATACAAAGATATATTTGTATCCAGAGGATACTCATATGTGAAGGGAATTGACTATGAGGAGACATTTGCTCCAGTAGCTCGATACACTTCCATCTGTACTGTCATTTCACTAGCTACATCCATGGGTTGGAAACTACATCATATGGACGTAAAGACAACCTTTCTCAATGGTGAGATTAAGGAAGAAGTTTATATTGATCAACTAGAAGGATTTGTGATACACGACAAGAAATCTCATGTGTGCAGGTTGAAGAAAGCCATGTATGGACTAAAGCAAGCACCTCGTGCTTGGTATGATAAAATGGATGGATTCTTGATGAGTTTGGGATTCAAAAAGAGTGTTCTTGATCCAAACCTATATTATCATATTGTTGGTAACGAGTGCCTAATATTGGTCCTGTATGTAGATGACTTATTCCTCATTGGTTCAGAAAAACTTATTGTTGAATGCAAGCGAGCATTGACTTATGAATTTGAGATGAAGGATATGGGTATGATGCACTACTTCTTGGGACTAGAAGTACGGCAAAGGACTGATGAGATTTTCCTGAGTCAAGGAAAATATACATTAGATATATTGAAGAATTTTGGTATGACAGACTGCAAATCCATGCCTACACCAATGGTGATAGATTTGAAGAAGATGAACGATGTTTATACTGATTCAGACGAGATTGATCCACATTTATATATATGGTTGATTGGATCATTGATGTATCTGGTTAACACCAGACCTGATATATGCTATGTAGTAAATGTACTTAGTCAGTTCATGAGTCAGCTGAGACAAACTCACTGGATAGAAGTAAAGCATGTATTGATATATCTACGAGGCACGGCTGGATATGGCCTAAGATATGCCTCCAGTGTAGACTTGAGTTTGTAGAGATATGTCAATGCAGATTGGGCAGGGAGTGCAGTGGACCGGAAGAGAAAATTCAATTATTGTTTTAGCTTGGGGTCTACCATGGTTTCCTGGTGCAGTAGGAAATAGAGCTATGTGGCCTTAAGTACCACAGAAGCAGAGTATATAGCGTTGAGTGTGGCAGTCCACGAAGTAGTGTTCCTTCGCAAGCTCCTGACAGATTTATTTGATCATGAGATGGATCCTACCATTATTCATTATGATAACCAGAATTGTGTGAAGCTCTCTGAGAACCCTGTGTTTCATGATAGATCGAAACACATTGAGATAAAATATCATTATATCATAGAAATGGTGCAGAGGAAAGCAGTACACGTGCAGTACCTTCCTACACATGAGCAGATTGCAAATATCTTCACCAAACTGCTTGCCAAGACGAAGTTCGAGTACCTTTGTGAGAGACTTGGCCTGGTGGAGAATGCCTCCCTATTTGAGAGGGAGTGTTGATGATTACATATTTGTGAGACATCCTCCGGGACACAGACTGGGTGAGTCATCGTGTGAGAGAACCCATGAATTAGGTGTGCCCATGAGATGGGTGTGTCGTTCCTCTTTGACTGAGATGGAACGTTGTCTGCCCCTATGTAGGGTGAGGATTCTCATGTGATGGGTGTGTCGTTCCTCTCTGAGACTGAGATGAAATGATGTGTACCCATGTGAGGGGTGAAGGTGCCCATGTGATGGGTGTATCGTTCTCCTCTGTGTAGAGATTTGAGACAATGTGGTACTCCAAATGATTCTCCTGTGAGACTCAGTGAGATAGATATATGTTGAGTAGGACGTCCTTGTGGCTGAGCACGGGTGGACGTGCCCTAGTGGTTGAGCACTAGTGGGTGTGTGAGATCCCTTGTTATATTTTCTAAAGAGTAAGATTTACATGTAACCATAATTGTGATGTAAAGGGTACAGTTCGGCCCCACCATAAAGTGAAAGATAATTAATATTGTAATTCTAAACTATATTCTAAATTATTGAGATTTTCCTTGTTCTGCCAATAGACACCACTTTTGATGTGTGCAGTCTAGTATAAATAAAGGTGATTTGGATATTCTTCTTGTGATCTTGGTTATTGCAAAAATTGTGAATGGTGTAGCTGCATTTGTTTATGGTTCAAGTAAATGCTAAAATTGAAATAAACCTCATGCTTGAGCCTAGCATAGAGAAAACTCAACAGAACCATCATTGGACTTATCCATTTGGACTCTACGACGAGTTCAATTATACCATATTGTATCATTCTATCAGGCTTCGCTTTCACTTTTTCCTTGTACTTCAGATTTAATCTATAAGGTCTTTGTCTCACTGGCTTAGCATATGGTTTTAAAGGGATCTTCATTTCTCCCAATTCTCCAGTTATTCCCTTCATCTCTAAAAAGGTTGTTGTAAAGAGATCTTGATACTCATGCAGTAGGTCTTTAATCTTTTCCACATTCTCATCGTTCTAGTAATCACCAATGTTTAAAAACTTCAGCTTCTCCTTTGTGTCAATGTTCACTTTACACACTCTTAAGGGCTTCACATATGCATAGGATTATGGACCTATTGCGTCGTGGTCCCCTTCAGTCTCAAGTACCTGTACATTTCTCGGGTATTCTTCTTCTTCTTCTTCCTCGATAACATTATAACATTCCAATCATTCATGGGTTGTCACGGACTCTCTGTGCGCACTACATGTAGGTATTATTTCTACTTGACCTTCTTCCATAAAACTTTTACCTTTAATGACTTGTAAAGTTTCATATATTAAAGATGACTCGAATTCAAAATTAAATGTTACGTTAAAGTTTTGATGCAGCGCCCCTCCCCTCCTCGGGGTTTTTCAACCTCTCGGTCTAGGATATATCAATCTACTGAGTCGGATCAAATCTTCGGGCTCCTACTTGAACCCAAATCAACTTGTACAAGCCCCCTTTTCTCCTAAAGCACAAGTCATGTATAGGGCCCTTTCTCTAGCGCTCTTGGCACTTTTCAATTTTCCCTTTCTTGAACCCAAAACAACTTGTACAAGGCCCTTTCTCTAGCGCTCTTGGAACTTTTCAATTCTCCCTTTCATGAACCCAAAACAACTTGTACAGGGCCCTTTCTCTAGCGTTCTTGGCACTTTTCAATTTGCGGGCGCTAGCTCCCTTTGCTATGCTCCTTTCCTTTCATGTGACCTCGGGCTGTGTCCTCATGTAAACACGCGATTGTGGAGCGGCCAAAATTGGTTTGAGACCACACCACTTTTATCCCCGCAATTAACTACCAGCTGCCAGGTACCCCTTTACCAATACCATGGTTTCGATTGCGGCCCACTCTAGTATTTTTAAAGTCCAAGCACTTTATGCCCCCGCAATCTAGTGCTACTGTCGATCCTGTGATCTTAGCGATCCTTCTTGACCGATGGTTGAGATATTCCCTCTTTCTGTCTTGTTCAACTGTCAGTCAGCAACCCTTTTTCTCCTTCTGCATGCACTCCCAGATCTCCATGATCTATCAACGCGTGCCCTCCTTTCAAATTGACGGCTATGATTGATTTTTCCCTTCTGGATTCGAGAGTTTCAACTCTCAACTCTTGCTTCCTCCACAGTACTTCCACCCAAAATCGATGATCTGTTGATGCGTGTTCCTCACGGATCAACGGATGTGGTTCACTTCTGCTCTTTAGGCTTCGGGAGTTTCAACTCTCAGTGTTCACTTTCTCATGGATCGCTTTCACCCAAAGACAATGATTTGTCGACATGTGTCCCCCCTAGATCTGATGGCCATGATCCACTTCGTCTCTTCGAGCTTCGAGAGTTTCAAACTCCTACCACATGTTCCTCCTAGAGTTCTTTCGCTCGAAGACAACGGATTTCTACCACGTGTCCGTCCGAATCTAACGATCTAGATTCACTTCGACCCTTCGAGGTTCAGGAGTTTCAACTCCTCAACTAAAATATTCAAAGTGATTTTCCCCAAAGCCTCAGATATTTTGACACGTACCCCCTAGCAACCAATGACTAGAATCTACTCTTCAACAGTTTCACTCTCTCCTGGTCTACAAACTTCTAAAGTTTTAGATCTTGCACCACCTGTCCCTCTGGATGATGGAGGGTCCCTAATCACTTCGGGACTTAGATACTTTGGGAAGTTCGCTCTCTTGTACACACAAAAGATTAAGGCCCGTGCACTTTACCTGGATAGGACGACGGTCGATCCCTTGCACTCAGATCTGACGGATGGGACCTTTCCTTCTCCTCGTTCATTCCTTCTTCACCCTGGACCCCAATCTGACGGTCCAGATCTCTCCCTGCAGCCGATCTGACGGTTGTTGTTGCTTTTCCTCCTGAGATTCTTTGTTCTCTCGGACTTAGGAAATTGTGTAACTGTTCAAAGGTTGTGGCCTTTGAACCTTCTCCTGCGAGCCCAGATGCTTGGATCTCGATTTGAACTTCTCCTCCTAAGCTTTGGGACTTGGAATAAGTCTGTCTCTTGCACACTCCTTGCACTATCTCTTCTGATATTTTTGATTTACTCAATATCCTAAGGGTATTGACCCTTCTTCTCCCTTCAAAGGGTTCTTTGTGCCCTCCTGGAAACCTCTCACTCAAAACACACCTTGTTGAGTGTTTTCTACAGAGTGTTCAGTAACTCTGTGAGTATCTTCCTCTGATACTCTTCTCTTTGAACTCAGATAGTTCTTCGTGTGAAAACTTGCACCTACTTGATGCCCTCTTGGCAGAGCCCTACAGAGTATTCAGTGACTCTGTTTCTCTGTGCCTTCTCTGCACAGTTCCTCCTCCAAGGTATTTAGTAACCTTGAGGTTCCTCTTGAGTTTTTTGATTGCTTCGGTGTGCCCTCCTGGCACGTTCTTTTCTAACTCAACAGTGTTCAGATGCGCACTCCTTGCGCTGGCTACAGAACCTCCAATGTTTTTTTATGCACTCCTTGCACAACTTAAAGAACCCAGAATGATATTTCGAACTCAAATGAAGATAAAGAAATGTATCTTCCTACTGCAGATGAAATATATCATACATATACAACATACATTCATGAAACACATAAACACATAAACAACCATGTGCAGTAAAAATTGTTGTCTTTTTCATTTATATGAAAATATAATTACAATATGTGCAGGTTGGACTATAACAGAGTCTCAGCTCTCTCTCAATCTCTCTCAAAGAAATATTCTACCTCCTATTTCTGATCTCTCGATTTTTTCAAGTTCTTCTCTCGGAATATTTTTTCCTAACTCTCGTCTCCTTCTCTACAAGATACCTCCTCGAGCTTATCCTCTCTACCGCATTAGTTCCATCACTATCTCAGTTAAGACACCTTATCCCTACGGCTTCTTACAATGAATGAATATCCAGACCTGGCTAAGATCTAGACCTGCTTACAATCAACCATTAAGGTCACCTTATCCACTACCTGTACAAAGGCATGGCTTGGCTTTACTCAGCCTTACAACATAAATCCATATAGGATTATATTTCAAATTTTAAAATGAGAGGGTCGGTGCCTCTCCCTTTCCCCAATGCGTGCCTATGTGTTGGCTTATTGGCGCATCTGTTGATGTGGAAGGATTCTCTTGCATCATACTTCACTGCTGTGAAAAATTCATGAGCTCCTGCTCATGAGCTCTCTGGCTCTGTTGAAATCCTCCATGATCCCAAACTTCTCCTTGGACTTGTCCTCTTGATCCTCTATTTTTTTGTTGTTGTTGCTCCTTCTTCCCTGCTGCTCTTGCAGGCTCTCCTATGTTCAGCTTCCTCGTGATGAAAATCTCCTCTGTTGATCTCACCATCATCTTTCTTATCTCTTCTATCACCTTTTCCAACTGCTCTATTGGTCGGATCTCCTTATGTAGTCTTTTCTGCAACTCTTCCTTATCAATGGGTAGATCATCCTGATCCCTCATGTTGTTTTCTTCTTCTGTAGCATTAGCTTGCCACCCTGCTGCAGACTCCAGTTCTACAGTCCCATCACTAAGTTGTTGCTCAGCTTCCTCCTCTAACAAATTAGCTTATGTCATCTCCTCTTGCGATGGTTCAACTCCAGCTTCCTCTAGCTTCTCCCCATGTTGGTATACTCCTCCATCTGTCTCCAACCTAATCTGTTGGATGTGTTGGCTTTGCACTATCACCCTTCTCTCTAGGGCTTCCAATTCTTCATACAGCTCGGAAAAATCCATGATGTTTGCTTCCTCTTATGTTGCAGTCTCCAGTACCGCATTCATCTCCTATTCAACTTCCTGGCTGAAAATTTTGATCAATTCTGTCGAATGCTCTTCTCCTTCTGTTGGGGAAAACATCAGTTTCTACTCCTTCTCCTCCACCTCTTTGAAAGTCTCTGGTGGATTTCCTTAAGTTGTTGCACCTGCAACACTTATTCTAGCCTCTGCTTGGCTGCTTGGCAGGAATTTTTTTATTACCCCAATGATCAGAATTCACCTCTGATCTTCCTCTTTGTTGGTGGAAGTATTTAAATTCTCATCATCTTCATTCACATTGTCTACAAACCCACATGAATCTTCATCTATCAGCACTCCTTGCTGATCTGAACTCACTTCTAAGCTCCTGAGACTTTTATATGGTCTCATTCTAATTCCCTTGCCCACCTAGCAATCTAAGATTTCTCTTCTACCCACCAGGAAGTATATGAGACCAACTGATCCCCATCTCATTGTCCACTTGGAAATTTAAATTTCCATTGATTCCCTCCTGACAGTCTATGAGATCCTCAATTGATCTCATCTCATTTCCCACCTGGCAATTTGAAAATTCACCTTTTCCCTCCTCCCAGTTTATGAGACCTTTAATTGATCTCCCTTCCTCATCACTGAGGGTTTTTCCAACTTCTGGCTCACAGATGTAAACCATCTCCCCTTCTGTGTCACTGAGGTTTTCAACATTCCTCAGCCACCTCCTTACTACTTGTTGTTGCTTTCTGGACAACAACCTTTGAACACGCCATTTTTCCTTCTTGTTCAGAGGCCATTCGTACTTCCAGTGTACCCTTGCCTCCTATTGCATCTTCAATGCCAGCTACTCCATTCTTGATCTTATCTCTATGAGATCCAAATCCATTTATGGCTTGCTTTTCTACTTGTGGCCTTCTCTCCGACCATGTTCATGGCCTTCAATAGCCATTTTCACCCTCTTCTTGCCCTCTTGGCAAGTCTGTGGATTACTCTGCATCCGAGAGCATCTCCAACTTCTCTTGCATATCACTTGGTTGTTCAATTTGTTGTTGCACACATGAAACCATCATTTACAGATCATCAGTACTATGTCTCCTCCTTCACATGTTGTCTACAAGAAAAATTAAACCTTTGATACTACTTGACATAGTCAGACTACCTCCTTTCATCTTCTCTCATTTGTCTGACGTATGCAAACAAAATAATGGTTTTCTCCTATGTCTCCTTCATATGTTGTCTGCAAACAAAAATTAGGCATTGATACCACCTGATGCAGCCCCCCTCCCCTCCCCTCCTGGGAGTTATGCGACCTTCCGGTCTAGGATATTTCAATTTGCTAAGTCGGATCAACTCTTCGGGCTCTTGCTTGAACCCAAATCAACTTGTACAATCCCCCTTTTCTCCTAAGGTGTAGGTCTTGTGGAACCCGCGGGCCCTTTCTCTAGCGCTCTTGGCACTTTTCAATTCGCGAGTGCTAGTTCCCTCTGCTAGGCTCCTTTCCTTTCATGTGACCTCGGGTTGTGTCCTCACGTAAAGACGTGATTGCAGGGCGGCCAAAAGTGGTTTGAGACCACACCGTTTTTCTCCCCACAATTCACTACTAGCTGCCACATGCCCCTTTACCAATATCGTTGTTTCGATTGTGGCCCGCTCTAGGACTTTTAAAGTCCAAGCACTTTCTGCCCCCGCAATCCAGTGCTACCTTCGATCTTGTGATCTCGACAATGCTTCTTGACCGACGACTGAGATTTACCCTCTTTTTTTCTTGGTCAACTGTCAGTGAGAAACCCTTTTCCTCCTTCTGCATGCACTCCCAGATCTCCACAATATATCGACGCATGCCCTCCTTTCAAATAGATGACTATGATTGATTTCTCCCTCCGTAGTACTTCCACCCGAAATAGACGATCTATCGACGCGTGTTCCTCACAGATCAACAACTGTGGTTCACTTCTGCTCTTCGGGCTTCGGGAGTTTCAACTCTCAGTCTTCGCTTTCTCCGAGAGAGATTTCACCTGAAGACAATGATTTGTCGACGTGTATCCCCCATGGATCTGATGGCCACGATCCACTTCATCTCTTCGAGCTTCGGGATTTTCAAACTCCTACACACTTGTTCCTCCCAGAGTGCTTTCGCTCGAAGAAAAGAGATTTCTGCCACGCGTCCCTCCGAATCTAACGGTTCAAATTCACTTCGACGCTTTGGGGTTCGAGAGTTTCAACTCCTCAACTGAAATATTCGAAGTGATTTTCCCCGAAGCCTCAGATCTGTTGACACGTACCCCTCTCACGACCAACGGCTAGAATCTACTCTTCGGTGGTTTCGCTCTCTCCTGGTCTACAAACTTTGAAAGTCGTATATCTTGCACCACATGTCCCTCTAGATAATGGACAGTCCCTAATCACTTCAGGACTTTGGGACTTCCACAAGTCCGCTCTCTTGTACACTTTACCTAGATTGGACGATTGTCTATCCCTTTCACTCAGATCCAGCGGATGGGATTTGTCCTTCTCCTCGTTCATTCCTTCTTCATCCTGGACCCTAATCTGATGGTCCAGATCTCTTCCTGCAGTCGATCTGACAGTTGTTGTCGCTCCTTCTCCTGAGCTTCTTTGTTCTCCTGGACTTGGGAAATTTTGTAAGTGTTCAAAGTTTGTGCCCTTTGAACCTTCTCCCACGAGCCCATATGCTTGGATCTCGACTTGAACTTCTCCTCCTGAGCTTTGGGACTTGGAATAAGTCTGTCTCCTGTGCACTCCTTGCGCTATCTCTTCTGAGATTTTTGATTTACTCAATCTCCTAAGGGTCTTGGCCCTTCTGCTCCCTTCAAAGGGTTCTTTGTGCCCTCCTGGAAACCTCTCGCTCAAAACACACCTTGCTATGTGTTTTCTACAGAGTGTTCAATAAATCTGTGAGTATCTTCCTCTGATACTCTTCTCCTTGGACTTGGAGAGTTCTTCGTGTGCACACTTGCACCTACTCGATGCCCGCTTGGCATAGCCCTATAGAGTTTTCAGTGACTCTGTCTCTCTGTGCCTTCTCTACACAGTTCCTCCTCTAAGGTATTCAGTAACCTTGAGGTTCCTCTTGAGTTTTGTGATTTCTCCAGTGTGCCCTCCTGGCACATTCTTTTCTGACTCAACAAAGTTTACATGCACACTCCTTGTGCTGGCTATAGAACCTCCAATGTTTTGTTATGCACTCCTTGCACAACCTAAAAAACCCAGAATGATATTTCGAACTCAAATGAAGATAAAGAAATCTATCTTCCTGCTACAGATGAAATCTATCATACATATACAGCATACATTCATGAAACACATAAACAACCATGTGCAGGAAAAACTGATGTTTTTTTCATTTATATGAAAATTTGATTACAATATGTGCAGGTTGGACTATAACATAGTTTCATCTCTCTCTCAAGCTCTCTCAAAGAACTATTCTATCTCTTATTTTTGAGCTCCTGAGCTTCTCAGAATCGTTTTTCCTAACTCTCGTCTCCTTCTCTACAAGAGACCTCCTCGAGCTTATCCTATCTATTGCCTTAGTTCCATCATTGTCTCAGTTAAGACACCTTATCCCTACGACTTCTTACAATGAATGAAGATCCAGACCTGACTAAGATATAGACCTGCTTACATTCAACCATTAATGCGACCTTATCCACTACCTATACAAAGGCATGGCTTGGTTTTACTCAGCCTTACAACATAAATCCATATAGGACTATATTTCAAATTTAAAAATGGGAGGGTCAGTTCCTCTCCCTTTCCCCAATGTTTGCCTATGTGTTGGCTTTTTGGCACATCTACTAATGTGGAAGGATGCTCCTGCATCAAGTTTCGGGTGAGCTCTTCCTAGTTCGTTGTCCCTATGCTCTCTAAATACCAGTTCCTGGGAACTGTCTCTAGGGCATGTACGAACATGTGCGTCCATTCCTACTTCGGTACTTGCCTCCAAGTTGTAATACATCGTGAAATATGATCCTTCGGCTTGTTCATCCCTATATACTTGTGCATAATGTCTTATGTTACAAACCTGATCTGCATCATCCTTTTACAATGTTCTCAATCCTCTATCATGTCCTTGTGGGTTTCCCACCATCTCATTAGAGTTGCTCTCAGTGCAACATTTAATGCTAACAACCTTTTTTGTTCCCGTATCTGCAACTCAAATTCATTGACAAAAGAACTTACCTCAGTTAGCCCCTCAAACTTTGTTGTATCACATACCTTTGTTCCGATCCAATGCAAAGACTGAATAATGCAAGCACACCTTCTAGTCGACACTTCAGGCAACCCCTGTTTCCAGTGTTCAAGTCCTTTCTTTGAGTCTTATGCGCAAAATCTTATGCTTATCCAACTAAGTGCACCATCTACAGTGGGATTGACGTAATCATCCATGTGCTCGGTCATATTATATAATTTATCAATTTCCTTTCTCACGGGCTCCACCTTTAAGATGCCTCCTTCAAAAATCATCTCTTTTTTCTTCAAATTAATGATCATCTCATTTTCGAAGGCCCAATTCAATCCAAGCTAGATACAATTGATTGTTATCCAAGATCTCAATAACCTCAAAGTTAGATACATTGTGTACTCCATCTATATTAACAGGGACTCCTATCAATATCTTGATTGGTATTATCTTATGTTGGTTAGCCAACCTCAATTGAACAGTTTACCAAACTAGATTTGGTTTCCCCATCATCTCCCACATCTATATTGGAAGAACATTGACATTTGATCATAAATCTAAGATGGCATTGTCCATGTCATTTTCTTCTATCTGTGCACTTAATATAAACTCTTTGTTGGTCCTCTTCTTGCGCAAGACTTGGTTCACTGCTTTTTGTGTCATAGGTACCTCTCTTTCTTGTGTACATTGATCAATCATTATACACAGTGCATTCTGTTTTGTTTCATCCTCCATCAAATTTAAACAACTCTTTAGCAAGTCTTTCAAACTATTCACCTTTTAGACTAGCCTTTTTAGAATAATGCGATCATAAACTGATGACATATCATATATTGTCAGTGTCTTTGATGTTGATGTTATTCAGTTCGGTCCTAGTATATTCTTCCTTCCTTGTTGATAGATTTATTTTTATTTCCGCAGGTTTAATGCTAGCACGGGCACAACTATTTTTCTTATCCATTTTTCAACTCTCTTTCCCTTCTTCGTCACATCTGGTCTAGTTCTTGTTCTGCCATGCATAACAACTACTACTCTAGGTTGATCATCATGTTCCTCAGCGGCTATCATCTCGACTCATGCTTCAATTTTTAGTGATGCACACGAGGTCATGGGTTGGACGCATATTCTGATCCGAAATGGGATTCCTTCTTCTATTGAACAATTCTGAGGATCCCCTTCTTTCCTTTTCCTTTCTCCGTATGGTGTGATCTGAAGTACTACGCAGGGATCACTTTCCTCGAATTCTCTATGCTACTCTTCCTTCCCAGCCACAGTCTCCTTCTTACTATATCTAAACCTTTTCCCACAACGCAATGCTCCAATATCTTTGTTTGAGTCAATATCCTCTTCTCTCGGCATCCACAGTCCATCTGATCCTTACTCATCATTTCCACTCTCAGACCATCCTCTAGTCATCCCTCAGTCCCTCAATGTGCATGAAGGCACCTAGTTGTCAGACTCCATCTTCATGACATTTGTATCGCTCAGTAACATATTTATCCAAGTAGATAGCGCACTCAAATATATTTCGCGCGGACCCTTGAAAAAGTCCCTCTCTACGACATTATAAGCATGGGTACAATCTATTGCAAATTTTGTAATATAACCCCTTAGTATATTATTCAACCAGAAATCAATCGCGCGAGAAATCTTTTTACTTATTGTATTGAGTTTTCTGATCAATTCAGGAGTCCATCTCCTCGGAGCTTCAACTCTATATCTCCCAACGTTTTCCACTAGCCTTTCTAACCATTACGTCAAAATTATCAGAAATTCACCAAAGAATATTTCATGAAGATCTTTGAATACATACCTTTGCAACCATTGTTCGTCGTTGAGCACAGGGTTTCTATTATGTTCTATGTCAAAGTCTCATTGCTTCCTCTCTAGCCATTCTTTGATTTCTTCCTTATTCGACCTCCAAAACATTCCCCTCAATTACAGTTCTTGATCCCGGCAACGAACCATTTGTGGCGCACAATGGGAAGACCCGAGGTTACTCATCTATATACCTACAAAACCCTCAGACACCGGCCTTTTTAGCATCACCTGCAGAGCAAGTGAAGTCTCACCCAAGGTATCCAGAGGGGTTGCAGGAACCAGGGTTCTACAGTGATGAGGAGAAGTGAGGCATTCTTCTCCATGTTCTTACTACCAATTACCAATGTGCACATTTCCCATTACTTAATTGGTACTTAACACTCATTCATTCTAACACTTACTTTAGTGCGTGACATTATTACATCATACATTAATAATATATTTAGTGTACTTAAGCATATCTCATCATTGCAGCATAACACTAAACATCATAACATGCAAATTCAACACATCACAACACACAGGTTTAACGTGGTTCATCCAACATGGGCTACATCCACAACGGTTGGATTCTTTTATTAGTCATTGATAATTTTCTTACAGTTGTGCACTGCACTTACAAAATATTCAACAATAATGTTACATAAATCTTCCTAGTTGCTCTGCTGCAGTGCAAGCTTCACTCCTTAGTCATACCTCAAACCTCTCCCTTCGCTCAACTCAACTTACCTGACAGGCATTAAGAACTTCCCAAAAACGTCTGAACCTCAAAATCCCAACCTTCAGGACCTCTCATGAAAACAACACCCCTTCTACCCAAAAACCCTTTACATATTTACACATAAAAATAGGGCTAATCTCGTTACAAAGTGGACAAAAATGTCCATAAAAACCCAACAGTCTATAATCGTCTTCCACCTTTTACACGTTGATTTGTAGTGCATCCTTTTATCGCACGTTTTGACTCCTTAACCTTCGCTCTCGTCTTGCACTCTCGTCCATCTTCTAACTGTCTTTTGTTCATTGACTTCATCTAGCGCAGATCTCAAAACTTAACCAAAATTCCTATACAACACTCACCTTGACGCATGGGATCGAATTTCTGAGCACATTGTGCTTCTGGATGCACATACGTGGTAACATCTCCATATTTTTCTCCCCTCCCCTTTAGTTTGCCTTCCTATCATGGTCTCATGTGTGCCCTTCCTTATCTTTTCCACCCTTTCTCTTATGTTTGGTCTATTTCTGTACTATCCCTCGACCGAACCCAATTGTAAATGTAATATAAATATACTTAAGTCGGTGAGTTGTTTTGACCTCATTTGATAATGCACATCATGTGGCATAGTGCCCACATGAACTACGTAGTAAAATGATGTAATATGCACATCGCAAGATACCGCGCGCAGTAATTAAAGAACACGCAACCTTGAGGTTAGCACATACCACGCGTAGTAACTAAAGAACACGCAACCTTGAGGTCAGCGGATACTGCGCGCAGTAACTAAAGTACACGCAATATTAAGGTCAGCGAACCTTTATGTATATGGTATGTATTATAGGCTGGTGAGCCAGTATTATAAGCGGGAATGCTTATGTTTTGGTATTAGGCCGGAATGCCTAAACGTCAAGGGCCAATGCACCTACTTTGTACATAACTCATGATTAATATAAAATACATCATTGCGCGTAGACCGACCATGATAAAAGAGATGGGGGACTGAACTTCACCAGTTAGGGAAAGGGAGGGCCAAAAGTCAAGGGAATGTTATATTAATATTTCCTAAACCATAAAGTATGGATCATTATTTTATCCTAAGTTATAAAGTTGGGGACAAGTGGACAAAAGTAACTTCCGATATGACAAGTGTCAAGTTGGGGACATGCATTCATATCATGGGGGAACTTAACTCATGAGGGGATTTCTCAGGGATACCTTACCAACAGTCCGGCTTGTTGTTGAAGCCCTGGAAGGGAAGTGGGGCAGTCGAGGGACTGTTGAGCACAGAAGAGGCACACTTCCTTGGGTGGGACAGGCATGTGGGGAATGAGAGGTTGTAGACTATTAGTTGAGTGAGCACCTGAGATGGAGTATCTCCTATTGTCCATGAGCCTTAGCCTGGATAGGAACCCTTTACCCTGGGTGGAGTTCAGTCCCAGCTTAGGGGTGACTCACTGTTGAGAGTGATGAACAGTGTAGTCTATGGCTGAGAGGTTCGTGGACAGTTTGTAAGAAGTTGGTGAAAGTCTTTCTAAGATAAGTACCAATTGTACGATAAAATGATATGTTGTTTTGTTATTTACATGCCTATGTTACGATTTTATCATATATGTGATTATGATTGCTTGTGTGCTTATGGGTAATTTCCTGTAAATGATGCATATATGTAGTTACTATTATTTCAATATAAAAGTCATATGTTACAGAAAGTAATTGTTTGTTTATTATTAGATGTAAATCTTTCGTGAGTGTGTTGTATGTATATGTTTTAGTTGCATGCAGTTTAAAGAGTAAATTTATGTGGTATTGCTTAGTTGACTGTTGGGTATGATATTGTATGTTCCGCGGTATGGGAATGAAAGTGTTCCCTAGAGTAGCATGGTCCAGCCTGAAGGCTGGGAATGTTACCGACTGGTGTCAGAGCATGAGTGGTTGCTCTGGAGTGGCGTACTCCATCCTGAGGTTGGCTGGGGGAACGTTACAGAATGGTATCAGAGCTTCAGTTCAACACTGAGCTTGGATGGGCCAAAGGGGTGCAATTTAAGTGAATATTCACTAGAAAAGTAACTTCAAAGTGACCAGAATTGGAGTCACAGAGTGTCCATGGAAAAGGTTGGCGTACAGGTGCGCGTTGTAAATTTGGCACTGCGCAGGAAAATGTTGGCGTGCCAGTGTGCGCAGTAAATTGTGGCGCTGCGCAGAACATTATTATGTGTAGATGCACGCACTGAAATTAGCCTTGTGCGGTAAGCACACACATAGTAAGGTGCACATGGGGTGCGCAAGTATTGCTTAACGTAGAAGAGTTTTGTTATTACATGCATAAGTATGAGTATAAGTTGTTTCGCGACGATATATTTAGTAGTGTGCGCAGATATTTGAGCGCTATGGAATATGTTAAACTTGACATTGTGCATGCATGGGACGAAAATGCATGTGGAATATCGGTGTGCGGTATCGAAACTGTGCGTAGTAAGTATTGGCGCACAACGCCAGAGCAGTGCGCGTAAGAAGTCGGTACGACGAAGAAGAAATGAATAGTAGATTTAGGTGCACGGAGAAGTGTTTTACCTTGTAATATTGTTATGCACGATAAATGTAAATGAACAGATCAAGTTAATGCACGCGAAGTCGCTTGGAAGGCGATGAGTCTAAGTTTAAATTGCATAATAATAAAAGAAAAGAAGAAACACATAACCGCATTGAAGCATTAATTAAAAAGAATTTCGAGTTTTAATTTCCTCCGATTTAGACAGATGAAAATAAAATATAAGATTACAAGAAAAACTTATTATAAAAGAAAAAAAGATTCATAACATCACCAGATAGAAAATTGTAATAAAACAGTCTAAAATCCGTTTCTATATTTATATAATCGTATTAATCACAAAATTACAAAAGGGTGATGACAGCAGTTAGCCTATTGTAAAAAGGGTTGTTTGAAGAACAGGCCTATCATCTCTTGTACTCTTTACCTCCGCTACCGGCTGTTCAAAATTCACCGAGACATGCTTATCTTAGTTGAAGACTTACTTCAGCTTAGCGATCTCCGGCTTTAAAGAAGAGTCTAACCAAACCGGTTGATTCTCTCCAACACTTTCGGCTACTTCCGCCGTAGATTCCTTCTTCTTATGTCGCTTACTCCTTTTTGTTGGTCACTATAATTGCTTAATTAATTTCAAACAACCAAGTGAAACATAAATTATCAACCCAGGGAAGTCTTTTGTTTCAAAGATAGCTGCGCACTATATATGCTCAATTCCAAAAGCACTTA
>ML777134.1:2556385-2570669 GCA_009831015.1 Picea engelmannii | reverse complement strand
GGGGTGAATCTTGTGAAGAAGGTGGGCCCTCCCTTCTCACAAGATTCCCCTGGAACGGGAAAACTTAGAGACGAATTATCAAAGCAGTCTTCTATTCATCTGTTGAAATATCTCATTACAAATTAGAAAGATCGAACACGTCCCGCTTCTCTGAAGTTCTTAGTACATAAAAAGTTGGATTCCTCGAATGGTGATTTCTCTTGTATTTAAAGGGAAATCCCATCGATACAATCATTACAAGGCAGATCTGGATCCTACACTAAATCGGATCTTCTTTCTAAATCAGCATAGGGTGTCCTATTCTTATGCAACCGAATGCTAATACAGGGGCTGGACGAAGCAATGTTGTTACGGCTGGTGTAACGGCTTCTTCATATAGCTGCTAATGTTGTTAGTACGCAATTCACGTCCTGTGTCGACTTTGACTGCTAGCTGTCAGGACTCGTGTTTCATCATCGTGGAGGCCTCCTCTGTGTCTCAGCATCTGTTCTGAACTGAGTGACAGCTCCGTGTTTCAGCATCTGCATTCTTGAACCGTGTAGTTGCTTCGTGTTTCGGCATATGCATCCTCGGACTGTGTAGCAGCTCCGTGTTTCAGCATCAGCTCAACAGCGGCTTTGGGCAGTTCTGTGTTTCAGCATCGGTCTGAAATACTATTCTGCAAATATGGACACTTATGTACTTCTAATCAATGGTTAGGTTCAAAAGTAATGTAAAGTATTATGCAAAACAAATTAAACGTATAGTGATGAGAAAGGACGTTGTATACCTTGGAGTGATCATATGAAGTGATAATATGAGTCTAAATGCAGGTGATGAAGGGTATAATAATGGCAAAAAGTATGAGCAAAAAGGTACAATATGTGGTCCCAACACTTTTCTTCTTAGCAGCTGGCCTGTTGATGACTAAATCCTTTATAGTGAGATTTAGCCTGACTTCCAATCGCGAATCTATAACCGACTCTCTGTGGAACTTAGTTGCTAGAATGTGCACAAGGACCCTTTCCTCCTTATTCGTAGGAAATCCTAGCATGTTGCTCGAATAACCAGTCTCACTCAACTTAGCCTTGTCCATGTATCTCAGGTTGGGGATACCGAAATGTGTCTTTACAGAGAGCAGGAAGTCGAGCAGTTTGGAGATTACTTCGGTTATGGATACGCAGATATCTTCATACTTAGGGAGTGGTAATTATAGAACTCCATTTATGAAGTGTAGACAGATTACGTACAAGAGCATTGGGTTGCCATGCTCGGCCAATCCATTTCGAATGATTAGCTTTTGAGTTCGTTACATGGCGGCGTTCAGTTGACGTCACATGGTTGTGAGGTACCGAACAAATGAAGCAGGGTGATCTGACTAGCCGTCGCCCACTCCACGAGTGGTGGATTTGACATGTTGAGACACGTGATACCGCGTCTTGGCGAAAGTGGTTTCGACAAACCACCTTCTTGCACAAGTGTATCTCAGAAGGCACTGCGCATCTGTGTTCTCAAGACTTGCGTCTTATCTAGAATTGTCGTGGTGATAACACCAAGAAATTGGGAGTGATAATGTTGATGTGTATGTTGAATCAAAATGGTGCATATTCTCATGAATTATTGAATTGTTAGACTGATTAGTTTCGATGGTTGCACGTTTTGCAGAATTAACAACAACTCGGTCAGGTCAGACTAGTGTAAAGTCCATAGGAATGGAAGAGGCACAGGGGAATTACAGTGATCCAAAGAAGATCAAAGGGATGGATGTCCATTTGGGCATGGAAGGAATGAACTCCAACGGACATGGCGAAGAAAGGAATGAAGATATGAATATGGCTAAGACCATTAAGAATTTGCAGAAGGATGTCCAAATCCATATAGTTGATAATGAAAGGCTTATGAAAGCCAAAGAGCAGCAGGATGACTTCAACATGAAGTTATTGGAAGGTTTGAATAGAATAGAGAAGAAATTGGTTAAGGAGAATGACTCAAGTAAATCTAAGAGTCACAAATCTTTAGAAGAGAAAGGAAAAGTAAAAAGTGCTAGTAGACATCACCATCATCCCCAAAGGCATTCCCATAAGAGAGCAGGCAACAACTCAAGCCTATCCCCTGTCAGAAGGTATAAGAGATCTGGGGTGGATGAGCCACGAGGAGAAATGAACAAAATAAAACCTCCTACATTTTATGGTGAGCACAAGAAGGATGAAGATGTCGAAACATGGTTGCTAGGCATGAGGAAGTATTTTCAATTGCATAATTATTCTTCTCATGCAGAAGGTAGAATTGTTATTTATCAACTCAAAAGAAAGGCCTCCATGTGGTGGGATAAACTTGTGCAGGTACAGCACATCGTAGAGAAAAGTGTTACTTGGAGGGAATTCAAGAAGTATTTTGAGAAAAAGTACTTGACTAAGAGATACTATGACAAGAAAATGAAAGAGTTCTTTGAACTCAAGCTTGGAAGTATGACCATAGATGAATATGAGAGAAGGTTTCTGGAACTGTTGAAGTATGTCTCTTTCATTAAGGATGAGACAGTCAAGATTCAAAGGTATTTAAGTGGATTGCCATCGTTCATCAGTGACAAAATACAGTATGATGATCCCAAGACATTAAAAGAGACCATAAGGAGAGTTAAATGCTTATATGACCAGCTGAAAGCAAGGCCAGCTTTCCAAAAGGCTTGGGAAGACAATAAGAAATTCAAGATGGATCTGAAGAAGGGATCTAAGCCACCATTCTTCATAAATAATCCACAATGGCAGCAAACGCATAAGGAAACCAGAGTGATTGACACAGGGATTCAAGGGCCAAGATAGCCACCTATGCAATGTTGGGGTTGTAAAGGAGACCATAGGTTCAAATATTGTCCTCACAGAGGTGAAAAATGTAGGGTTGTTCACAATGTACAACGATTCGAGATAGTAGAGGACATGGGCAGATATGTGCCAAGGATTTATGCAGCCCTGGACAACAAGCAAGCAGAGTATCATTCCCACATGATTGAAGTGGAAGGTATGATCAACAACCAAACCCTTGCTATATTAATTGATTCGGGAGCTAGTCATAGTTATATAGACCCTAAGATGGTGGAAAGTTTGCAATTTCCAAGAAGCAAGCTTGGGAAATCCTGGTTGGTGCAACTGGCTACAGGAGTCAGAAGGAAAGTTAATGAGATGGTTAAGTCATGCTTCATAGACATGAATGGATTGAATACCAAGGCAGATTTGAACATCTTACCTTTAGGTTCCTATGACTATCTAATTGGGATGGATTGGTTGGACCCACATCATGCTCTATTGGATTGTCATAACAAAGCATTCACTTGCTTGAATGAAGAAGGGAACCAAAGGAAAGTGCAGGGAATTCCCAGGGCAGTAACCGTTAGAGAAATTTCAGCAATGCAGTTGAAGAAGTGTTATAGAAGAGGATGTCAAATATTTGCAATTCATATAGAGGAGACACCTAAAGACAAGGTGCCAAATTTGGAAGATTATGCAGTCCTGAAAGAGTTTGAAGATGTATTCAAGGAGGTACCAGTACTACCCCCAAAGAGAGACATTGATGTTTCTATAAATCTGAAACCATGAGCAGCTCCCGTGTCAAAGACTCCTTACGGAATGAGTACGCCAGAATTGAAAGAGTTGCAAATCCAGCTTGAAGAAATTCTGAAGAAGGGGTATATACATCCAAGTGTGTCACCTTGGGGTGCCCCAGTCTTATTTGTGAAAAATAAATATGGAACGTTAAGATTGTGCATTGACTTCAGACAGTTGAATAAAGTGATTATCAAGAACAAGTATCCTCTGCCAAGGATCGATGATCTTTTTCATCAAGTGAAAGATGAAAATATATTTTCAAAGATAGATCTCAGATCAGGATACCATCAGGTAAGAATTAAAGAAGAAGATATCAACAAGACCGCCTTTAGGACAAGGTATGGTCATTACGAGTTCACAGTGGTGCCAACTGGGTTGTCAAATGCACCAGTTGTTTTCATGTGTTTAATGAATGTTGTTTTCCGAGAAAATTTAGACAAGTTTGTCATTGTCTTTCTGGATGACATTCTTCTATACTCTAAGTCAGAGGAAGAGCATGAACATCATTTGAAGATGGTGTTGCAAGTATTAGGGGAGCATCAGTTGTATGCCAAATTGAGCAAGTGCTCATTTTATCAGAAACAAAATCAAATTTGGGGCATATCATCTCAAAAGATAGGATAGAAGTGGACCCTGAGAAGATAGAAGCCATTAGAGAATGGTCAGCACCAAAGAATGTGACAGAGGTCAGATCATTCATGGGCCTTCCAGGTTACTATAGGAGATTCATTGGAGGATTCTCAAAGATAGCACACCCAATCACTTCCTTGCAAAGAAAGGGTATGAAGTTTCAGTGGACGTCGGACTGTGAAAGGAGTTTTCAACATTTGAAACAATTATTGACAAGTGCTCCAACACTAAGGATTGCAGACCCAAATGAAGATTTCATTGTATGCACGGATGCATGTAATGAAGGACTTGGTGGAGTCCTCAGTCAAAATGGATTCGTGATATGTTATGAATCAAGGAAGTTGAAAGAGCATGAAAGAAACTATGCCACTCATGATTTGGAGTTGGCAGCCATAGTACATGCCCTGAGGAAATGGAGACACTACCTCATGGGAAAAAGGTTTGAGCTAAGAACAGACCACAATGGTTTGAAATATTTATTTGATCAGCCAAATCTAAATGCTAGGCAAAGCAGATGGTTAGAATTTCTAAGCGAATATATAACTTTGATATAAAGCATATCAAAGGGAAAGAAAATAAAGTGGTTGATGCACTCAGCAGGAGGGTGCATGAACTATGTGCTACAGCGATTAGCATGTACCAAACTGATATTAAAAGCAAAATTATAGAGGCTACTAATGCAAATATGTAGTACAGAGAATTGATAGCAAAATTACAGCAAGGTAAGACACCACAACAGATGGATATTTATAACTTGGGAGTAGATGGAATACTGTTGCACAAGAATAGAATTTTCGTACCAAATGTCCAGGACTTGAAACGTATAATTTTTCATGAGATGCATAATGTTCCTTATGCAGGGCACCTTGGATATAAGAAAACTTTAGTAGCAGTCAAAATCCAATACTTTTGGCCAGGTATGAAGAGAGAGATAGCAGAATACATCGCAAGATGTATGGAATGCCAGAAATTTAAAGCAGAACACAGGCACCCAGCAGGGTTGTTGCACCCTTTAACCATTCTTGAATGGAAATGGGAAGTGGTGACAATGGATTTTATTACGGGATTGCCTAGAACAGGCAAGTTGCATGATTCAATCATGGTGGTAGTGGACAAGATTACGAAATCTGCCCATTTTGTTCCACTAAAAACTACTCACAAGGCAGCAAATGTCGTTGATATTTTCATGAAGGAAGTGCCACGATTGCACAAAATTCCTAAAACGATTGTGTCTGACAGAGACCCGAAATTCACCTCGAATTTCTGGAAATGATTGTTCAAAGGATTCAGAACGAATCTGAACTTTAGTACAGCTTATCATCCTGAGTCTGATGGACAGACAGAAAGAGTGAACAAGGTGATAGAAGATATACTGAGAATGTATGTGATGGAAAAACCATCGAAATGGGAAGACTACCTACACTTGGTAGAATTCACTTACAATAATGGGTATCAGACATCATTGAAGATGAGCCCATTTGAAGCACTTTACTACAGAAGGTGCAATACTCCAGTAAGTTGGGATAACCCAGCTGATAGAACAGTGGTCGGACCAGAGTTGCTCAAGGAGATGGAAAACCAAATGTTAAAAATTTAGCAGAATTTGAAAGTTGCCCAAGACAGACAGAAAAGTTATGCTGATAAAAAAATAGAATCCACAGAGAATTCAAAGTGGGTGATCATGTTTCCTGAAAGTGAAAGCTAACAGGAGTTATCTAAAGCTAGGAAGCTGCGCCAAGTTAGCAGCCAGATTTTGTGGACCATTTGAAATCCTAGAGAGGATTGGTCCAGTTGTTTATATGATTGCATTGCCTGCATCTATGTCTGTTCATAATGTCTTCCATGTATCATTGCTAAAATAATATATACCCGATGATAATCATGTTATTGATTGGAATGTGATTCAGGTGGAGCAAGAAGGCGCTTTTCAAGTGCATCTGGTGTGCATTTTGGACCGAAAAGTCAAACAGCTCCGGAACCAAGGCATAGGACTTGTAAAGGTTCAATGGACCTGGTACGGTCCTGAGGATGCTACTTGGGAGCATGAAGATGCAATGAGGACAGAATACCCGCATCTTTTTGAAGATTTTTGAAAACTTTGATATATATGGGTGTATGATGCACTGAGGACAATGCATAAATAAGGGAAGGGGATTGTAATATCCCTCGACCGAACCCAATTGTAAATGTAATATAAATATACTTAAGTTGGTGAATTGTTTTGACCTTATTTGATAATGCACATCATGTGGCGTAGTGCGCACATGAACTGCACAGTAAAATGATGTAATATGCACATCACAAGATACCGCGCGTAGTAACTAAAGAACTCTCAACCTTGAGGTCAGCGGATACTGCGCACAGTAACTAAATTGCATGCAATATTAAGGTCAGCGAACCTTTATCTATATGGTATGTATTATAGGCTGGTGAGCCAATATTGTAAGTCGGAATGGTTATGTTTTGGTATTAGGCCGAAACCCCTAGATGTCAAGGGCCAATGCGCCTACTTTGTACATGACTCGTGATTAATATAAAATATATCATTGCGCACAGACCGACCACGATAAAAGAGATGGGGGACTGAACTTCACTAGTTAGTGAAAGGGAGGGCCAAAAGTCAAGGGAATATTATATTAATATTTCCTAAAACATAAAGTATGGATAATTATTTTATCCTATGTTCTAAAGTTGGGGACAAGTGGACAAAAGTAACTTCTGATATGACAAGTGTCAAGTTGGGGACATGCATTAATATCGTGGGGGAACTTAGCTCATGGGGGGATTTCTCAGGGATACCTTATCAACAGCCAGGATGACCATCATTCTCACAATCACTTGTCATGAAGAGTTCACAGTGATTCATGTACACACTCAATTATCGAGTCAATGATTCCATGATCATTTCACTCATACATTCTGTTATCCTTGAGACAGCCATTTTTTACCATTTTGAACTCTGTTTCTACACCCTTTTTGGTTGGTGTCCCCGGTTAGCTTGGAGCAGGATTGAAGAAGCGGGTTGTCAAGTCCGTGAGAAGTTCTATGAGCAAGAGAATTGTTGGGGATTGATTCCCGAAGGTACTAAACTACAGCTACAGCGCTCTGAGACTTCTAGTCTGGCCTGTTGTTGAAGCCCTGGAAGGCAAGTGAGGTAGCTAAGGGACTGTTGAGCAGAGAAGGTGGGACAGGCATGTGGGGAATGAGAGGTTGTAGGTTGTTAGTTGAGTGAGCACCTGAGACGGAGTCTTTCCTATTTTCCATGAGCCTTAGCCTGGATAGAAACCCTTTACCCTGGGTGGAGTTCAGTCCCAGCTCGGGGGTGACTCACTGTTGAGAGTGATGAACAGTGTAGTCTATGGCTGGGAGGTTCGTGGACGGTCTGTAAGCAATTGGTGACAGTCTTTCTAAGATAAGTACTAATTGTATGATAAAATGATATGTTGTTTTGTTATTTACATGCCTATGTTACGATTTGATCATATATGTGATTATGATTGCTTGTGTGCTTATGGTTAATTTCTTGTAAATGATGCATAACTATAGTTACTATTCTTTCGATATAAAAGTCATATGTTACAGAAAGTAATTGTTTGTTTATTATTATATGTAAAGCTTCAAAGAGCGTGTTGCATGTATATCTTTTAGTTGCATGTGGTTTAAAGAGTAAATTTATGTGGCATTGCTTAGTTGACTGTTGGGTATGCTATTGTATGTTCCACGATATGGGAATGAAAGTGTTCCCTAGAGTAGCATGGCTCGGCCTGAAGGCTGGGAATGTTACTGACTGGTGTCAAATCCTGAGTGGTTGCTCTGGAGTGGCATACCCCGGCTTGAAGTTGACCGGGGGAACATTACATTTTCACTTTCGACCGTATGGATCCTTAATGGAGCCACATCACTCACTCGTTGTTATGATGGTACTTATGTCTTGAATTGGTTGTTCAAAATGTGTGGGAGGATGGTTCGTTTAATGGATTTGACAGTTGATAAGCATCACGACTCGCAATGGCAGTCACTCACACACAGGGGAGCAAAATTAAAGGGAGCATTGAAGCCATCCGAGCATATCAAGATGGTTTGCATTCAACAAGCAACATCACTCTAGAATTGTAATTCGGGATCTCTACGAAACTCTATTAGGGACCTAACCTACCTAACCCCTCACGTAGGTAGAATAATATATTTTCTATGTAATAAAGGTCGATATTAATAAGACCTAGTAATAAGGAAGAATAAGTCAAATGTAAGAAGATCTAATACAAGCTTCTGCTTCTAAAAGATCTTCCTCTAGATTGTTCTTTTGGTAGATAGATTTAGTATAAATAGGAATTGAGAGCATGAGAAGTGTTTGTCTTGAGAATTATTGTAATAGAGTGTTGTTTTGCTCGAGGTTGCCTCCTCGAAGAGGTAAGTGAACATTGTTTCATGTCAATAAAGGTATTATTTTGGCATTGTGGTTTCATATATTGTGTTGTTCTGTTGTTATTCTCTATAGTATTTATGTTTTCTGCTATTATAATAGATATGTACCTTACAAGTGGTATTAGAGCACTTTCCTTGGCAGGAATTGTGAGTTATTTTTTTTGGGGTAGAGATGTGTTCTGATGTCTTAAAACTACATAGATTTGTCGTTCAGCACATAAATCCGCAGTTGAGGAAGCATACACGCAAGAACTACAAGTGGTTCTTGAGAGCACATTGTTATCCACCCTTGTAACCCCTGTCGGTACCACTTTGAGTGGTAGCGCATCAGATAGAACTTGTATACGGATTGGCCTAGATATTCTAAAGCTGTCCAAAGATAAACCAATCAATCGTCTTATTGTTATAGTGCCACCGAGAAGAGCAATCGAGAATATACTCTCTAGTACCTAGGTAATCAGGTAGTACGGCTAAGGGTACGATCTAGTCTCCTTAGTTGGTGCCCTGAGATATTGGTTTGAGTAATATTGTTCGGCCCTGCCCATATATCAGAGAGATATAGCATAAGGAAAACTCGTTTGTAGAAACCCTCAAAAATCTAACCCTTGGGACGGAAACAGAACAGAAAAAAAACAAACAAGATCTATTGTCGTGCAACCTTGCCTCCTGCATTCGGGTAGAAAAATTACTACACATTTCTTCCTATTAAGAATGTGGACATTTTGTCACTACAGTATTATTCATATCGAAGTATAACTCTGCAAGAGTACAAAAAAAATGGGTCTTTTCTGCACCATTGTTTGAGACATATCCCATTGGATTCCTCTCTTCACCCCGATTGCAGTCATACCTATAAGTTTTCAGCCCTTTTTTTTCCCTGTGGACCCAACCCTTCCAGACACCCCTATTTGGAACCTATCCCATTGACTTCCTCTCTTTTCACTGATCATTGTGGTACCATTCACTAGTAACCCCTTTTTGTGTTCTCCCACTTCCCCATCCCAATGGCCCACACCCGCAACCAAGATTGGGAGCAGCGTATCACTGCCTTGGACAAAGCTAATGAGAAAACCCGAATTGATCTTTATTCCCTTACTTCCAATATTTCTAACCTCAAATCTCAGCTTGCTCCACTCGAATCACTTGCCACATCCATCACTCAATTGATAGCAATGTGTCAGCAATCCCAGTATGCAGTAAACAATTTGACCGCCTTGTTTAAGAAGGCCCCAGATCCCTTCTCTTCTACCACACCTTATAACCCTGAAGGTCTTAAATCCTCTAACTCCACATCCTTTTCTTCCAACCACTTTCAACGGGACCTTCATCGCCCTTGTGTGGAGGAAAACAAATTTGATGGCTCAGATCCCACTAGCTGGGTCACTCAAATGGAACATTATTTATATTTGTACGGCATTATTGATGAGTTGGCCAAACTCTGGTATGGTTTTCTCCATCCAAGTCTGGAACGTTGGTAATGGTGGAAATGGAGAAAAAATGTTTGCCAAGGGTATGTGGTTTGGACACAATTTGTTGCAGAGCTTTATGAATGTATTAACACTAACACCAACCATTTAGGTCATTTGACCAAGTTGAAACAATATGGGATAGTAGAAGACTTTATAGCAGCTTTTGAGCACTTGGCTTTCCACATGGAGAGCATGTCTGATGTTTTTTTTTTCGGAGATGCTTTATCAGTGGCCTCAAGGATAAGATATGTGCACATGTCTTCATGGGTTGCCCTCATAGTTGGGTGGAATATACTAAAATAGCTAAGGAAGCACAACAAGTTGTCTCTTCTCAAACCAGAAAACCATCATTTCTTCCCCGCCAATCCTGCCCCTCCTTCCACTCCATTGAAGATCCAAAAATTGACTCGGGCAGAAATCGTTGAACACCAACTCAAGGGCCTTTGTTATAATTGTGATGACAAATATTTTTCAGGGCATAAGTGTAAGGAACAAAATCTTTTTATGGACAGCTATGAGAATGTTTATGAAGAAGATGTAGAGGCCCCCCCTTTGGCCAAGTTACCATAGCCAACTGATATTACTCTGCCCTCGGACCCCCCAGAAGTTGAACCAATCATTTCACTAAATGCTCTAACCGGCATCGCTACTCCTCAAATCCTCAAGCTAATTGGTTATATTAAGTACTGGAAGGTCATCATCCTCATTGACAGTGGCAGCACCCATAATTTTATTCATCGTCACAATGCCCAAAAAACTAATTGTTATATCCATGCAGTCAACAACTTTCAAATCATGATTGCCAATGGAGGTTCCATGAAATGTGGGGGGCATTGTAAAAATGTGTGTCTTCAAATTGATCAGTACAACATGAAATCTCATATGTTTTCTATCGACATGGGTGGTTGTGACATTGTGTTCGGTGCATAATGGTTACGGACTCTTGGTCCCATTTTCACAGATTTTAAGGAATTAACCATGCAATTCAACCAGGAGGGCCTATTATCTCCGATCTCTAGGGATAACTAGGAGATCATGTCTCGAGGCCCACAAGTCCTAGACATGGAGTACCGAGAGAAGGATTGACCTGAGCATGGCCCTGGAGGGCCCATCCTTCTTCTTCTTCGCCAGACTTGTCCTGTTAGCAGCAGCAGCTTCCATCACCATTGGCTTGGACTTGCATCAGAGAAGACTCTTGCTCCATGAGGTAATTGGTCCAAGGTATCATGGTATGTGTCATGTTTGATCGTTATAACATTCTTATATATGCATCAGGTTCCTTACATCTCTTATAACTGCTTGGATCTTACACTAATCCGCTTGACCATTGTTGGGGGGATTAACGGGGTGACCTAGCAAGCTTGTGTTCATGGGTTTTGGTTAGCCACCAGGGGGGATTTGCAGAGCCATCGTCCGCTCCCACCATCTATCATTTTACATCTTGTCTCCCATACATCCATCCCATTCCCCTAGTCCGCCCATTAGGATGACCTTTGAGGGTTACACTTTGTCTTGTGGGAAGAAGGGGCTAAAGGCCCAGCGGGTAAAAGCAGCGGGTAAAAGATAAAATCCATAGGAAATAAACCTAGAGATGCTTCGCCCAGGGGTCCCCGAGAAGGCAATAAAAGGCCTCTCGATAAGAAACTAAAGGGACCCGAAGAAAAATAATAAAACAAGACCTAACCAAGAGGATGGGAGGTCTCATCACGAGTCGTCCCATTATGTTCATAGGTATCTAGCAGTATGACATTGCCATTATTTGGTTACCACGCCAGGGCAATGACCTTTGGTTGCATGACCAAGGGAAAGGGGGTCTCCTCACGAGCCAGCCTTATCATTTCTGTGAAAATACCAGTGGGTAACACTGTCAGCTCTAGTCACCACGCCAAGGCAGTGTCCTCTAGTCAGACCTTGAAGTAAAAAGAAAGAAAAACAATAAATAAAGAATAAAGGCAATAAAAGGGCTTGGAAAAAGTGCATCCATGATGGGTACAGCTCACCTCCTACAAAGGCACCCACGGACAACACCTACCCCTGGTCTTACTATGACTGGACATCCCTAGACCATACCACTTCATGCACATGGCTTGAATGATCTTTTGTGGAAGCTTTCATTTTCTTATGGATACTGGCCCAATAGGTTATTATGTTTGTTTCTTCAACTTTGTATAATAGATCAGTGTAATGTCTTTGAGCTCTTAAAGGATATGTTAGGGGTTTTATGCATGTATTTGATAAATTTAATGATGAAATATGATTGAAATTGCTATGATTCCGAGGACTGATGAGCCCATGGAGGGCGTAGTTTTTGATGTGCAGGACCATACCGGACGGACAAGTATCAGTGGACCGGTACACATGGGGATATGATTAGCTCGGACCTCCATGGGGATGAAGAGCCCATCAGATGGTTGTTGGGATGGCAGAGACAGGACAACGGTATGATGAGCCATTGCACGAGAAGAAAGAAGGATGTTCCACCCAGGACACTTTGGCAGAGCCCGGCCTAGGGGGAATCACCCACTGTAGATGGAACATTTGCCTTTGATGGACAGGACGTCACCTGGAAAAGCTAGATGTTTTCTGGAGAGTGTGGCAGTGTGCTGAGGTCATTTGGCACATGTGGCAGCTTGGAGGAGCCCTAAAGGGACCAACGTTTGGTTTTCTGGATGTTGTATTTGCCCAAAAAGGGCCAATGTCTCCCTCGGAAGGGCTTGACGTCCCTCTTTTTGCTCACATTATGACAGTTTTCTAGCAATTAATGTAAAAACAGTGTAAATTTTAAAGTCAGCCTTGTCGGTTGTTTTAACGACCTATTTTTAAAATTAAAGGTCATAGATTGGTATAAATAGTGGACGTTTTGCCTCATTTTGGATATAACATAACTCACTCTCTTGTGAGAGACACACTTTTAGTCTTTGTCTTGGTATTTTGGCTCCTGGAAGTGAGGCGCAACTCTTGATTGGAGGATTTTCTTGGCATATTATGGTGTTTCTCTCATTGGAAGGTTTACAACTAGAGTTTCATGAGCATTCTTCATGATTTGTAAGTGTATTTTTCATGCAAAACTTCTTGAAAGAATGGTTGTAGGTTAAATCTCTTGCATTTATTATTGTATTGCTATTATATTGCTTAATCTTGAAACCCTAGGTAACAAGCACACAAGTAGGTCCTTGCTATATGTTCCCATGATTGAGAAACTTGTTTTAGCCATTGATTAAGGAAGATATAGCCTAGTCGTTGCTACACTAATCATCATTTTCTTTGAGTTAGCATTTAAACATAAGTTGAAGGAAGGAGACGTCCTACGCCTAGTTGATTCTACACCTAGGGTTTTGACTTTTTAGGGTTTGAAGGGCCTTGCTCTTGCAACACCGTTCTCCCTTAGATTTGTGTTTTAAAGCTAGCTGTTTTGCCAAGAATATTTAAAAAAAGAGGAAGGAGCATGAGGCCTTCCTTAAGCAACACCAGAATGAGCCTCCTTCCCTTAGGGTTTTGATTCTAGGGCCCTGCCATTGCAGCACCATAGAACCTAACTCTCTAGTCTTTAGATTTTGATCCTCCCGAGATCTTGCCCTTGCTTTTGACTCCATAATACCCTAAGGCACTGGTATTCTCTCCAACGTTGAGCTCTTTGTGCAAAAAACAATCTTTCAACACTCTCAAATTTGAAACCCTAACTAACCCTAACGTCTACTAACCTAGCAAAAAATGATGACGTCATGCCTTTATTAAGCTTTAGGTTGATAGAAAATACTGTGGCTTGGTCATCTAATGATAGACATGGACGTATTGATAAATTTCATTGGCTTATTTGCAAAACGTTGACCTCTTTGTCTATTATACTAACCCTAGAAGAAAGCTGACGTCACCTCTAGTATACTTGACGCAGCAACTACATGTATATGAGCATTTGATGATATTTAATGCATTGAGTTAATTTAAGGATTTATTATTTTCATTGGATGCTATATCATTCTAGTATTTATTGACAAGTGACTTAAATTTGCCATTGCCATTATTGAAAACATTGACATCGTCAATATTTACTGTTATTTATGCTCATGTACATTAAATATTGATAGTCATTGATTAATGAAGTATTAACCATTGTTGCATGTACTAGTATCATTATTGTCTTGTCTCGCAAGCAGGTGCCTCTTCTGTGGTTCTTCTTCA
>ML777134.1:2526642-2551858 GCA_009831015.1 Picea engelmannii | reverse complement strand
AAACAACAATTTTAATAATCCAAATTACAATTTCAACCAAGATTTTATTAATAATATAAAAATTGAGTATAAGATGTTTAATCCATTATTCATTAAAAACAACAATTTTAATAATCCAAATTACAATTTCAACCAAGATTTTAATCCATTTTTTATTTTGAACATTACAAACCTAAAAAGATCAAAATCTTAAACACTTTAACAGGGACGGAGCACATCCCCACATCAAAATCTTAAAATCATCCCTACATCCCCAATTTCCGTCCACTACAAGGAGGAAACGTATAACAGGTAAGGAGTACAAACTCCTCCCGGCAACTGTTGACATGATGAATTTGTATGGAATTTCATGGAGCTGGTACATTGAAAACACGCCCTGGTATTTGATCCAGAGCTACACCACAAGAAAGTGAAGTACAAAGAACAGAGTGGGTAATGATAACTTGGTGTGTAGTGAAAAGCTCAGCAAAATGGTAGTTTCTGGTGGAATAGAGATCCTTTTATCTAGTAAACAAATTGCATTTTTGGTTTACCCCAGCTCGTTTCTGGTGGAATAGGGATCCTTTTATCCAGTGAACTTGCATTTTTGGTTTGCCCCTGTTTTTGACTGCAGGAAAGGAAGAATTGGTACAACACCAACCGCTCTGATAGGCCTATGGAACATCTCTACTAGGTTTCCAGGTATTTTGTTGATAGGCCTAGGGAACATCTCTACTAGGTTTCCAGATATTTTGGTGTACTTCCTTTGGTGTTTGTGGTGGTTGTTCTGATTTGTTCTGCTGGGTTGTACTTCCTTTAGTATTTGTGGTGGTTGTTCTGTTGGGTTGGTGTGAGCCGAGTCCTCTACCTCTAAGTCTGGATAATTTGGCCAAAGGTTGGCTCTAGAAAACAGATTAAGAAATTCCCTGCCTACTCTTTGCTCCCTCTCTTTTGTTTCATCATGAAGGAATAGTAATATAATGAAGGAATAGTTATATAATGAAACTATAACTATTCCTTCATGAAGAAGCTATGAAGAGAAGAAATCGTTGAAGAAAAACAGCAAAATGCAATAATTCTCAAGTTTCCAAGGCTGCAATTTTGTAGTGGGTAGACAACATACCTCAATAAAACCTTAACCCACTCCACGCAATTTTGCGTAGTGGGTAGTGTTAAGATAAATTTACATTGATAATCTCATAGATATTACTACACAAAGTCTAATTTCTCCAATTTAAACTCACAGGAATTATCCAATACCCACAACCTACAGAGGAAAGAATAACCCTGCAATGGAAAATATTGGATAATTATTTTGTAAATATATATGAATCCCTGAAGCTGTTACTCTGCTATTTTCATAGTGTCTCTAATTGACCCAATATATTTGCATTTGGGTCATGCACATGTACCAAATGTTGTCAGATCTCTTGGTAGCAACTTACCCAGAAGAAGCATGCAGAAGGCAATGAAGTAGCATTAAATATTATGAAATATGGGCTTGATGCTTTAAAGATTAAAAATAATAAGAAGAAAAACAAATAAAATAAAGTGAAGAAGCAATTGCAGAGAGAACACTGAGCACCGGATCTCTGAAATACATCTGGTGACGGAGAATTATCAAGGTTACCATTTCCCAAATGTAGAATGGGTGGTGTCAACAGACACCATGAGAAAATGAGTGACGTGCAATGCGAGAAATAAGGACCAGTCAGATTGAGACTTTTCAGCCTCCGAAGCCGTAGAGGGTTCGGCCCTGCCTCTTGAGGGAGTAGACGACATCCATGGCTGTCACGGTCTTTCTCCTCGCGTGTTCTGTGTACGTCACAGCATCTCTGATAACATTCTCCAAAAAGATCTTGAGGACGCCTCTGGTCTCTTCATAGATGAGCCCGCTGATACGCTTAACACCTCCTCTCCTGGCGAGACGCCTGATGGCGGGCTTGGTGATGCCCTGAATGTTATCTCTAAGAACTTTCCTGTGTCTTTTAGCTCCGCCCTTCCCCAAACCCTTCCCGCCCTTTCCACGCCCAGACATCCTTCCTCGCGATTCTTGCCCTTCTCTGCTTGCTAAATTCCTCTGATAATTTCAGGCAAAGAAAATAAACAATGACAATGATGTGATCTGTGTGTGTGAGAGAAGAATCTTTATAGAATGCCCGTAAACACATCTTGAACTGTACGAATCTCCCTGCTTCGAATTTCGAATTTCGAATGTCTCCCATCATCGACGGCTGGGAGGTCTCGATCCGTGGCATTATGATCTTTTCTTGTCGACCGTCGACGATATATTATAGACGGCTAACATCAAACAGACGAGGATCGAGGCACTCGTCCGCGGGTTTCAAGAATTAATAATTAATTGATGAAAGTATTGACTCACTTTTAATTCATTGTTAGGTTTTTGTGGATGCCCATTGCCAACTCGACTTCACTTGTCCTTTCAACAAACTCTTACATGTAGTTAAAAAGGTTCAACTCCTCTTTGTTATAGATCCCACAAAACAATAGAGTACATCCAATTGCACAAGAATTATAGACTTTAGTGAAAAGAGTGAGTACATCCAATTGCACAAGAATTATAGACTTTAGTGAAAAGAGTCTTCTTCCTCGTATCTCATTTTTATTGTTTTTTTTATCTTGAAGTTTGTTTTAGTCTTAGGTTTATAGTTTGGGTGGGTGGATAGTATGTTTGTTATCTTTTTCATTCGAGTTCAATTCCTTCAAAGTGGACATGTTGGCTCATTGTGATAAGGTTACAATGATAGACTAGACACCCCTTAGGTAGAGGTCTACTCTGATGAATACTCATCTAGATGCCTCAACTCATTAAAAAAAAAAAAAGTAAAAAAAACTCATAGATTACTCTATTGTAATAGATGTAGTAATGTATTTTTTAGATTCATTATAAACAAGAAGATGTATACACTTTTGATTTTGATGATGTCTTTGGATACACAAATGTATAAGGTAATTTCCTTCTTGAAATATCAAATATAATATTTTTTTCATGGATTAAAAAACAGGACTTTGCCTAGAATAATCAAGTCATGAACACATTCTAACTTATTGTTAAGCGATTTGCCACTATCCATGTCTCGTAGCAAGGAAGAATTACCCTATCAAACCATTATAATAATCATTACATAAAAAATAAAATCATGTTTAACATAATGTTCCAAATCATAGAATATTCAATGGAAGAGTGGCCATGTAGAATAATATCCTAACATTCGTCAAATCTCTAATGATATGAAATGGATGTGAAATAACTCCTCCAAATTTTGTAAAAAAGACGACTCTTAACTAAGTTTGAAGTTAATGATCCATTGGCAATCAACTTGAAAACCAAAGGTCGATGGTCTTATTTCGGCCACAAGAAGATGAAAGGAAACTCTTGTTGTTTGGCATTCCAAGGTAGTATTATTTTGTAAAAAGGACAACTCTTAACAAAGTTTGAAGTCAATGATCCATTGGCAATCAACTTGAAAACCAAAGGCCGAGGGTCTTATTTTGGCCACAAGAAGATGAAAGGAACCACTTGTTGTTTGGCATTCCAAGGTAGCATTACAATAGAGAGCACTTGCTTGATAGAAAAAGAACCTAAGAGATGGAAAAAAATGAAATTTGGAAAGAAGGGAGTAGGAGTAGAAGAATGAGAACTCAAAATGAAGAAATTTGTTCATAGATCGAAGGACGAAGAGGATTTTGTGATAATCCATGGTGAACAAATATTGTCTCTAAGCCAAAAAATCTACACAAATACCACCAATGAGTAAGAATACATTAATATTTGATTGAGAGTATACAACTTCACTTGTAACAATTCTTTAGCATAAACAAAATCCAACGATTGTTGGCTTTCCAATTTGGGTTTCTAGGGTATTTTTTGTTGTTCATGACATTTGATGGTTCTGTGAATGTTATTCTCGATTTGCTTGTTTCAATTCTGGTTTTTAACTTATTTTTTAGATATTTTGTAAACCACAAAGAACTGCTTCAATTTCCTAGCTCTGTGTGCTTGTGTGTTTATATGTTATGTAAACCACATGCTACAACGCAAAATGGCTTTTTGTGGACTTCTCTTTAATTTGATGGTTGGTTGAAGATACAATTCAATTCCCCTTTAATTGAATCATTGGGTTTACAAATTATGTGCCCATTAAGCGTTTGCATGCTTGTTCATCCATTGGTTTTCTTCATCCCTTAAAGTCATAGCTCAATTGTTTCAATTCTGGTTTTTAACCTATTTTCTAGATATTTTGTAAACCACAAAGAACTGCTTCGATTTCCTAGCTCTGTTTGCTT
This sequence comes from Picea engelmannii, assembly GCA_009831015.1. Classification (NCBI taxonomy): domain Eukaryota; kingdom Viridiplantae; phylum Streptophyta; class Pinopsida; order Pinales; family Pinaceae; genus Picea; species Picea engelmannii. The sequence continues at coordinate 2,547,571 of ML777134.1, read as the reverse complement.
GTGTGTTTACTTGTTATGTAAACCACATGCTACAACGCAAAATGCTTTTTTGTGGACTTCTCTTTAATTTGATGGTTGGTTGAAGATACAGTTCAATTCCCCTTTAATTGAATCGTTGGGTTTACAAATTATGTGCCCATTTAGCGTTTGCATTCTTGTTCATCCATTGGTTTTCTTCATTACTTAAAGTTGTAGCCCAATTGCTAGTATGTTTTATCGTTGGATTAAAACAAGTACTCGATGATATGTAAATCATAGGCACCAGCCCAAGAATTGCATCATATTCTCTATACAAATTGTAAGGAATACCCCCTACAGTGGTTCCATTGATTTGCTTAATCCAATGAACGATTACTCGGTGATATGTAAATCACATGTACCAACCCAAGAATTGCATCATATGCTCTATACAAATTGTAAGGAATATCCCCTATAGTGGTTCCATTGATTTGCTCAATCCAACGGCATCCAAAAACGTAGCTACAACCATCCCCTTTGTTTTGTGCAAGCCAGCAACAACAATATGCATTCTTTGCTTACAACCATCTCTATATAGCCATATAAAAATGCATTGTATGTGTTTCATGGTTATGGTGGTTAGCGTTAACAAATTGGAAATACTTACATTATTTATTGCTTGCATATAAAATAAGTGGGTAGATGCGTGGTGAACTAGAGAGTTGGGTTGAACATTTCATTATGGCATAGTATGTTATTTTCCTATCAAACTAGAGCTAGAGATCTATCTGAGATTATATCGAGGTCACATCGTTACCTTATATCCAATACCTACATAGCAATTTTAATTTACAGTCGTCTAGACATGCAAACCTATCTATATATATTCACTTGAGGTAGTGTAGAATAATCAAGGTGTATGTTTATGTTTTAATCCTAGTTGTATTATGCATGTGGAGAGTATATTGTTTATTTGTAATTTAGAAATATAGACTGTGTGGCTAATTTGCATAACAAAGTTTTAAACTCAACATTGACAGATTGATTGCAAAGACATCAATTTTTTTAATTCTATAGTGGCAATCTGTGTTCGTGAGATGGATGGGTCATGGGTATACCATTTACAAATCATATTGGTATCAAAGCAGTTGAATTTGTGACCTTGAAGAAGTTGCCATCACTTTGAGGAGAAAGTAAGATCTACTATGGGCACGGCATTGAAAAGAGGTTGGAAGACATAAGGGTCATTAATGTGCAAATCCAAGAGGAGCATCAACACTTGAAAGAGAAAATGCATAGGTTTGAGAAGAGGATAGTAGACCTGAAAGAGGACCTTAAGACTACTAACAAATTGTTGCCTTTGTTAAATGAACTGCTAGTCAAACATTCGGGCTCTCTCACCACTTTTATGGTAGATTGGAGCAAGAGAAAAGATCAACTTTTGCAATTGGGAGAGAATGTAATATAGCCATATGGTCAACAAGAACAGGGGCTCACTCAATTGTATCAATAATTAATAGAAAAGGAGGAGGCATCGGTCAAGTTACAAGTAGTTGTCTAAGAGATCAGGGACATGCAAGCATCTTCCATTACTATTGCAAAAGACAACGCCATGGCCAAGAAAAGCATGGTAAGCTCACCCTCCAAGGACATTTTTGAATATATTTTGGAAGATCCCTTCTGTAATTATGGAAAACATACAAAACATGTAGGTTCTGAGTTAATGAGACATATTGGCTACAATGGCCAAGGGCTAGGAAAGAGAAGCGGAGGGATTATAAACCCCATTGTAGTTGAACATAGGGTCAAGCATGAAGGCCCAAGGTTTGGTGGCAAAAAGGAGGTGAGTGAATGTAACTCATCTCTTAAAAGTTTGGCTCAAGCTAGGAAAACCAAGATAACCTTTGTCAAAGTAAGAATAACAAAAGAAAAGGCTATTTTAGTTGAAGAAAAGGAAACAAAAAAAGGAATGGACAACAAACCATTACTCCAACATGCTTGTAGAAGTTTGAATGGGAGAAAAAAAGGGATGTTTCCAATGCCACCCAAAATTGCACCAACACCTAGAGGACCAATCAAACAAGTCAACAAGCACAAGAACAAACCAAAGAGTTATGGCAAAGCATTTCTTGTTTTTTGTGTTTTAAAAGGAAATGTCGCAAGGTTGATAATTGCCAACACTATAATGCATGTTCCTTTTGTGGTATAAGAGGTCGTTGGGGACCACCTACTGGAAGAAACAAGCCTTTAGAAAAAGGATAGATGTCTTAAAAGAAGAAGAAGGATCTGACGACCAATTCTTGGAGCTAGCAAAACAAAAAGAAGTACATGAACAAAAAGAGAATGCCAAGAAGCCTATGCAGTCGCAAGAATTTTTTGTAGCATTGCAATTTAATTGGACGTTGGAAAGCAAAGTGTTGGAGGTTCATCCATAACTTCATCCCTATAATTGCACACCCAAATTAAAAGTTTGGAGAGTCAACGTTAAGGGGAAATAAGAGATTTCCACACTTGCATAGGAATGAGCAACAACTATTCAAGGAAACATGTTGTTAAAGACATTTCTTCAATCCTAGATGAAATTTCTGCAAGGCTTCCAAGAATAGAGAGTGTGTTGGAGAAGAAAACAAAATTTTTTTCCTTCGAGTTGAAGCTTTTGGGGACCAAGAGCCTATGAATGGGGAGGGGTGATCTAAAATGAATCTGAAATAACCCCTCCTCCAAACTTTGTAAAAAGGAGAATTCTTTACAAAGTTTGAAGTCAATAGTCCATTAGTAATAAACTTGATGAACAAAGACCAAGAGTCTCATTTTAGCCACAAGACAATGAAATGAACCAATTGTTGGTTATTGTTCCAAGGAAACATCATAATAGAGGATGCCCTGTTGATGAAAAAAAAAACCCACAAGATGAAAAAAATGAAGTTTGAGAAGAAGGGGGCGGTAGATGAGGAATGAGGACTCAAAATGAGGAAATATGTTTTTAGATCGAAGTACAAAGAGGATTTTGTGCCCATCCATGGTGAACAAAGAATGTCTTTGAGCCAAAACAATATGCAAAAATACCCCCATTTAGTAAGAATATATGAAGTCTCTGCTTGAAAATCTATAGCTGTAGTTGTAACAATTCCTAAGCATAAACAAAAGCCATTGATTGTTAGTTTTCCCATTTGGGTTTCCAGGGTAATCCATGTTGTTCACGATGTTTAATGTGTGAATATTATTCTTTATATGCTTGTTTCAATTCTTGTTTTTTATCTTTTACTTGGGTATTGTGTAAACCATAAGAACTACCTCACAATTGCATTTATTTCCTAGTTTTGTTTGCCAATGTGTTTACCTATTGTGTAAACCACATGCTTCAACAAAAAATGGCATCAAATTCTCTTTAATCGGATGGCCAATTGGACACACAATTCAATTCTCCTTTGATTGAATTGTTGGGTTTGCAAATTATGTTCACATACAATGTTCACATGCTTGTTCATATGTTGGTTTTTTTCAATCCTCAATTTTCCAGCTCATTTGCTAATCTACTTGATCATTGGATTGAAACAAATGCTTGAACGTTATGTAAATCACAAGTACCAACCCAAGAATTACATCACCTGATTTATACAAATCGTGAAGGAATACCCCCTACAATTGTTCATTCGATTTGCTCAATCCAATTGCATCCAAAAATGAAGTTGCAACCACCCCCTTTGTTCTATGCAAGTCAACAACAACAATACTCATTGTTTACCCGCAACCATCATTACATAGACATATGAAAATACATTATATGTGTTTGATGGTTATGGTGGTAAGGATGACAAGTTATAAATACTTGCATCATTTATTGCTTGCATATACAATAAATGGGCAAATCTGTGGTGAATTAGAGAGTTGGGTTGAACATTTCATTATGGCAAAGTATGTTATTTTGTTGGAATAACAAAGCTAGAGTGTACTTGGATTTGTTTGAGATGTATATCAAGGCCACATCATTGCCTTATATCCAATTTACAACCATTTAGACTTGTACAACTTATAATCATGAAAATATAACAGCACATGTTATGAAATTTTGACCAAATAAACTTTGTTGTTTCCACTATCCCAAACCTTGAAATAACACAATAAACTTAAATACATACAGTGTACACCAAATATGAGTGTGGACCACAACTCCTAAAGTGGCAATTTAAAATAACTAGCATACTCCCTAAATGGAAGAATGAAAATGCCACAATGGTTTAAAGAAGTTTTCCAAATTATTGTTTTTATTAAGAACCCTAAAAATATTATAATTAAAAATATGGTTTTAATATCTTATCTATAAAGAGAGATAAAGTGGACTAAAGTGATAAAGATTGATATATGAATAAAGTGAATATAGTTAACTATAAAATTTTCATATAATTTTTTTATTATTTGTTATAAATATTTAAAGTAATTAGATCTTTCCTCGATAAAGAATATGATGCATTAATAAAGACCATTTGGAGTTAGATGCAGTGCTTGTGGAGGAAGCATTGGAGAACTAACATCCATAAGCTACTTAACCCAATAGCTATTCTATGTACATCATTGTAGACTCTAATTTTGACGAGGAACATTATCATTATTAGAAATCATGTTATGTTCTCATAAACAAAATCTAAATTAAGACCCCTCGCACGATCTAACTCTTTGAAACGTTGAAAATGGCACATAGGAGTGGTCTTTTTTTGGTGTAGTTTTTCAGTATCTATTTTAAAAGGCTTATCCTCACACTTCTTCACAAATATATTTTTAGACTACCAAATACTAAAGGCACTTGTAGGTATGGTTATTCTATTAAAACATGCTACATTTTATTTATATATATATATAATTTTATATATTCTCACAACAAGTAGTATCTCTTATGTAAAAATGATGTAATTTTTTTTTTATATTAATAATGAAGAAGTATCCAAAAAGTTACATCAATAATTATAAATCAAAATATAAAAGAAAATAAGATTTTAATATATCTAATTATAAGAAAATGATAATAATTTTGTATATGTATATAAAGGAAAGAAAATTGATTTAATAAAAAATCATGAAAATAAACTAAAATTAATAACTATACTTATTATCAATCCTTCTAAACACTTAATAAATACAAAATAAAAATGGTTATGATTGTATTTTTATTTTTAAATAGATCTAAAAATTTGTAACCCTACATATTAAATTTTCTTAATATGAATAACTTTACACCAAAAGATTAAGAGGTTCTTAATGTGCTTCACGTTACACCAAAAGATTAAAAGGTGAAATGTAGGGGATTGCGCATTTTGGGCAAAGAGATAATGGAGCCCCCTAATTGAGAGAATAAAGCCCCCTATTTATATACGAGAGGAACAATTTTTTAGCTACTATTCAAAGTGGGGTGGGGCGACCTGAATTATAAGTAAGAGGAAACAAAAATATATGATTCATCGTGGTTTTGTTGTTTGCTTCGTTATGATCTAATTATATATGTCATTAGAGCACTTTTGTTGATAGGATCACTCACTAATGATTTAATTGATGAGTGTGAGCCAGAATTCACCCTACACAACTTGATCTAAACTTGGTAATTAAAGACTACTAATTCAAATTAATTTAAATTGTTTATTAAAAAAAATGGCTTAAAAATACACATTCAAAGACTGTAAACAAACATTGTAAAACAAAGACAATACTTGGACAATTGCTAACGAAGTTCACCCATCTTGGGCTAGGTCTCCGAGTTTGCTCCAACAGCAAACCATTTTGTTATTTCTTCTCGCAAATATGGGTTGATTCTCCTTACAAAAAGGGTTACAATCCTCTCCCAATGTGAGGTTGATTCTCTCCTTTACAGAGGCTGAAGACTTCTCCCAAGTGGGGCTCAATTATCCCTATGAAGGGGCCTTACAAACTACAAGCATGATTGTTTGCTTACTCTTTTTCAAATAGTTTCCTACTCTAAAAGATCTTTTACCAATCTCCCCCATTGAAGGGGCTTAATGGTCTTTATATAGCTTTACATGGTTGAAAACTACTTCAACATATGAAGGAGAAAATATATCTCAAGATCCCATAAATTAGGATCTGAGCACTCATCAAGGGATTGGTTTGAGAAACTATCTCAACCATGCTCATAAATATCTCAACTCTCCATGAAGATCAACTCCCCATGAAATTAGGAAAATAAAATCCATGAGAATCTCATTTTTTTCTTGAGACTAGGAAACTAGAAGCCTAAGTTGCTTTCATACTCATCAATTTCATGTTACAATGAATAATACAATAATACATGAGACCTAAGCTCAACATAAGTATTAATCTTTACATCTTATGTTTTCTCCATTTTCCCCAAAACATCAATGAGCCATATCTTTCGCATATGATGTCCTCTTGACCTCATTCAAACTGCATCAAACTATGTTGGAAAGCTCTTTGTCGGCTCTTCATTGTGCGGGCAACTTTGGCAGAAATGAGAACTGACTTGAATCCCGAACGTGAAGATCCTCCTAGATCATACCTCCCCATGGAAAGAACTTTTGGTCCACCAAAATTCTTAGAGGATGGCATTATTCTCTCTCTTGAAGGCTAGTTTTTGGGCAACACTGTCAATAGTGTAACATTGCCTATTTGAAATCAACAACATAAGCTTGGATCTGCTTTCTTGACTTAAGATGCTAGCTTTCACAAATACTAAATAGCAACCACAACAAGCATGAAGCAGAAAACCAACACAATATCCCCATGAATGATCATTCATTGGGTATGGTTGTGGATCTACAATTTTCATGTAATTTGAAAGGGAGATTATCAATGAAATTTCCCATCGTTACACTACCTTAATCCACCATGAATAAAGGAAGAACATGGCCATGTATTGTTGGGAAATATTGATGCTTGGATTATGTGCCAAATTGATGTCCTCAACTTATTAATGTTGTTTAACTGCTCTCATCTTGAAGTTGCTACAGTCCAACATGTTGAGCACTCCTACCAGCTCTGACTCAACAAGTAACATATTTGCACTTGGATTTCTTGAGGATCTTGCATATCCTTGAGACCTCCATAAAAATTTGAAATCTCAAGATAGCCTCGGTGACCAACATGACGACCATATCAGTTTTCTCTAGAAGTCAGTGTATGGAGAGGATGTTGTTGTAAGGCTCCACCATCGATGTCGATACCTGGCGGAAATGCAGGTGCAACCTTTCTTCTGAAGGCTCTTCATGCACCAACCAAATCCTCATGACAAATACGTCCTCCAATAATTACTTGGAATGTGAATGAGGACTTCCATGTCGAAAAGGAACGTTTTTGACAAATACACTGCTCTCTGAAAATCAAAATGTTGTAGTTGGATACAGTGGTCGATTGGAATAAAATAACCACAAACCATGTGCATAGGACGAAGTGGCTCACACCAAGAAAAATCTCTTGTGGTCGTGACCTCTTATACCATTCCAAGCAGCGATCCATCACGTTGGGTAGGAGTGGTTCTTTGTCTCTCTGCCACGATCACACGAGCTTCTACAAAATGACCACTCACACAGACAAATGGAATACCAATATATGATGTTGCTCGACATGCAACAAGTACAACATTTGATATCACCAAATCGGTGAACTACCATAAGATATCGATTTACTTGGTGAGAAATATCCCACGCTAATTCGATTTGAATGAAGGCTACGTGTTTTTTGTTGTTTTTGTGCAATGTCTAATTAATTGGCACTTCTACTTGCTAATGCATTTGATTTGACAACTTAGATATTTAGTGATCATACAAATCCCCATATAGCCAATCAACCTCCATTATTATAGTACTACACATCTTCGTACGTGCACAATGCACTCTCAACTTCAATGGATTCCAAGCAAATGGCAAGGCTTTTAAATATTTCGAGTGTAATAGCCACAGTGGAGATATTTCTACTAGTGTGGACCGACTCTTGCTTGAACCAAGAGGTAAGAAGCAGCGCACAAGGCTCGATCAAAAACCAGCAGAGGAATCAATGAAGGTGGCATAAAAAACTCCACGATCACAGGATATAACCATGTGCCACTTGTCTCCCTATGCAACAATAGATCATTGATCAAGACTCTGGTGTCAATGATCATCCATCCTCCACATGGATAGAATTGCAATATCTGGCGCGAACTTGATCCTTGATCCTTTTCCATGAATTAGCATGTCGTTATGGTGATCCACTGATGTCGATGATGATCATGTTGGTGGGCTTTGGAATCCCTCCAAATTTGTTCTTGAACCAATTGTACAATACATAAATAGAAGGCATCTATTGGGAATGGTTTATTTTCCCCTAAAGTGATCCTTGTTCGATTGGCCTCACTGAGCTGGGCATTTAGACGCATCTTTGGTGCGGGTTCCTAATAAAGAATCTAGAAAATAGTTGCAATTGCAAAGACAACTTCTTCTACTATAGAATTCTGCAAGATCTCTCAGCTAGCGTGCAGGTTCTCAAGCTTTGTGGGCACACTCATTGCAAGAATGGTTTCATAAATGCAGTCGTCACGAAAATTTGGAATGAAATGAGTATTCTCAACATGATAATTCATAAAGAAATATTTATGTTGAGCATGTTTTGCTTCACTGGCGTGACCCAAAATGCCACAAGGTGTAACACTGCACCCGATGACTAATATTTTTTTCTGCTCAAGTTGACTGAATCTCATCCTTCATGGAATTGTTTTGACCATAGACTTATCCACTGCTCTATTTCGTGAATTACACGTTCTGACATGTCAGGGACCATACTTTGACATATCATAATTTTTATCATTTGTTGGAAAACAAATAACAAAGCTCACTCCGATGGTCGAGAATGACTATTAAACATGCCACTGTCAGAATCTTAACCAGTAACCACCTCTACACCCCTAGCAGGTATGGATGTGCCCTCTTGTTTAGTGCATTTGATTATCGGATTAATGGTGGAAAATCGAAAAACTCTTTTACACGAGCATAGGACACAACCTTTAGTGACTCTTTCTATCAACTCAACAATTTATGAAACCTCAAATCTAGGTCGCACACAGTTAGAAAAATTGATGATGAATCATAGGTTCACATGAATGTGGATATGTGCAATTTTTTTAACATGACACATGAAGATCAACCACTAGTAAATAATGAATGCATTCTAAAGAATTCATCAAACACTTCTCATGCTTTTTCAATAATGAAAACTGGAAAAATGATTTGGAGATGCTACATGGCTTGCTAAATTTGTCTACGCAAGAATGATATCCATTTCTTACTAAGCCATTCTAATGGATGATCCTTCTTGATTCAGGAATCGTCCTTGGATAGGTGTTTTTCTTCACGATCTGCCTCTTGGATTGTTGGTATTTGACCAACTCTTTCATCCATAACCTATTTCTTTCTAGGTACTTGCACAAGTCCCTTGCCATGCTATGGATGAAGTTGTGGATGGAGCTTCCAACACTTATCCAACCGATGTCCACTCATATTGCAATGGGTGCAATAACTCTTGTCCTTGTCACATTCCAATTTGGATAGTGATCTTTGTGTCTTGTCTCCTTCTTGGTTGACATGATTTTCATGTACACATATCGTCTCTTCCAACACTTAGCCACACATTGGTTATGTGAATGACAAAACATACAAGGATACTTATTACACAAGGTTTGGATTATATGATTATTCTTCTTATAATCAAAGAAAGATTTGAAGTAATCATGACCTTTATACCTTTCATGTTTGGCTTTAGTGCAGATTTGACGAGGATAATTTAACTTAGCTCTTCCTTTGACATGATCATCTCCCTTTGAGGATGACTTGCAGTCACTGTCACCGTCATTGTGTGATGCGCCATCAACTTGCGAGCATTTTTTTTGCACTGACTTAGACACATCACTTGAATAATTTCTTGCTTCCTTTATTATGGAGCATTCTCCAACTTCCTCTTTGCCATAACCCAATCCTGCATAACGAGGTTGTTCTACCACTTATATGGGATTAACTATACCTTGGGAATTAACTCCAAGGCCTTATCCTACATATCTCATTTTCATTAACAATTTCAACCCAACACCTTTAGTGTGCTTTTCAAATGCACCAAAAGAATCATCTTGATGGGAAGAATGTGAAATTGAAGAATTATTTCTATTGCATACCTTAGAGACAGTTTCCAGATATTGTATGAAGGATGGTTTCTTTAATCCTTCCACACTTTGAAACTTTACCAAAGCCTATGTTGTGCTTGTAACTGATGTTACAACTTTCACTTCTCATCTTCCGATATGTGCAACAACCTTATCAACTTAGCATTCTCTGGTTGATATCTTCAAGCTCTTGAAGCCATTCTTGCTTTGATGCTTTTCCCATAGTGGTCCTTACAAACCAAGAAACAACCTCTAATCTTACTGCTTTGATACCACTTATCAAAACTTAGTACTTAAAGACTACTAATTCATATTAATTCAAATTGCTTATCAAAAGAAATTTGGCTTAAAAATATGCATTCAAAGACTGTAAACAAGCATTGCAAAACAAAGACAATACTTAGCCAATTGGTAACGAAGTTCACCCATCTTGGGCTACGTCTCTGGGTTCGCTCCAACAACAAACCGTTTTGTTATTTCTTCTCCCAAATAGGGGTTGATTCTCCTTAAAAGAAGGGATACAATCCTCTCCCAATGAGGGGGTGAAATTCTCTCCCAGTGCAAGGCTAAAATGCTCCCCCAATGTGGGGTTGATTTCCTCCTTTATGGGAGTTTGAAGACTTCTCCCAAGTGGGGCTCAATTATCCCTATGAAGGGGGCTTATAAAATACAAACATGATTGTTTGCTTACTCTTTTTCAAAGAGTTTCCTACTCTAAAAGAGCATTTACCAATCTCCCCCAATGAAGGGGCTTAATGGTCTTTATATAGCTTTACATGGTTGAAAACTACTTCAACATATCAAGGAGAAAATATCTCTCAAGATCCCATAAATTAGGATCTGGGCACTAATCAAGGGATTGGTTTGAGAAAATATCTCAACCATTCCCATGAAGATCTCAACTCTCCATGAAATTAGGAAAATACAATCCATGAGAATCTCAATTTTTTCTTGAGACTAGGAAACTAGAAGCCTACGTAGGTTTCACACTCATTAGTTTCCTTTTACAGTGAATAATACAATAATACATGAAACTTAAGCTCAACATAAGTATTAATCATTACATTTTATGTTTTCTCCATTTTCCCCAAAACATCAATGAGCCATATTTTTTGCATATGAAGTCCTCCTGACCTCATTCAAAATGTGTCAGAAAGCTCTTTATGAGCTCTTCATTGTGTGAGAAACTTTGGTAGAAATGAGAATTGACTTGAATGTCTAACGTGAAGATCCTCCTAGATCACAACTTGACTTGACTTGACTTCCTCACAACCATAACCACTATTAGACATAGATTAATTCTCATGGGCTTTGCAATTTGTTTTTTTATTATCGTGCTTCTGCACTACATCTTTCACTTATCATAACCTTTGTTTTTTCCCTACTAAGCCATGAAAAAACTATGAAAGGAGAATCAAAATTGTTGGAAATCGTATTTTATTCACCTTTCTATGCTTTAAAATACATTGTAATCAAACATACACTTACAACATCTACTATATACCATCAAATATCATGATTTATAATTCCAACCAATAAGGTCTTAACGATATGTTGCTTTCTAATTCCAACCAATAAGGTCTTAATGGTAGATTGTTATTTTAAGTTAATATTCCAAAACAAAATAGAGATTGAGCTTTACCAGTCCAATATTTTGTTGTAGAGCAAATGGTCTCGATTGTGTTAAATTACGCTTAGTTGTAAAATAACCCCACATAATGTTTAGTTCTGCTAGATTTCTCTCTTTCCATATGTAAATACTCTACTCAACTCTACGAAAAGGGCCTCTAAATGAAGAGAAAAAATGTGACGAATCGAAAGCTTCTATTGGTATCTACCCCATGCATGAACCCTTGAGGTGTCCAAAAGCGTTGGCAATCATATTTTCGAGGTGGAGCACCAACTGGTTCTCGGAGTTTACTTTAAAAAGGGACTAAAAATGAAATGTTGATGGGATGCCATGGTAATTGGTGCTTTGTTAATCTTAGGCGGTTGAGTAATTAATTGGTTTCCCTTACATTTTTCACTTTTCTTTAACATTTGGCATTGAAATGGTTATTGTGGAGCCGAGACACCCACCGTGTTTCACCCGGTTGCTAGTCCACATGACCTTTCCTCGACCATAAATGAAGCAAATGGTGATGAAGACATGTAGTTACATGTTGAGAGAGGATGAGGTGCAAGCAAAGTACAATGTGTTTATTTTTAATAACATATCTTTGTTTCAATTGTTAATTATTAATAACATATCTTTGTTTCAATTGTTGGTTATTAATAACATATCCTTGTTTCAATTGTCATTTAGAGAATTGTTTCAGTGAAGCTTAATTTAAGCTTTAAAAGGTTTATTGTTGTGAGAAATATTACCTTGCGGACAGGCTAAGCTCCCCTTTGGACCAAGACCCCTTCTTTGGTCCAAAGAGAGAAGTAAACAAATGGTTGCTACTTCCCCTTTAAATCTAACTCAACCAATCAAGTAAGAGAGAAGAAGAGTGCAGCGTACCTTATTGCGATATTCATCATCGTTGCTCCAATCCTTGGGCTTTATCTCCAAGCTCCTTAATGCAAATGAAGTCCTGCAAAGACCAACGAAGGAACTCTTCCCCCTACTCTATACGATTAGGTAAAGGAGATCTATCTATGAAGATTGAAACGACAATAGACAAGCAAATGTAGAACACATGAACTTGAAGGGAAGTTACAGGCACTTACAAGCCATGTTTGATGCTGCAACACCTTCTCCAAGTTCTCCTCCTCCATCCCTTGCATGAAAACCTTGAAATCAAAATGTTGATGCTTTCTCCCATGATCAAAGGTTTGACATATAAATCCCCCCCCCTTTACCTTGGATATACCTTCAACATATAGGTTTGAGAGACGTAACCACCATGAGATAATGAGGGAAATGGTTGAGGATATGGCTCCTTAAGTTGGGATTTGATCCTAAGATAGAGCCATAGTATAGGAATCGACCAAAACAACCTCATCCTTTAAGGAGCTGACCCTTGGGAAAAGGTGGAGGATCCCATATTTCCCTCTAACCAAAGTGTGCCCCCCCCCCCCCCCCGAGTGAGACAAAGCGTCATTTGTGCCCCCTTAACATGGCAGGGGGAGCATCGATGCTCCCTAAGCATGGGTAGGGGAGCGCCACCCTTCTAAAATGCCCAAAAATGGTCAAAATTTCCAAGAAAAAGGTGTGTTTTGACTGTCAGATGATAAGGATTATTCTTCCAACATGACTTAGGGATTGTGACACATGTTTATATGGTTTCAACGGGTTGCGACACTTAGCAGAGCGAATGCGACACTTGGTAAGGTTCATACGACACTTGAGACAATGCATGTGACACTTAACAAGGTGCATATGTCACTTTGTGACACTTGCGACACTCAAGTGTGACATTTTGACATGTAACAAATGCCCCCTAAAGTGTGAGGTCAGAAGATAAATTGATAGCTGAAACACTTTACAAAATTTTCAATGCAAGGGTGTTGGAGTAGGAGAACCTGATAGAAGTTGCAAACAATCATCAATCAATATACATATATGTTTCATTTCCGAGGCATGCATGCCTATGCTCGGAATACAAGTTGACTCAAAGAATGGTTGTCGACCAATACACTGTGGATCCATGAGAATACCGACTAAGGATATGTCCATTAGTGACACAATGTGGATCCATACCTCCATGAAATTAATTGATCGTGTTACGAGGAAAATCTCTCTATGGCAAGGGGTAAACCACAATAGATGGAATGACACGCAAGAATTAACTCTAATCCCAAGTATGTTATATAAATGAAATGCTAACAAGATAAGGCTAAGAGCCTACCTCGTCCAGACGTTTGATGAAGACCACCATTGAGCACGCAACCCAAAGCTTTATACATGCAACTTCTTCTCAACAACCAAGATACGCAAGCATATGGTGATAGTATATAATGTTAGCATATATATTAGCATAATCTATTAACATACATGACAAATACGCCCATGGAATAATAATTCAAATATTTGCAAGATATCAATTAGACGAAAAAAGAGTATTTCTATTAAAATAATCAACAGAAGTACATAGGTGACAAAATTCTGTAACAACACATATCAGAATCGAGAAACTAAGTCCCTCCAAATGGGCCTCCACCACATCAATCCTCCACCAAAGGCAAGCTCATATAAAGGAGTCAATGAGGTTCTCCATCACAAAGAAGGAAGAGCTTGGGGATTGAACAAGGATTTCATACTTTCAAGGACAAAGGGATGCAGACTCAATATGAAGTGAAATTTATCCAGAGTGTCTTTTCTCTCAAAGTTGAATTGTTGACTCCCTCAAGTCTTGGATATGGCTCAATTTATAGCCTTTAAATGGAACTGAAGGGCCAAGTCGGAGCATTTCCAGTATATGGAAGGTCAAGGATCATGGACCTCATGACATGGCATGGAAACTCGACATAATTTTTAATTTTGAGCACCAAACCCGATGTATGCGGGTTGTAGTGAAGAAACTTGTGTATATGATTATTGTATAATTGATAGGGTGCGTATATGTGGAAAAATATGTTTTTTTGGCTCTGGAAGGCACAAAAAGGAACTTCAAGCCTGCATAGGGAAATGGAAAGGCCGTCCAAGCAAGTTGCATGGAGTGGGGCAAAATTTGTTGTAACAGATGCCCCCTAATGTGTGAGGTCAGAGGAGTATCTACGATGGCTGAAATACATTATAATTCCCAGAAGTGGAGTAATGAAGACTCAACTGGAAATATTAGTTTCTCTTGAGAATATTACAATCCATAATTTGTACACATGGCTACCAATATGAATTACACTACAGATCCATGTGGAAATATATCAAATAGTTGTTCATGGCCATGAATAGGAAATGCAAAGTGGACATATGTCATAGACTGTCATAGTCATAAACAAGGCAGAGTGGAATACAGTCTCAAAATCAATCTGAAGATATATGTATACAATGGAGTACAATCTGATTTCCCATGATCACTGAAGTCATATAGGTACTGGTCCAATGAAAGACAAAAACATATGAGGAATGATGCTACTGTAAGTTGGAGGTCTTCTACACTATCTGACGAAGGTGTAAGTCTACATCATGTGAATAGAGGAGTTGAGGTCGAACATAATGAGACTTCGTTTGATTATCGGTCATTAAGGTATACCGTTAACAAATGCAAGACAACCCATCGATAATGAAAGTAGGTATCAAGGCACCGAGTACATTCTACAAGTGTGAATAAGGGTGTTTAGGTCGAACACTTGAAGAATCCATCGGTCAGGAGACATTGATGTATTCCCAATTGTTGATGGCGAGAGAACCTGCCACTGATGACTACAAGCCTCTAGGTACTCATATGACTCTAGGTCTCATTTCTAGAATAGATGAGTTGAAGTCGATGGAAGGAGACCCACTGAAAGGAGAGCGTCATGCCATCTCTCATCATTCAGCACGAGGTACAAAGCAATAGCTTGATGATTAGGAGGAGATCGAATGAATAGGATGTTCATGAACCAACGACCCTGTGCATCCCTCGCATGCACCAGATGCAAGTACTGCACAAAGGAGACCCTTTGAATAGCAACCAATAAGGAAAACTCCTGACAAAGGCGAGGAAACCACCAATAAGGCTAATGGAATCCAAAACACTACACGAATCCCAATGTGTGAATATATTTACTGCCATCGAACACAAGGGAAACCCCCAGTCAACGACCAATGAGGAGATGTCAATTGTTGGGTTCAAGGTTACCTACCCATAATGAAAGCAGGACCAGGGTGCCTGGCAGGACTACAACTTCATGTGACTCTGAGATACACTAAGGGTATGTCTGACATGCAAAGTCAAGAGTTCTGAGAAATGGTTGACACATAGTTATAGACTTCCTTTGAAAAAGAGCACGAGACATATGGATAACTCAGGCATCATAGACTTAATGATAAAACTTTGTGATGCAGGAGGCATCAACAAACTCTCCATAGGGACTTGAAGAATAACCAGTCGGAGGAGTAAAATCTGAGTAATGAGCTCAACTTCCTAAGGTCGTGCTAAACCCAAACTTTGGATGAAAATGGACTCAAAAGTTTGTGCTATGTTCAAAGGTGACATGACTGCTACCGATATAAGATAATATTATTTCCCCACCCGTCTTTTTTTGTTTTTTCATAGGCAAAGAAATGCTATGATACAGGAGAGGGAACGAGTGTCACAAGTAAGCAACCAGCTCAAAGCAGTGGAACATACCTATGCTCAATGCAAGGAAGTGCATCTGGGGCATGGACACTTGGGGGAATGTTTCCTCTTAGGGTACAGGGTGTCAAGCTGCAAAGGATATATACAAGGCTTTGCTTGGATAGTGATGCAAATTGTCGAGGTAAGAGGCTTATAACGAGAAAGTGGAAACCGACAATAGGCTCAATACTGCAAGCAGGGTGATGGAATGCAATTACAACTTAACTCCAAAAAATGTCCTTTTTTCGTAGATTTAGTCCCCTAGGCTCGAAATAATACCCAAAAGAACTCTTCTATCCAACGGTGACTAGAGTATTCCTTTTTCATAAGTAGTCTACTTGGTCTGGAAAAGGGTTAAACTTATACCAAATAGACGTGCTTTCAAAGCCACTTAACGAGAGTGAAAGAGACAAGTTCAGTCGACAATCTTTTCGTTTTTTCGAGAGTCGAAAAAGAGCTTAACCAAGGCTCGAGGGGAGTCCCATAGGTAACGGTCAAAATGCTCGTGAGTAAGAATACGTGGTTCAAATGCAAAGTCATATCGGGACTATAAGGAACTCTCGGTCTTATGGAATAACCTCTGCATGGGCACCAAATGGCACAAAGGTTCTAACTAGGTCACCCATGTTTGGTAAGCCTCTACCACTTAATAATGACACTTCTAGTAGCAATAAGAAGGTTATGTGTCACTAATAAATGGGTTCGTACCTAGGGTGTATGAATCACAGTCATAGGATGATGCAAGAGTGCAAAACAGAGTGAAAACCTATCCTATATGCCGATGAAAGAACATACATGTAGAAGGCATGAACGGGCGGTACGACGCTAGAAACCGCAAAAAAATCCTGGACAAAACCACCAAAAACCAAGTCTTTCCACTGCACTATTAGTCCATAAGGTAAAAAATTGGCACAAACTATAGGAAGTGGGTAAAAAATTCCTACTAATAGTAAAAATAGACCATTTTACCATACCATTTGATTTTTTTCACCCGCATAGTGCATTTTAGGCCATTTTTCCCACGATCTTCAAGTGTCGATTGCGGGAGCTACGATCAACGAAATCGGCAACCGCCTTGACCAAGTAAGTGCCCATCCCCTCTACTTCAATTTCAATAGTTTAAATTTCAATTTTAGGCCCCATTTTTTTAGTATTAGAGGGTGTAACATGTAAACTAGGGTATACACGGGTGACAGTTCATTGGGTCGTGTATACAACCCCATATATGCGGGCAAAGCGAAGCTTGCACGCGTTTATGCAGACCTATACGCGATTGTTATCAAGTTAGCCCGCGTACAAGTCCATGATCAACATTTTTGAAAGGTTTTAATTCAAAAAATGGTTTCTCCTTTTCAAGATGGTGATTGAATGGAGGGAGAGGGAGCACGCAGAGATAGATGCAGCAGTGGGAAGAGATGCAAGGGCCCAACAAGATTTAAAAATATGTGACCTTTATAAATTTTGGGCTCTCAAGGGAATGAGGGCTCAAGTGAGGTTACTCCAGCTGCTAGTAAACTAATGGGATCTGGAGACAAAGTCCTTCAACCTCGATGGGAAACTATTGAGGATTGAAGTGGACGATATATACTTCATCACAAGTTTGTCTTGTCGAGGCGAGGTAGTGAATCTCAAGGCCCGAGGGGCTGGGGGTGGTATGACTATGGAGGAATACATTTCCACCCACTGTGTTGCAAGCACAAATAAAGTAGGGAGCCAACTCCCAATCAGAGCGATTGAGAACCTGAGCTTAAAGATCGTCGTGCTTGTACTCACATGGATTTCGGGGTCGGCCTCATTGCACTAGGCATCAAGGTCACTCATGTTCTATGCGGTGGAGTGTTTAAGACCCACTTTTTGTGACTGGTGTACCTCACTACTGGCTAACATGAAGAGCCAATTAAAGGTACATGTATCTCTCCATCAACTGAATTGATTTCTAGTCTTTTGCAACACCATTGCAGAAACTGTGGTGATATATTTTGTGACAAGTGTACACAAGGAAGGATGCTCAATAAAATGATGAATGTGCTAATATCTTTATGAGGTTATGTCAAAGGCATGTGCTTAGGGTCAATTTTTTCCCGAAACATGTCAACCAATACTATTGCCTCCTTTTCTCTCCACCTGTCCCCTGCCTCCTTTATGTCCATTGGATTGACCTCCTGAATACCACTCTGGCAGTTACGACACGCCTCCACGAACATTTCAGTCACTGTCATGTTCGCCACATCACCTATACACATGTCCCCTGCCTCCTTTGCTTTGTTAGCCATAATCTTATATGTTATCTCCTTTGTTGTCCGCCCATATAATATTTTATCTGCTATCTCCTTCTCAACCGTCACAACAGTTGCCATTGTGTCTCGTTGTGCACGTTTCTTTCCGAGCATCTCCAACTCCTCTACGAGAACCTCATGGAGTCATTATTTGTAGAACAAGGCCATTCTCCACAAGTATCTCATAGAGGAGTTGAAGATGCTCGGTGGACAACATGCACAACGAGACGCAATGGAAACTGTTGTGATGGTGGAGAAGGAGATAGAAGATAAAATATTATTTGGATGGACAACAAAGGAGATAGGAGACAATATTACTAATATCAAAGCAAAGGAGGCATGGGACATGTGTATAGGTGATGTTGCGAACATGATGGTGACTGACATGTCCATAGAGGTGTGTTGTAACTACATCAAAGAATGGAGCTAGTAAAGAAATGCATGACAGTTGGAGTGGTATTTGGGAGGTCAATCCAATGGACAACAAAGGAGGACAGAAAAGGAGGCAGTGGTATTGGTTGACAAGTTTGTGTTCGGTTGATAGGTTTCAGGAAAAATTTGTCCCTAAGTACATGCCTTCAAAATAACCTCATAATTATGTCGTGAGGCATTTATATTGTGAACAAAGAGTTTATGAGATTCATCTACCCATTAAAATATGTCATCTGTCATCAAATCTTCATGTTGTTTTGCAGCTCTCTTCACTATTTTCATTCACCTTTCAATTTCTCTTGTTCACCTCCATTTGTCTTGGTCATGGGCTATGTCAAGTCCATTTTTGCAATTGTCTACAACCACCACTGCTACAAGGACCATGAAGGGGCTTTAAATAACACAATATACCTTCTTGGATTTTTACACTAGAAATATGACTTTGTACACTTCATATTCACTCGAATGATCATCTTGTTTGATGTGTTATACAAAACCACTTCCCCCTTGAAACATTAAGGCAACTATTGTTAAAAGAAAACCCAAAATTGCAGAATGGTGAGTCATCTTCGAATTAGGAGTAGACACAGAGCCAGTGAGGCCAGGTCAAAAATATTCTCATGTGGCAATTCCAGGAAGAATCTCGTTGCTCGGGCTAATAAAAATGATGTGAAGCCATGTTTGGTAGGCATCATACAATGGGACTAGGGCCCACTCACTCGGAGGAACTTGAGAGACATCGTATTTTCCTAACTAAACTATTTGAGGCACAATTTCTTAGGCTACAACGACCACCCTTATCTTGATTGCAAATTCCTTTTACCAACCTACGTGGCCAGCTGGGCCCCCCTCTTTGGAGTCATCGGGGAAGAAGCGTCCTCTACTTGAATATTTTTCTTATCTCGATTGCATATTCCTTATATCTGCCTACGCGGCCCATTGGCCTCCTTTCCCGTTTTCATTTATATCGAGAGAGACCCATATGTTGTCGAAACCCCTTGCGTACTGAAAAAACCTTGCTCCGTCGAAAAGCCCCTTTCTCTGTACTTTGTACCCTGCAACCACGTCTGTGTTGACTTTCATTTGTCGTCTATTTCCATAAAAGTGGGGAGCTCGAGACGAGTGGAGACCCTGAGCCCGATGTGGAATTCTCCCCTATTCCTTCACAACTCCCACCCAGTTCATGGATCTGCATGCATAGCCCCCCCAGTTTGCACAGAGTAGCGAACCGCTCCAATTCACAGAGTTTGATTAGGTTGCTTTGGTCTCCCCCGTCACCAAAGCATGATATGCCCCCGTTTACAGAGCAGACTTTAGAGTACACTTTGGTGACCTTAAGTGTACTCTGACCAAAGTGTAGTTTGTGAATGGGGGCGGATCAAGCTTTGGTGATGGGGGTGACCAAAGCACCTTGATCAAACTCTGGGAAATGGAGAGGGTCCCTACTTTATGCACACTGGGTGGGTTGTGGATGCATATATGTGATCTAAGTGGGAGCTGTGAAGGAATATGGGAGAATTCCATATTGGTCTCGAGGTCTCCACTCATCTCGAGCTGCCCATTGATATAGAAATAAGCGATGAATGACGGTGAGCATAGATGCAGTTGCAGGGTACAAAGTACAGAGAAAGGGACTTTCCGACAGAGCAAGGTTTTTTTAGCATGCAAGGGGTTTCAACAACGTATGATTCTCTCTCAATGTAAATGAAAAACAAGCAGGGGGCAGGCCATGTAGGCAGATACAAGGAATCCACACTTGAGATAAACTCGACGGGCTACAATATTGGTCGAGGTTCGAGACACGGTGCAACAAGTGTGTGTGCTAGGAAGGTTGATCCTTGGCATTCTGTACAAGATCTTTGGGTTTG